>WBMN01000069.1:7866-37320 GCA_010367425.1 Teratosphaeria destructans | reverse complement strand
ATATAACGCTCGTACGCTTAATACTAACAACCTTAATATAAGTTAGTTCGTTTCGGGCGATTATCTCTACCTTATACTATTTTACTTAATATCCTATTTTCGTTATATTAATCCTACTAGTGTTAGAAGTCCTATTATTTTGTATAAGTTCTTATAGCCCGCTAGCGCTACTTCGATTCTCTTCTTCGCTCTACTTCTTAGTCGCTAGTAATAATAAAGACGAAGCTATACTTATATCCCTTATAGGCCTCTCGAAATGCTAATAGCCTGCTTATTCCCCTCCTATACTAATAAGGCTAACCTTAGGCGTAAAATAGTCGAGGGCAAGGTAGTATTAATAGCTATATACTATAATTAATAAGCGGTAGAGCGGGATTACAACTAGATTTAGAGCGCTCGTAAGATCTTAAGGTAGTATAAACACCTATTATAAGTCCTAAGTCGGGCGCGTTAGTAATCTAACGAGCTTAGAGGCTTTTCGCTATAGAGGAAAAAATCGTCCTCTAGGGAACTCGTTACGCGATTTATAGGCTAGGCATCTTTAACTTTTATTACTACTTTAGATGCTTTAGGCTATTCCTATATATATATAGCGGCACTCTTATTTTCGAAGTAACTGTACCTAGAAGGCGCTTAACTTCTTAGAAATTTAGAAGGCCTTAATATTAAGACTATTTAGCTTACTTAAGTACGTTAAGATTAAGTCGAATATAATCGACACTCGAACAAATACCTACTTATAACTCTAGCAATCTTATTATCGGCCTCTTGTTCTTAATGTTTTAAGTAGCTTAATAGCGTAGTATAATAATAGTCTACGTATATACCTAGACTAAATATTAAGATTTCTATACTATAAGTATTATAAGATGCGGTTCGGTATATAAGGTATTAATATTATACTATAGAGTTACTATTTATCGCTATCTTAGTGCTAAGAAGAACATAATATAGCTAGCTCTACTATATGTTTAGCGATATTAAGCTAGACTAGGTTGTTCGAAGAAGGAGCTTATATAATAGGTAGCTACCTTAGCTCTTATAACCTAAGCGTATTAGTAATCTTAGAGGGTAACTATTAGCTACTTTAGCTTTTAAGCTATAAATACGTTACTCTGTATTTCTCTAGTACTATATTAGGATAGACGATAATATAGTTTATACGCTCTATATATATGCTATTATTTGCCTTATCTAGAGTATAGAGTAGTACTTATTTTAGAGTCTGCGTTAGAGTTTAGATAAGTATATATCCCTTTCTACCTTCTATTCGATAATGCTATAGTTAAACCGCTATAACTAATAGTACTTACTACTCTTAGTCGAGATAGGGATCTAAGCGTAGACACCCTTAGAACTAATCAAACTAGTCCTAAGTTACTATAATAGCTATTAAAATAGCTAGGAACTAGGGCGGAGAATATAGAGATCCCTTTTAAGCGACCGATTCTGCTTCTAATTTCTAGCTTACGGTCTTAGCTCTAATTATAATAGGTTAGAGCTCGGCTAGGTATTATAATGTCTTTTTATAGCGCTTCTTATAGCCTAGACCTATCTCCTCTCGCTCTACAGAATACTATTACTAGCTCTTATACCTAGTAGGCTACTTTACAATTTATTTACTAATACAATTTCGATAGCCTTACTATATTATACTTCTAACTTATATATTATAAACACTTTTCTACGTATCTATAATAAGGTACAAATTATTTAGCCTACTATATAAACGGCGCTCTAGCTCGACGTACTAGAAGTCGTAGGCTTAGGTATGCTATATACTACTTAGATAATTTTAGGTAGTAAGCTTCCCTCTAGGATTATAAGGATTATATTAGAGCTTATACTTAGGCTCTTATAGAAGATACTTATCCTATCGTCGACGCTAGCGTAGAGTAAAGGGCTTACCTACTAGATAGGACTTCTAGCTTTCGCGAGAGGACCTAATCTAACTAGATTAAGCTCCTTTTAATAATCTAATCTAAGCCCCTACTATCTAGCGGACTCTAAAGAACCGACTAAAGGGACTACTATAGTAATAAGTAATTTATATTTACTCTATCGTATTATTTAATACTTCGCGTTAAGGCTACGTATAGGTAAATTAGTTCCCTCCCTTTACTTAATCTACGAAGAAGTACAAAATGTGCTACTAGCGACTATCCGAGGTTCTAAGCATTTTTAATAATTCGAGCTTCCTTCTATTAATCTAGAAAGATCCTCTAGCCTAATATAAGCATATTAGTAATATTTACTATACGAATCTAGCTATAGATATAACGATATCTATAGACGTACTAGTAATAAGTACATCTAGTAAGTCTAGGTGTAACACAAATAGTAGTAGTATAGGATTATAAGCTAACGGCATAGCGTAGCCTTACTAAAGTATATATTTGCTTATAATATTCTTTATATCCTTTTAGCTTCTACGACTATACTATAGAGGTCTTACTATTCTTATAGCTTTGCTCGCTCTATTACTTACTACAAAATCGAGCCTACGCTAACGTATTAAAATACTGTCTTAATTAATACTTAGAATATAATAAAGTAGGTAAAAAGCCTTATAGTAAGGCTTCTTATACTACGAAGGCTATACGTACCTCTAAAACACAGCCTTTTAACGCTAATATATAGTCGCTCTATAAGTTAAACGATCTAACTAATATATAATAGCGTCGATTAGACACTAATTACTTAAATTAGTATTATAAGTCGTATCTAACTATACTCTAGTTTATAGTAGGAGACAAATTTCCTTAGGGAAAGCTCGTTACGAACCTAATCTATCGCTATATATTCTAATAACTAAGAGTGCCTCCTATATTACTACTTATATAGTATTAGGAGTACTTAGGTACGTTCCTTACTAAGCCTTTAGCCCGTTAGCTTTATATAGTAAAGCGTAAGTAGCTACTAAATAATAATATAGTATTGTTATTTATAATTCTATAATCTATAGTTTCTTAGTATAGAGGGAGTCCTTACTAAGTAAGTAAGATAGCTATATACGCTAAATAAGCTATCTAAGCTACTAAGCTATCCTATAAGCTGCTATAATATCTACGGTAATAATACTAGCGCTACTTCTCCTCGTATCTAGCGATTCTAGCAGATTTTATAATAATATACCTTCGGCTACTTAATAAGAAATTTAGAAGCTATCTAGCTAGTATTATCTCCTACGTAGAAGCGTAAGAGTACGTTTGACTCGAGGTATTTATACTAGACTATAACATCCTACTCTCCTAGCTCTAGCCTATATCGAAGCTACTCTAGATACTATATACCTACTCTAAGAGTGCTTCTATACCTATTCGATGCTTTACTATAGATATAATAGGCTCTAAATTTCTTCGTAATTTCTTGCTAGTATTATTCCTACTCTTACAGCACGGGTAGGGATATATAAAGGAGGGAGGATAGAGTAATATTACGCGAGAAGGTCGTCGCTCTTCTAAACTTAAGCGTTAGCGTAGTGTCTTTATAAGCAGATTGCTTAGTTTTAGCTATTACTACTATAGCTTCTAAGTAGAGATTAAACACTTGCTATTAGGCCGCTAACTTATATAATCTAAGAGAGCGCTTTTATATATTCCTTATAGGCAAAGAAAATGTCTCTTAGGGAAACTTAGTAGCGAAGATGCTTGGCTAATCCTATAACTATAGCTATATTATAGATGCTCTACCTACTACCTACCCTTAATTTAGTGTTTAGAGCCGTATAAATGCGTAAAAAGGTAGTCCTATTATGCTTTAGATAGTACGAGCACTAATTATCTGCTATAAGTCTATTAGGAGTAAGAAAAACTTCTCTACTCGCTAGCTTAACTATATCGGCATATCCCTTACGCCTATAGCTAGATTTAGGACTTGTAGCCTGTCTAAGAAGCCTAGTTAGGACAGCTAGAAGGCTTCTCTATAGTAGCTTACTTTTAACGACTTGCCTATAGAACCTTTTATAACGACCTTCTCCTATAGATAGAGGATAACTCTAGGATAAAAGGTCCTTAGTATTAATAATAGTACTTATATATTCGAGAAGTCTTATAACTAAGAAGTTATAGAGTAATAAAGCTATAAAGACATAAGGTCTTAAAGTTATAAAGTATATAGTTATTAAGTTACGAAGTTATAAAGTCGCGAACTAAAGCATTCGTATTAATAGCGATATAGCGATCGACGAACTAATATATATTAACACGCCTCTAGATTATCTAGTTATAAAACGCTTATACTACGCCTTAGCCTACCGCTTTATATTATCTCTTATAGTCTCGAGCTCTATAGAGACTTTAGCTCTATACTAATTAATATAAGTCTCCTCTTCTCTAGTAAAAGTAATTAAGCTCCTAAGGCTGTTATCGCGAGTAACATTGTCTATAAATCCTAAGAAAGGTAATAGCTAACTAACTACTATATATATCTCTTAATATACTCGTAAGGGAGATTACTAGTAGCGTCTTAGAGAGAGCGCGACGAAGGTGCTATCTAATTATGCCTCTATAGCTCGTATTAGATAGAGAGTGCCTTAGTCGATAGACTTACGAGTAGCTTTATAGACTTTAGTACTAGTAGCCTATTTAGTATAACTATTAACTACCTCTATAGTCTTTTCTTCCTTAGAGAGATCGTTTGTCCTACTATGTCCCTTAAATATAGGGCTACGTTAATAGGCTAATAGTTAGAGAGAGTCGATTCTAGCTCGAGCTTCTTAACGCGTATATATTAGCCTAGGAAAGTATTACGATAGTAGGATCGATAGGTAAAGATAGCCCTTATATAACGTTACGAAAGCCTATCCTAACTTGTACCGCGACTTAATTATTAAGGTTAATAGAAGTAGAGTAGTTAGTTACAAACTAGCTAGAGGTAGATACCTAGCTTTAGTTTAACTACCTAGAGTATCCTAGTCCTATAGATATAATAAGGTAAAATAATAAAATTAGCTTAGGTTTTATAAGAGCTAGAGCTAGTATTATTAAAGTGCATAAGGAGGTATATCGCGGTTCTAAAGTAGTTATATAGAGATAGTACTAGTAAGGGAAACATTATACGCGCTTAAAGCTAGAGCTTTAAGTCGCGTAAAGATATACTTACTCTTATCGACCTTTATAGTAAGTAATAGGAGTTACGAGCGTATACTCCTTAGACCTCGAATAATAATTAGAACGTGCCTATATATATATAGTAAGTATACTATTACTAGGATAAGATAATTTAAAGGGCATAGAAAGTACTTTTAGGTTAGCTTAGCTAGCCTTAACTACTAACTTTACCTTCTAACTCCTTAGGTAACGTAAATATAATAATTTACTAGACTAACAAGTTACTAGAGGTCTTTTCTCTTTAGATAGAGATTTTACCCTCGGTAAATAGATTAATAATAATACTACTAGGCTATATAGCGTACTTTAATACTACCTCGGGGATCGAAAGATTCCTAGGTATCCTACGTACCTAATAACTAGGCGCTAGTAAATGTCGCGCTATTATAGACGGTCTAAGCTAAAGAGATCTATAGAGTAGTAATAGTAGATAGTAGTGTTAGTATCTTAGATAGTAAGGCCTAGAGACTAATACGTAATATTAAAGCGACTAGCAAACGAAGTTCTAAGATAGCTTTGTCTAGTCTAACTATTAGGTCCTAAAAATAACTAGATATAACTATCCTAGAGTACTTTAACTATATATAGTAGCTAGCCGAGTTATAATTAGTACTCTACTATACCTATAGCGATAAGTATATAGGTAGGACTATTAATAGTAGTAAACTAGTTATATTCTAATAGAG
Organism: Teratosphaeria destructans; assembly: GCA_010367425.1. Classification (NCBI taxonomy): domain Eukaryota; kingdom Fungi; phylum Ascomycota; class Dothideomycetes; order Mycosphaerellales; family Teratosphaeriaceae; genus Teratosphaeria; species Teratosphaeria destructans. Next base: position 31,523 of record WBMN01000069.1, on the reverse strand, counting down.
GGATATAAGAAGTCGAAGGAAAAATAGGCGTAAGGAGGATAAGTAGACCTACTAAGATATATTTGCTATTATACTACTACCTATTAGTAGGGGTATATAGTAGCTAAATCTATAACTCTAGCAGCTATAGCTATATTATAGCTAACGTTAAACGTATATATAGCGTTATTAATACTATTATCTTAGGTGTCTTAAGCGTAAGTAGTAAGTGCGACTAGCTTAGCGCTACTTTAACGAATTACTACGCTATAGTAATAATACTTTATAGCGTTTAACTTCTAAAAAGATTAAAAGCGAACAAATCGAGAGTAGATATACTTAGTATAAGGAAGCTATATCGCCTTATAGTCTTACGTAAGTACTAGAGAACTCTAAGATACAAATAGGACTTATGTCGAAGTTTATCGAAGCCTAATCTAATATGTCTTATCTTAAGGTTATATATAGCGTCTTTTAATACTAGGCGTAGCTTCTGCTACTAAGTCTTTGTCTTATGTCCTATATAGCTTAACTTAGAATAATAGCCGAAGTTAACTTCTCTAAGGGACGTTTTCTTCCCTTAGGGATCTTCTTATACGTACGAACAAAGTAACCCTACTTTAGATTATTATATTACTAGCTATAGGCGCCTAAAAACACGCTTCTTCGCCTTATTAAGTATCCTATAGTAATAGTTTCTAATTAGTCCTCTAGCTCGCTTATACTAATCTACGCTACCTCTACTAGAATCTCTTTAACTCTCGGCTTTGTCTACTACCCTCTATACGTATCTACGATGCGATAATAGACTAGCTAGCTCTTATCTAACTCCTTACGCTATTATATTAGGCTGCTACACTTCTCGATAAAGTATATTATATCTTTTAGCGTCTTAACTATTATTAGCGTGCTATATCTAACGTTAAAGATAGACCTTCGCTAATATTACCTTACGAGCCTAGTTAGCTTCTAACGGCAGATAGTTATTAGGGTAACTTCTTAGCTTACTCTATCTAAGATTTTGAGATTATAGTATTAAAGGTAGGAGTTAACGTAGTAGTTATAATTAATAGTACCCCTCTAAGTAAAGTTCGTACGTAAAGATTAGGACGTCTATTTACTATCTAGTAGGCCGCCTAGTTAGTATCGCTACTATATTTAGTCCTACTAAATATACTAGCGGAGAGATCGGCTAGTTTTAGATTAACTAAAGTCTAGCTAAGAGGTACGTATAGGTCGTCTCCTAATACTTAAGTACATATATAATTACTAGTAAGTAACAAGTCTATTCCTATCTAATAAAGCTAGGCTTTATATAATTAGATAATAGAATCGATATTATTATAAAGGCGAACTCGAACTATAAAAGGCTAGAAGAGCCCCCGACTAGGCTTACATAAGGATTTATAGTAGCCTAGTAAAGTTTCTAGCGATAAATACTACTAGTAAGCGACATATATACTAGCGTTCTCCTATTAGGTACCTTATAGCGACAAAAGTACTTATAGCCTAATAAAGAGAAGTATATATTACAAAGTAATCTTAGATCTGCTCCTTACTATTATTACTATCGCGAGAATAATAGAGGCCGCTACGCTTCTCTATCTAGCGATAGGAGTAGGACAAAGTTTCGTTTGCTAGTAGATATAGGCCTAGCATATTAGTACTAGTAAAGAGCTTAGTAGTTTAACCTACTATTTACTCTATAAAGACATCTAAGGAGTGACCTTAAATATAGATAACGATAGTATTACTCTAAGAGGGCTATATCTATAACTCTTTTTAAGTTTAACTCTAGCTATACTATATAGAGATAACTTTATTAGTTATATTCTAAGGAGATAAGAACTATATACGAGATATAGCTACTATGCGGGAGTAAGCTCTTCGCCGCTTAGTATAGTAGCTTCTACTAAAGATAGTAAATAGATTAGTCTAATATAAAAGCTTTATCCCCTATACTTACTTATATATAACTACTATTAGTTCGATCTAGCTTCTAAAGGAGTATTATTTAATTCTCGACTAATAGCTAATAGGGAGTTTAGTATATCGCTTATTATACGATAATAGAGGTCTTTAGTAGGTCCTAGTTATATAGTTACTAGCTTACTATAGCCTCGCTCGTATAAGTACTAGTCTAGTAGGAGGCGTTTAGGACTAGATTATTATAGTAGCGTTAGCGTTCTTATAATACTTAGACTAGCTTACTACCCTAGGAATATATTTAGGATAGCGACGTGTTTCTAGTAAGCCTTTTGTTTAGGAACTAGGAGCGAGTCTTAGTATAATAATTGTCTTAGCTATAGCTACCTTACCTATACCTATTAGCTAGATTTATATATAGGCCCTCTACGTTAATCTTAACTAGGTCTTATAGCTTCGTCCTAGGGTAAGACTTGCTAATATACGTTATAGCTACGAATAAGCTACTAATAGCTATTTAGTAGAGATTAGGAGTTAGTATGTCGCGTAAGAAATAGGTCGGATTATAGTAGTAGAGAGAGATAAGGTCGTAGTATAGGAGGTAAACTATAAGGGTAGCCTTTACGTTAGAAGCTAGTCGTTATTAGCTTGATATTAGTAATAGGTCGAGTAGAGAGGTAGACTAACTAAGATCTTTAGATAAATCGGGCGCCTATAATTGTCCTTAAGGTTAGAGTTAGAAAATAATATTAAGGAAAGCCTTTAATCTCCTATATGTCCTACTTAACTAGGCCTTTATAGCTATCTTACTATTATTAAAAGCTATATTAGGACGGTCGTATTAGTATGTAACTTCGTTATAGGATTAGGTAGGGATCTAATACTCTCTGTCCTAGTAAACCTTATTACTAGAAGTAATATACGTTAGGTCTATCTTCTTTAACGTCTAATACTCGATAGTACCTATATAATATTCTGCTCGAGTCGGCTTCCCTAAGGGATATTAAGCTTCCCGAGGGAAGTTTTACTCTCTAAGGGAAGTTATATTCCCTAAGGGAAAGCTTTATTTTTAGTCTTAATATAGGGTTAGAAGTAGCGCCTTACGCCTAAGATGTCTTTACGCTTAGAGAAAGACCTATTAGATTATAGGAATCTATACTATAAGGCGACGTTAGAGAAGAAACTACTATAAGACTATCTATATCCTAGCTATACGGCTTACCTTCTTAGAAGTAGAAATAAGAACGCGATTATTATTTTATTCCTACTTAAATAACACCTTCGTCTAGGTATATATAATCCTAAAGCTACGCTATATCTTATTATCTAGTAACTATAGACAGCTCTTAGTTGCTATAATATTAAGACTTAGCGGAAGCTTAAGGAAGTAAGGGAAGTACTAGGGAATCGTCGAGAGCTAAATTAAGTACCTAGATATAAAACATATGTTAATCTGCTAAGATTCTAGCTCTAGGAACTAGTAGAATCGACATCGAACACTCTATAGGTTATGGCTACTCTCGAGACATATCGCCTACGCCTTACTATAGTATATAGGATATTAAGAGCGCCTTATACGACGAGGCGGACATAATATTAGGAAGTGTCTTTAGGTAAAAGCTCTTAGTAATTAAGTATATTAGTAAGGTGTCTTGTCTATAGAGGCTAGGGAGCCTAGAGAGAAGATAAGCGATTAGGACGCTAATATATTAGCTATAGGAGCGAGCGATACTAGCTAGAGAGAAATAAGGAAGATATAGGAGGACGTAGTAGAGTAGGTCTACGTACTATAGAGGAGTTAAGAAGTCGTATCTTTTCTCCTAGCTAGCGAGGCCGTTTAATAGCTATTAGATATAGGTATCTAAAGAAGCTTAGAGCTATATATACATCTTTATTAAGAGTGTTATTATTAAAGATTATAGGGTCTAGAGTATAAAGTTACTAGGCGTAGCTTTAATTATAGTAAAAGTAGATTGCTAGTATTAATAGTCTAAGTCTATAGGCGCTAAAATGCGACTACTCTTAAGAGCGCTATACTCTAGCTAAGGCATATACGTAACCTAGATCTACGCGGGTAGTAGTTAACTAGGTAGCTATTATTAGCTAGGGAGCTAGGTTAATTCGTTTCGCATTTTAACTATAAAGTATATAAATATAGCTAAAGATAGCTTAGCGCTACTAGATAGTATTCTTCTTTCGACGACAATTATACTAGAGCCGGTAGTAACTATACTAAGGTCGATATTAAGACTATAGAGTAGCCTACCTAGTTCCTAGGTATTAGTAATAGATATTATTTATAGTATATTATATATGTGCTACTATTTCGATATCTATTCTATCCCTCTATGTCCGCTAGATTGTTAAACTACTTCTATCCTATAAGAGAATTATACTATATATTATAGTATTATCTATAAGTAGCCCTTCTACGCTACTTCGCTAGATAGAGGTCTAAAATCTCGACCTAGCTATAGTGCCGCCGAGCCTAGAAAAGGTGTATATAGTATAGGGACATAATCTTAACTTAATCGCATAGACTAATTATAAGAATATAGCTACTTCTAGTAGCTTAGACTAAGTATACCCTCCTTTAGGTCTATAATAGCTAGAGTACTTACTAATAGGTACTCCGCTCGCCTACTATCTTACTACGCTAGAATTAAGCATTAGATAAAAGCTTCGAATCTATAAGATAAAGAGGCGGTTATAAACTAATATAGTATAGCGTATAAGACTTAGGTCCTAAGTCTAAAGTATAATTAGAAAGGTGCTAAGGTACTAAGCTATACTCTTATAAGTTGTTTATTAGTCTCCTAATACTTCCTTATCCTCTTATATACGTATCTACAAGTACGCTAGCACACCTTAGCTATATAATATCGCTACTAAGGCGACCGCTCCGACTAGAAATAGTAGACTATAGTATTTATTAGGCGTAGTAGCAAGTTAGACGTAAAGGACGTATAACCTATTATATGCGGTAGTTTCTATAAGTTATAGTAAGGCCTTAGATTAAGTAGTAATAGTACGCGAGAGTCGACGTATCTATAGCCGAATCTAGAGAGGCGACTCTATATATAGCATAAGCTAGTATTAGGTAAATTAAAGGTAGTGCTATCTAGCTTTTATACTAAGTTAGTAACTAAGAATAGAACTTAGTTATATAGTTTCTAGTCTTAAGTCTAGTATTATCGCCTTTAACGCCTTAGTTAGTCTAAACCAGCTCGACCTAGTCTAGATTAATATTAATAGTACTTATAGCGCGGCCTAGCTCTACTATAGGTAAGCTGTCGTTATTATTCGATAGGGGAGCGTACTTAACTATAGCGGATTAGGTAGTAGTTAAGTAGGCCTTTAGTCTTATAATCTCGTCCTTTCGTTTAGAGTTAAACGTATTAGCCTTATTTAGAGCTATATCTATATTAGGGCTACATCTGTATCTACTATTACTACTTCTAACTCTCGAATCCTAGTACTATTCTTACGACTCGCCTTAGCGGCGGCGTAAAATTACTACTAATATATATAGGCTTAAGTCTTACTAGACTTAGAGTTATATACTAAGTAATACCTACTCTACCTAGTTATATTTCTCCTATATACTTACTTCTATACTCTTATATATCCTAACTATATTAAGTACGAGTTTAAGCTTAGCGTCGAGGCGTTTTACTATAGCGAGCACTCTAGAGATTTCTTTAAAGACTATCTATATATTCTCCTCGACCGCTATTATAAACGCTTTTATAGTAAGTATCTAGTAGCACCTCCTACGCGCTAATTGCAATTATCTTCGCTATAAAGCTCTAGCTATTACTACTAGAGCTACTCTTAGGTATTATAGTCGCGTAATATATTCTTTTATATTATATAGTCTTTAGTACTAGGTATTAGAATATTAAAGAGTTAGCTAGAGCGACGTGTTATTACGTCCTCGCTATTGTCCTTCGCTATACTTAGTATTAGAAAGTTCTTAGTAATTATAAATTGTAGTTATAGATCGTAGTTATAAATTCTATTTATTATATATATAGGAGATATAGGGCTATAGGTACTATATCTATATATATAGTATAATAACTACTACTCTTAATTCTACCTTCTTATTGCCGCTACTAGCTATTACTAGGCTCGAAACGAATACTAAGCGACACCTCCCTTATATATAAGCCCGCACCCTTATTATTATATCTTTACTACTTTTCGTATCCTTACGCCTCTTTTACTACTATATATGCTCTATACCTCTAGTATCTCCTTCTCCTATACCTCTTAACCTACTAGTAGTTATCTGTTAGTTCTAAGATATACGCTAACTAAGTAGTCTACCCGATATATATCCTAGAATCTACGCTAGGGCGTAGGTAAGTATAGAAGAGCTCTACGTAGCTAGCGTATACTTTAGAGTTATAGTATCCTATTCTATAAATAGCCTAGTATCTTAACTATCTTCTTCGTTAGAGTTGTTAGTCTTCTAAGCTATCTTCTACCTACGCTCTCGATTACCTTCTCCGAGGCCGCTACTAAGACTTGTATTAATAAGGGCGTAAGAGTTGTTCTAGTAGATACTTACGAATATAAGCTACGCGACAAATCTTTGCTAAGTCGATTATACCGCGTACTCGATAGCTCTAAAGACGTATAGGTATATAGGATATATCGCTCCGCTAGTAGAAGAATTAGACTAGAAATTAGAATAGCTTATACTATCCTTAGTTAGCTTAGTAGTAGCTATAGCCTTACTTTTAATATCGCGACCTTTAGCGCGTAAGTAACTACTCCGAACCTCTCGCTATCTCGTTCTATAAGGTTCCTTAAGCTACGCTAGTAAAGCTACGTATCCCATATCTGTTCTAAGATGTACTTAGGCGCCTAGAGGAAGAGAAAAGGCTAAGGTTAGTAGCGGCGAGTTCTATAATATACGCTAAGGTATGTTAGATAAGGTAGTAATACTTATAGGTCTTAGGAGTAGTAATTATCGCTATAATTAGTAAAGCCTCTAAGTCGGGCAGGAAGCGATCTAAGACGTGCGGGCTTCTTAGCTAGATCCGTCGTACAATACTTGTCGCATTACTCCCTAAATACTAATAAGGCCTAATACTAATAAGTCCTAGCTTCGATTTATCTCGTAATACCTATATAGTTTTAATCTAATCGATAAAGCGTGTATAATCTACGTTCTTAACGCTAGTAACATCTATAAAGAGACTATATATAGTAGGATAAATAGTATAGAAGCTATAGTAGCTTTAAGTAATTAGACGCCTAGAAGTCGCTATCTAATAGTAGCTTACGACTATAGCGGCTAATAGGAATATTAGAGATTATATATTACTTAATACTTAAGCTCGCGCCGCTATTTCTTACTACAGACTAATATATTAATCTGCTAGCATTCGAACGCTTCGAAAAGGCCTCTATCTGACGGTATAGTAATAAGGAGGTAGGAAGGATAGAAGTAGCTATAAGTTGCTCCTATATACCTTCTTTCCTTAATTTATTATATACGACCTGCTTAGCTCCCTAACTAAGTGCATCCTACGATAACGATACTAATTACTCGCTACTAAGAGCCTAAGTAGGGTAGGCGTTCGATAAGGCTAGCGCGTAAATAGCGAACTAATAGTAATATAAGTATTATTAGATACGAAACGATAGTAAACCTATAGCGCTTTGTCTAGTAGCCTAGTCTTTCTTCTAACGACTATATATAAGGTTAGCCCCTATAAGCTAGCGATAGCTACGTATTAGTATAAGAGATAGAGGTATAGGATATAAAGGAGGAGGAGGAGGAGGAGACATAGGAGTAGTAGATTAAATAGTAGGTAATATAAGAGATTAAGATATAGGAGGAGGAGATATAGGAGTAGAAGATTAAAAAGGAGGAAACGTAGAGTATACTATTCGGCGATAAATACCCTTCCTTATATATTACGTACCTACTAGGCTACTAGTTAGGTAGCTAACGCGGAGGAGCTAGTATATTACTTCGTAGTCTACTAAATAAGTTTGCTCTAGTATAACTAGTAGTACTTCTAGATCTCTAGTACCTCGAGTATTATTAGCGAGCGGATAGTTAAGGCTACCGAGGCTAAGTCTTTTATTAGTATTAGCGGTATTATTACTATCTTTACTATCTTTACTATCTTTACTATCTTTACTATCTTTACTATCTCTACTATCTTTACTATCTTTACTATCTCTACTATCTTTAACATCTTTACTATCTTTAATATCTTTAACAAAACGTATAGTCTAGCTACTAAGGCTAAGCTTATTTCTTCTAGTATTAGTAGTATTATTAGCGACAGCGTATAGATATTATAGCATTAGATAGAATCGACATCTATTTTAAGCGAATACTCTAATTAAGCTTCCTATATGTACTCGGATAATACTAGCCTTCGCCTTTATTCTAATATAGTCTATAGCTTACGCCTCTACTTTTATCTATAGCCTCTATCTTATATATCCCTATTCGCTAATCTACGTAACTATCTTCTCTAACTAGCGACCTATTTGTCTATATCTACTATTCTTACTTTATAAGTACTCTCGAAGCCTATTAAACGTACCTGTCGTAGGTTCTAAACTCGCCTATAAATCTCTCCTACTATGCTTATACTCTATCCTCCTACTCCTTAAGAGGCGTGTACCTAGCTCCTAATATCTATACCGCTATACCTCTTATCCCCCTATAATAGTATCTAGGTCCTTCGACCTATCTTAGCGCTTTCTTAAGATACCTCTTACTTACTCTCTAGTCTTAGTCCCTCTAGCGCCTACCTCCTCTTTTACGCCTCCTATTATATAGCTTAGAAGCGTAGATATTAGCGTATATAGCTAAGTTAATAAGTTTACTACTAGAGCCGCGAGCGACTTACTACTACGGCGTATAACTAACTTTAAGCGATTACGCTAATTAAGTATCCTATATGTGCCTAGTATACTAATACTAGATCCCTTTTCGCTATTTTACTCTAACGTCTATATATTAGCTAGGTATCTAAGCTCGCGGCGTAGTAGCTTATTATACTTCGACCTTATTCCTCCTATTTACGGTTCTAGCTTAGCCTCTCTATTATAGTAATATAAGCACATTATCTATATATATACCTCTTGTTCCTATACTAAACTCCTTAATATAACATCCGCTATCCTCTCTTACGCACCCCCTAGTATTAAGTGCTATTAATAGGCATATTACTTCTAAATACGCGTAGCCCTTAGCTTAATATTATAGGCGGTTCCTCGTATTTTAGTAACTAGAGGGCGATAATATATACGCGATCGAAGGCTTAAATATAGGGTTGCCCTCGATAAAAAGAGGGGCTAATCGACTAATCTAGGTAGTTTATTAGTATATACGCTTATAAATATTAAAGCTCGAGACACGCTTAATATAGAAGAGGCTAGGACTATTATAATATAATAGCTTAAGTGCTATATAGGCCTAGTAGGAGGGAAGAGAGTCGAGGATATAGCGGCGTCGGCTATAGACGCGCGAAGTAATCTACTAAAGGCTAATAGGTAGCTTACTACTACTAAGACGCGCTTAGCACACCTTAAGTATGCTTCTATATAATTACGATATATATTTGCGTGCTAACTCGAAGTAAGCGAAGATTAGTAAAAGGTTCCTAAGGACGTTTTCTTCTCTTAGGGAAACGCTACTTAGATATTAAGATTAGGCTTTCGAAATAAAGGCGATAATGTCTTAAGAGTTATTATAGCAGATAAGAGCTATAGCGATAGTAACGTAAGTTAGTACAATTAGGAGGCTAGTAAGAGCCTAATAGTATAGGAGATATTATAGTAGTATAGGCGCCTCTATACTATATAGGCGGACGTCTTTACGTTTGCTATATATAACTAGCCCCTCGAGGAACGCCTGATTTTACTATAATGCTACAACGCTAAATGTGTGTATAATACGCTAAGACTACTAAAGAGAGAGGCTTTATAGACTTATAGAGTAGTAAAGTAGATATATTATATTAATTCTAGATTAAGTGCTCTAAGCGAATTATCGTGCTCTTAAGCTAATATTATTATTTATAAAGCCTTTTAAAGTGCCTCTAGCGTAATAGGGAAGCGTATAGTCGGTAAGCTAGAGTGTTAGTAAATATATATATATTAGTTATACTATGTAGCCCTACCTAATCTATTAACTAGATACGTAGACTAGCTATAATCTTTATAATATATAGTACGAATCCTTTACTACTTGTCTAGACCCTTATAGTCTTCGCTAATAAGTAGTAGTACTAGACGGGTCGCTAAACTCGCTTAATAGGGAAGTTAGCTATAAGAGACTAATTACTATTAAAGTATAGGTGAAGCTAGATTAACTATTAGTTATATAATCTAAGGCAAAACCTAATACTCTTTATTAAGGCGCTACTAATACTATAAGATCGTAACTTCTATCTAGCCTATCCGTATAAAGTAGCTAGATAATAAGAGTGTAGATAGTATACTTTAGCGTGCCTAGACTACTTTAATTAGGTCTCTAAGAACTAAAGGGCGTACCTACACGATAACTCTCCTTTAGTTAACCTAGGCGGTCCTCGTTAAAGTCTTATACTATAGTAGCTACTCTACGACGCTATTTATCCTAAATATCGCTATTAGAGTTATTACTACTTTAGCTCGATATCTATAGCTTATTAAACAAGGTGCCGTTACTCTAACTAAGACCCGATTAATTATTTATATATCCTGCTTCGTCGTTATATAAAGATATAAGAGTAGCTATCCCTAAACTTAATATCTTTCGGCTATCTATAGCCTACCCTAGCGTTAATAGCCTCTCTAATAAGTCTCTAAGCTACATAGATACGAGAGAGGCCTAGCCTTTATATTAATATTTGCTAATATAAGAGCTAGTAAGTAATAGAGTAGCGAGTAAGTATAAGAGAGTATTAAGACTATGTTAGACTAATCTTTCGGACTAATCTAGCATAATATAACTAATCTAACGTAGCTATATAAAGCGTAAGAAGAAGAGTATCTCCGACTCTACTAGTAGCTATATATACTTTACGGGCGGTCTATTATTCTTAGAACGTATCGTCCTAGCAAGTAAGAGGTATCGAACGTATAGGGTCCTAATCCGGAGTACTATACTATAGCTAGTAATAATTGTTATTACGCCTTATTCTAATCCTTAACCTACTAGTTGCTCGCTTAAGTTTGTATACTATCCCCTTTTCCTACTAGTCGTAATCTATAATCTAATTATAACGAACTAAGAAATTATAAGATATAATATAGACTAAGGTTCTATTCGAGTAGTCGAAGCATATCTCTATTTGTTAACTATACGAACAAGTAGCTAATAGCTTAAACAAACTTAAATATATAAACTATTATAAATAATACTTCGCTACGTTAATATATTAACTACTATATTAGCTATAAAATCAGTCTACTCTATTCTAGGATAGAGGCTTACCTTTATTAGTTAAACTCGATTTAATTTTCTGTTAAAGTCTCTATAAGCTTACCTTTACTACTTATAATTAGTTAAGTACTACTTCTACTATAACTTCCTCTCCTATTATAATAATCCAATGTTATACGGTGCTTTTCGCTCTATAATACTATTACTATTACTTACTACTACTAGCGAGAGAGCGAAATCGAGGTCTAACTTATATCAAATTTAGTCTATTAGAGCTCTTTAATCGAATTTCTATAGCTTACTACCTATGCCTACCCGATCTTAGGCTAGGCTAGTTAGGTAGTAGGGGCCTTATAGAGATTTCCCTACGCTTTACTATTATTAGAATCGCATAGTATTAGATTCCTCCTCTATTATATATATAGTCCTCGCGCCTCGCCCTTATACTTCTTTACCTAGTAGAACCCTTATAAGTTAATAGCGTAACCCTACCTTATAAAGTATATAATACGGGTCGGTAGCTCCGAGCTTCGAGCTAGCGAAGTAGCCCTTACTTCGCCTTAGTATTAAGGTAGCGAGGCGATACTAGTAGCCTTAACTCGCTAGCCCGATATTCAAACGTTAGTCTACTAGCCGTAGTATCTATATTAAGTAGTCTACTATAGGATACGTAATATTAAAGTAGCGTATAGAGCTAAATATAGAGCTTTAGATAGTACCGAGATCGTAGGAGCCGCGGTAGAAGGAGATCGAAGTACTATACGGCGCTAAGTATAGTAGACGTTAAAGAAGGCTAGGCTATCGAACGCTAGTTTTAGACTAACGCTAGGATTATCGTAGCTATTATAAAAGGCGCTATATAAGAGCTCCTTATATACTTCTCTCTCCTAGATTAACCCTATAATAGCCTTCGAACTTATATGTTACTCTTCTTAGATACTTACCCTATTAACGTCCTACTATATCTACTATAAGTAGCCTACAACGTACCTCGTATACTAACTTAATAGACAGCTATATTTAGTTGTTTTATTAGTACTACTCGGCTATATCCTATACGAGCCGCTATACGTATTATAACCTCTCCGAATAACTTCTCTTAGAGATAATCTCTTCTTTTAGAGAAAGTAGCTCCTAATCGAATATAAGCCTTTTCGAATATTATTATATAGTTATTTAAGTCGAGCTAACTTCGTCTATAGCAGGCTATAGGTTAAAGGCGATTCTCGTCCTATAGAGTTAAACCTAATAAGTAGTATTATTTCAAGTCTAATTATAGAGGGATTATACTAGGAATCTAGGCTATAGTCGTCTAGTTAGTAGCTAAGCTTTATAATCTCTAAAAGACAGATCAAATCCTAGCTTATATAGCTCTAGTAAGGTATTTATTAAGCGTATCTACAGAATATCTAGGATAGTAAAGCAAAAAAATTAGCTTAGATATAGGCCTTATAAAATTATAGTTCGATTATATACCTTTAACTTTTTATCTTATTAGTAGATATCTTAGGGTCTATAGTTACCTAAAGAACGTATTATTTAATTTTGAATCTTCCCGCAAAGATACAAATATATTAGGTTACATCGTAGGTAGCTAAGCTAAGTATAAACTAGTATCTAATAGTTTCTCCGAGAACTAGCCTTAGCGATACTTCGAGGTTAATATATATAGAAGTAATTCGCTATATATAGCGACCGCATTAACTTACCTATAACTCTATAAAGGATACTTCGATAGCTACGCTAAGCGATATTTATAGGGCGTTAGCTATCCTATATAAGAAGATAAGCGACATTAGACTATATGTGTGCTATAGAGTTCGGCAGAGTAATAGCGCGAGACTAGACATCCTTTAATCGTTATAAATAGGCGTTTACTTTAATATATTATCTCGACATAACTAAAGAGCTAGCTTTATCTATATATAATAGAGATCCTTAGGAGTAGTAGTATACTACGCGTTAAATCTTAACTAACATACTTAAATGTCACTTTAGATAATACGCTAGTAGATTACCTAAGATAGTAGATTTAACTACTAAAAGTTACTAACATACTATAATTAATTATATAAGATACTCTACTAAAGTTTACTAACTTAGTATAATAGTATTCTAGTAGTTCTAATCCTTCTAGCGAACCTAGTAACGTCTAGTAATCTAACGACTCGAGCGTCTAACAGTTATATATCGCTTTAAGAGTATAGACTAAGTAATTCGCTCGATCTTATTAGGTACCTTACTATTATCCCTAAGACCGAAGTTATTCCTTCTACTAACTAGACCTCGGGGAATCTTATACACAGCCTTACTTACTCGCTACGCCTCTTATTATCGATTACGTATAGGTTCCCCGGACTAAGCTCTCTAAGGTACTCTAAAAGGGCGAGCTATACGCGAGTAACCTATAGAGCGCAACGTCTTAACTCTAGTATAGGCGATAAGAAGGATACCTATAGAGTTAAGTACATAGCTTCTTTAAGCGTCGTATATAGTATAATTAGGTTTATGTATTAGTATAAGGTGTTATAAGCACGCTTCTTCTCTATAGCTAGACTAGAGGTTACTAATCTATACCCTATAAATATTATACCTCTAGATTTAAGAAATTTATAGCTATGCTTATTACTTTCTATATACCTTAATAAAACAGAAGGTTAACTTAACCTTAGTAAAACGCTATATTACTAGTATAAACTCTACTACTCTTATTAGGTACTACGGCATCCTAAGTACCTAGTAGCTCGAGGCTATTTCGATAGAGGAGGCTGCTAAGATATTAGAGCCGCTTATTAGGGTAGTCTATATATGCTCTACGGTTTATCTACTAGTTATAAACATTTCTTACTACCTTCTCTATCTTCTAGTAAAGCGTCGAGAGTTATAGAAATTAAAATATAGACCTATAAGATAAGGAGAGCTTATATTAGTAACTAGATTCCTTCGTACGTATACGCGAAATAAGCTCCTACGCTCTAATAATAATAGTTAGTAGATTAACTAGGTAGATTATTAAGACGACACATAATACTATTAGTTACTTACGGGCTATTAGAGACATCGATCTAGCTAAGAGTCAACTAATAAGCAGTTATTTCTATAGACGAGTAGTTAGGTATCTCGATAGACTATAAACAGACTTAGTAATAAGCTAATTCTACTATAAGTAGTCTACTCTAGTAATAGGTAGTCTAGTAACTAATCTCCTTAAACGTGTAATTAACTAGCGATATTACTACTACGCTTAGATAACGTATTAGGGCTTAATTAAAGTACTTGCTATTATCCTCCTTAAACTATAATTAATTAAACTTCTTGCTATAGAGCCTCCGTCTAGTAGCTTATAGTAGGATCTATAAGTATTAAAAACTATCTACCCCTTTCTTGCTAATCTCGAGTCCTCTCTTACTAGACTATACTAGTAGCTTATAGGTAGCGGCTATATTTAGTATAGTAATGTTTTAGCGTGTTGTAGTATTATATATATTTAGTAGGCTTTCTTGTTTATAGTAATAGTATTAAAAGGACGTTACTATCTATAGGATACCTTTAGGACACTCTAGTTGAAGGCGACTATAATAATAGTTAGACGTAAGCGATCGGAAGATCTTGTTAGTCTATTAGGGTACTACTTAAGGATTCGGCGGTTATAGATAGTAAGGCGTATCGATTAGCCTTCGTAGCTATTATAATAGCGTACTCCTACTTACTAATCCGTAATAGAGACTTATAGTATTCGCTACGACTATACTAGCTTAAAATACTACGTTTGCCTTAATACGAGGGTCTACTAACTAGGACTTTTTAGATTACTAGTTTTCCTTATAGCCTAGCTATTCCGCGTATATAGAGAGATGTACGCTATTAATCGCGCTACCTTATATACTCTATTTCCCTTCTACTTAACCTTATCTACATCTTTAAGGCATATACAATAAGTATTCTAGACTTTATCTATCTAGGTAACTTATCTAAACTAAGCGAAATAGGTAATAGTAAGGCTATTATATAGATTACAATTTTAAATATACTAGTGGGCCTATTCCCCTAATCCCTAGAGGAAGAAAACGTCCCTAAGGGAAAGCGTGTTACTACTAACTTAATCCTAAACTATATTTCGCGCTCTTCGAGCAACCTACGAACATCTATAATAGATTATAGCTTTAGAAGACCTACTAAACTAGATAAGCTAGGTCTCGCTCCTATTCTCCTTATCTACTATATATTATATAGTTATATATTAAAAGATACGCCTATTACTCGATAGAGTCGTAGGAGCTATCTTATAAGTCTCTAGCCTAACTAATATAATATCTATAATTTATAAGGCTAACGCCTACTAAGTAACATATAGTTAAAATTGTTTAGTATATATAGTCCTATAATTAATACGTTTTAGTATCTATACTAAAGCGTATAAGATAGCGTAGGAAGCTATATATAAAAAGGAGCTACTCTATTAGTTTAGGCTAGCTCGCGTAGGAGGATATACGACGCTAAAATAGGTAGGTCTATACGTAATCTATACGTAACCTATAAGTTATATAAACGAGGTTAATATTAATTAGACGACTACTATACGAATATAGGTACGCGACTATCTTCTATCTTTATAGGAGTCCTAACTATTCTATAGTATTCCTCTATTACTTATAGACCTTCCTCTTTATACTCTAGCCTAATAGCGTACATATATACCTCGGACGGAGTAGTAGGGCTATATCTAAGGCGCGTTAAGAGGTAGAAGAGGGCATAGCTAAGATATAAGAGACTTATAAGAGTAGGAGTATTAGATATAGAGTTAGGCAAAAGATTCGATAGGTATAGGAAGTAGAAGGAGGATATAGAAGAGCTAAGTAAGAGCGGCGCTAGATATAATTATAGGATAGGAGGGATTTGCGTACTATATATAGAGTAAGAGTAGAAGTAGGCTAGTTAGGCGAGACGCTTAGCGCGTATATTTAGTTTCTTATCTTCTTAGTAGAATAACATAGATACCTCCTATACATTCTAATCTTCTACTTACTTATTACTAATATCGAGTGCCTTGTAATCTTAACATAGCTATAACGCCTACGCTCTAGCGTCGAGGAATATAAGGTACTAATACTTTATAATACCTAAGCCGAAGGTAGTATTAGTAACGCTAAATATATCGAATATAGTAATCTACCTACGCGGCCCTTTTATTTATATCCTAGGATAGGCGGCCGCATCTATTATTACCTAGAATTACAAACTAATAAGCTAGCGTAGACAATTTCTCTTATAAATAAGGAATATAGCGTAGGCGTCCTATAATATAATAGCGCTATTAAGAATAGGCGCGCAAACTAGTGCTAGGTAGATAATAAGTATAGCTATTAGTACAAGGACCTAGTTAAGCTCGCGGAGGCTAACTATAGCTTTATAAACCCCTAAGAGTAAGATAAGGTTAAGCCGCTTATTAGAGTAAGGTAGAGAAACTAGACTCTATTCGACGTTAATAATAAGCCGCTACTTAGGATTACGTTAATATAGCGCGAGGCCTTCTTAAGTATAGTCCGTTAGCTCTATACTACTATCGCGGGATCTACTTAACCTATAAGAAGTGTTCCTAGTTATACTTAAACGCTACGAGGCGTACTATAGTAAGGAATCCTAGGACTAGGTCGAGATTATAGAGTAGAGTCCTTTAAACATTATATTAATAGTAGCCTTAGGCAAGGCTTTAAAGAAGTAGCGTAAGACTCTAATCAAATCGGTATAGATTAGGACATAGACGAGCTTAGCGAGTATAAGAGTATCGATACTAAGGACGGATATAATAAGGCGTAGTTCGTAGAGAGTGTTCTAGACCTATATAGTAACTTCGACTATTCTCTTATAGCGCTTATAGAGCCTAAGCGTAAGAGTAACAAAGCCGATATTAAAAGTAAGTAGTAGCTTAAGATATATAGTAAAGACTTATATAGGTGTATATACTAGAGAATGTATCTTCTTAGAGGATTAAAGAACTTAATATATTAGAATCGATATATTAGTATTATTATAGTATTATGCTATACTAGCGCTATAAGCTAGTATTTGCTAATATATATAGAGCGTAATATAGGAAATCTGCCCTATAAAAGCTACTATTTAGACCTACTATCTTTAGTAAGAGCGGCTCGCGGACTAGAGAATATTAGGGGCTTATACTTAATACGCGAATAGTAGTATAGCTTAAGTATATACCTCGCCTACTCGAAAGGAATATTAACGTCTACTAAAGACTAAGGCTACTAGTAAGCTAAGGCTTTATAATATGCTTATAGTATATAGTTATAACTCGCGGAGTAAATGTTCAGCTCTATTATTAGGCTTAATATTCGACGAGCGTTAGGTAGGGCGTAATATTAGTTCCTAGGGAAGTTATAGCCAGCGTTAGGTCTTAAGCGAGAGGGCGATTATAGTCCTCGATTAATTAGGGACATAGCTTGTCTACTATAAAGGTATGTCGAGAGTAGATCCTAGTCGCGTAATTTAGGTCCGCTAGTAGCGATAGGAAACCTATTATACTAATATTAATATTATAGCTTCGATTTCGTGTAGTTTTTATAATACTATATCTAGTAGCCTACTATTCGAGATAGAGCTAAAGGATTAGCGGCCGGTAATTAAGAGATTATATAGGATTAAGAGGTATAAGGAGTTAGTACTTAAAGCGATAGGGTTAGGTAGGTATATAGATAAAAAGGTATTCGTAGTTATAATAGTCTATAATTATAGGGAGATACTAGCGTAGGGGAATTTAGTATAAGATCCTAGGTCGTATATATAAGGTACCTCTTCCGTTTATTAGTAGAGATGTTAGTTATTAGCGCGATAGTAATTTAGGTGTTAAGAATATAACGTTTAAGCGATATTACTACTATAGCTTAGTAGATAAGTCCTATTAAATACGTAGTCTAATATCCTTAATACTACCTCGGTCTCTATAGTATTAAGGCTAATAGTATTTAATAGTATAAAGTAGGTTTGTAGTATTATAGCTCGGCTACTAGGTGTAATATTTATCTAATACGCCCTAATTAGTATATTAATATATTGTCGAGTTTACTACTATTATATCGCTATAGGCGACTATAAAGACAAGTCGGCCTTATTAAGTAAGTTAAGCTTTATACCTATAGTAACAGATATTACGTAAGATTATACTCGTCCTAGGGTCGTAGAAGACTCTCTATAAGTATACGATACTATAGAGAACGCTCGCTAGCCGAACTAAGAAGAAGCTTCCCTAAGGGATGTTTTCTTCCCCTAGGGAAGTAAGAGCTAGATGTTATTCGCGAACCGCCTATTAGTATACTCGATAACTACTAATACCTATCGAGTAATACTATAAGCTTATTCGTAGTTATAAGCTTATCGATCTATAAAGTTCGTAGTCGGCGTATATTATTTACCCTTAATCTTTACGAGCGCTAAAGCTATTACTTAATCTTACGTTAAGATAGGGCAATATAGAAGGAGAGCCTATATAGTAGATAAGGGTTAGATAGCGTACTATATCTACTCCCTATATATTTATAAGATACTAAAACATTAGCGGCTAAATAGATATTTACTATATAGTAATAGTATTATTTAAGACTACTATACGCTCTTATAGTCTAAGTCTGTTACTACTAGTTGTATTCCTACGCTCGCTAAGAGGTACTATTAGCTAAGCTACTATAGGTAGACCTATCGGATTCTAGTTCAGATAGCTATATCTAGATTATATAGAGTTCTCTACGTTAGTTTCTATATTATAGGTATTAGAACTATCTTTATATAAAGAGAGAGGGCTATCTATTGTAGTTTTTATAAAGCTCTCGAGGTATAAAATAGTGCGCCCTTAGGTCCTAAGTACGTCTACTATTACGCTAGGAAAAGATACCTAGTCGGCTATCTCGCGATAATAAAGGATCGTAAGGCGTATTATAGCCGTCTAACGACCTAGGGACTAATTGTTAGTAGAACTAACTAATACGTTATCGAAGTCTAGTACTACTTAAATAGACTAGTAGTATAATTATAGTTAGTCTTCTGCCTATCCTAGCCTTTAAGGTCGATAAGATACTAGACTCCTATTATTCCTTACGCTTATATATCTAGAGGCCTAGATATAACTTTCCCTTAATATACTTAAAGAGCTTTTATAATAGCGAAGATATAGTCTACTACTATATACCTTCGGATATAAATATATGTGCGCTCTATATACCTACGATAATGTCTTCTAATTAGGTTTATTCTAGCTTCTAACTTGTTAGCGGCTACTAAGTATAGCACTCCTTAGCTACGCCCTCGTATCGCTTTTTAAAGTAAACGCTATATTATAAGGCGCCTTTAAATATAGCTCTCGGCGCTTAAGTTAGGTTAGGTCCTATAGGCGTAGCATATTTACTAATTCGCTTAGTCGAGGAGCTCGATCGTAAGCTAGAAGGGGTTTTATAATCTCTTATAGCTAGCTTAAGACCTCCTAGGAATTTAGATCTAATAATAAAACACATAATCGATAGATACTACTATAGGTTCGTAGATATCGAGTATCTATAGCGCCTTTAGCTCCTATCTTACTATTATAATCCTATATACTAGTAAGATATAGCTTGTACTCGAATATAAGAGCTCTAAGTTAAGTATTAAAGTACGGCGGTATAATTGTATCTACTACCTTCTATAATCTCTTATAATATATAGGCTTATAATAGGTCCCCTAGTAGGCTCGACTTAGTTCTAGCGGACTATTCTTAGTACTTACGCTTAGCGAGATATCTATACTATTCTAGAGTAGTTATAGGAGAATCTTCTTAGTAGCACCCTTAGCTCGAGTATATTCTACGAATATAACTATAGCGTCTATAGTATCCTTAGTCTCTAAAGAATATAGGATCTCTAGATTAGCTTCGCTATCTATAGCGCCGCTAATACTAGTATATAGAAGTAATTATGTCTTCTATTAAAAAATGTAAAGAGTAGTCTTATACCTACCTAGCTAAGTTAGAGTAAGGAGAGTTATACTAGAACATAACTTACAAGTCTTCTAACTAAGTCTCCTATAAGCTTAGTCCTAGTAGGAGTATTTAAAGAGTAGAGAGAAGAGGTAGTTCCTCTTCTAATAAGTTAACTAATATAATATACGTTTACTTCTTTGTCCGTACTTACGTACAACCCTTTCCTAATATAATATATTCCTCCTATAGCTGCTTCCTTATATATAAATCTATTACCTACAAGAGTATTAGATCTTAATTAAGTGTCGGATCTTAATTTAACATCTTCGAGCTTTCCTAAAGGAACTACGACTTTCTAGACCCCTCGCGCCTTATTAGTAGTTATTAAGTAAATAATAAGTAGGAGGTATAAGAGAGGCGTACTATATATAGGCTAATAAATTATTATATCGATTCTATCCTTATACTCGCTTTAATAACATAGAGTCTACTCTCTCGCTATATAACGACATTAAGGCTATTATTAACAAAATCTATAATACGTAATCGTAGGTAGATCTAAGGACATACCTATTAAATATATATTAAGGAATACTTCTAAGCGGACTCTATAATATATATATTAAGAGAGTTACGTTCTTATAGCTAATACTACTTATAGTCTTCTACGTAATTTGTAGTATTAGCCTATATCTTCTAGTTCGAGTATAGCGAGAGGAGTAGCGTTTAACAAGATTAATAGCTTAGTATCTATACTATTACTAACTACTAGGTTAACTTTCTCCCTAGACCTATCTACGTCCTACTATCCTTTACTACTTAAGTACTTTCTAACATTCTTATATACTTCTACTAAGTCTATTTCTAGTCTACGAGAGCGCTACCTAGCGATAGTCTTTCTATAGACTCCTAACTATATATTACTTTGTTCCTAATATACTAGTTGTCCTATATATAAATTCTAGAGTAGAATAGTATAATTCTTTCTTAACTATACTTATTCTATCTCTTCGTCGAGAATATAGAAGTCTATAAATTACTAGTATATCTAGCTAGAGCTACTACTCGATTACGCTAACTTACTACGCCTTCTAGGTATTAAACTTACTTAATAACATACCTACTATTATATCGCTAACGCGAGTACTACTATACTCGCGTATAGATAACTAAGCGCTACTTACTTATATAGACGCTAGAGTATATTACTATCTTACTTAATAGTATTAATAGTAAGGACCTCTTTATTACTATACTATAGGCCTAGCGGGCTCGTATAGAGCCTTATTATACTCTCTCGCTATTTTTTAGCATAGGAAAACCTTAAGGCGGCTATAGATACTAAAGTTAATAAGAGTATATATATTACGAAGGATCGTACGATAGCGAGCCTAGCTAAGTAGGCTATTAGTAAGGTAGAAGGTAGGAGTAAGATATTAGAAAAAAGCGTAGAGTTAGTAGAGATAGAGGCTATAGAAGCTAGTAGGATTAGAAACTTACTAATCGAGATAATACTAGAGTCTTAGAAAGACGTACGTAGGTCTTTACTAGCTTAGTAAAGTTATTACTAACGCTACGCTAGTAATAGTATTATCGACGTTAAGAAGATTAATTACTAGATTACTTAGTATATAAAAGAGGTCGTAGTCTATAATTAACTACTTAATTAGCTTCTTTGCTATTATAGTAGTATTAGGCTCGTTCGTAGTAAGCTTTTAGCTTAGCTAGTCTAGATTCTTCTAGAAATAAAGTTAGCGGCCTTACTTAACTATAATAAATTTTAGCGGACGTACGAGTACGCCTACTCGTAAAGATAATATTAGCGTATAAAGACGAAGTAAAGCTTAATTAGCTTAGTAGGCTTAGTAACGAGTTGCTATTAAGCTTTCCCTAATAGAAAAAAATATCCCTAAGAGAAAGGGATAGAGGATTAGATATATTAGGCTAGACTATCTTTAAGTATAGTTTGTAGGCGTTCTAATAAGAGTTACGAGAAATATTAATACTTACTAGTAAGTAGCTATATTACTAGCCTAAATACTTTAGCTATATAGCCCTTATATAAAACTACTTAGCGTACGTAGCTTTTTACTATAGCCTCGTACCTACCTATATAACCTCTATAGTCGCGTAGATAGGCTACTCTAGATTTACAACGATCTTCTATAACTATACCTTATTATCTTTATAATAATAGCTAAAGCCTCGCCTTACTATAGTATCTAGTTAAGATTACGCCTCGATAGATATAGATCTGCTATCGAGTTAATCTTTAAGCTAATACTTAGATATAGACATAATAGTAATTTAACCTTATTAGAAGGAACTATAGAGGAAAGTAGCTATATTATAGGCATACGACTCTAATATCTTCTACAATCTATACTATTATAGATTAGACGCGCAAATAGGCAGACAAGCTCTATATAGGGCAAGCTAAACTTATAGACCTAGTTACTAGCGCTTTTAAATAAAAGCTTAGGCGTAAGGCTAGATATAGATTATAAGATTTAAAGCTTAGATGTTACTTAGCTATAAGAGCTTACCTAACTACCGACCTACTAGACTTTTCCCTATAAACGTTTAATTATACTTAACGGGCTAATTTAACTATATAGTAACTCTTAATTAGTATATTATTAAGAAGCCTAGGATCCTTAGCTCGATCGTTCTTAAGCTTTAGGTATAAGGAGACCTCGTAAGTATATAGAGACTATACAAACAAAGTAGGGTTATAGTAGAGATAATAGACTACTATCTATATAGATTAGTAATCTTAGAGAAGGAAGAGATCTCTCTTCCTAAGAGGAACTCTCTCTTATAGAAGAGCCTCCCCTCTCTTTAATTCCTATCTAACTAGAAGTAGGTCTAATAGAGAATCTAATTCCTTCTAACTACCTATAGTCTATAGGAGGTAAGGGAGAGGGGACTACCTCTTAGGGCTACTAGCAGACTACCTCTAGTATAGCGAGGTCCTTCTTTCTACTAAACTACTAGCGGGCCGTAGGGGGTATATATATATATCGCCCTCTTACGGACCGCCTATAGTATAGGCCTAAAGGACTCTCTAAGCCCGAGCCTTATAGTCGCCCTCCTTCTACGCTAATATCCTAATAGTAAGGTATTATAACTTATATCGCGTGTCTCGCTCTACATACGATTATAAATATAGAATAGAACTTTATAGAAGGTCTACCGTAGTAACTAGCCTAAATAGGTAGGTACGCGTTATTATAGTAATACTTTAGCGCCGAATCGCTAGTATTAATATCAAATTTTTCTCTTTAGTTAATCGCTAACTATTCTCCTACTTAATACTCTACTCTACGCTCTTCTTTATTAAAGTCCTATAACTACGTATAGTCTATAATTAACTTCCT
>WBMN01000068.1:0-37529 GCA_010367425.1 Teratosphaeria destructans | reverse complement strand
AACTAATATAATATATAGTTTACTTCTTTATCTATACTTAGGTATAATCCTTTTCTAATATAATATATTCCTTTTATAGCTACTTTCTTATATATAAATCTATTACTTATAAGAGTGTTAGATCTCTATTAAGTGTCGGATCTCAATTTAACATAAACTACTATATCTTATAAGAAACTATTTTAGTTATAATATTTTTTTTCTAAATAAAATATATAAATATAAAATTATTAAGAGATAAAAGGTACTTAATATAGAAAACTCTTTATATTGTATTAAGCATCGCTTTAGAGCATCTTCAAAGTAACATAGATCTGATTTCCCGCGTAACGCCAAACTATGTAGGAGGAGCTCAGGATTCGCAATGGTACTTTTGGAGCTCCGCTTGGAGCCGAACAGCCGGCGCATCGTTGTAGATGAATCTTTTTTGGCGCTTCGCAGATCCGAGCAGACAGTCACTACACGAAATGCATCCGTTCAAGCTCCTGTCACGATCGACAAAGCTGAAGAACACTCGTAGTAAGAATGTGCAGAAAACCCCTTCAGGCGCTGCCGCGCAACCACAAATATTTCCACCGCAGACTACCGCCCAAGGCGAACCTACACCCAAGAAGCGAAAGAGAAGCCCCAATGCATCAGTTTCAACCGACAATGGCGCAGGAGGACTCGACTTCTTCGATCAGCAGGATGGCAGTCGGAAAGCCACTAAGCGCTCGAGCGCGAACGCTCTTGCGACAGGCTCCTTCAGCGAGGAGCAGGAGGATGAATTCGAGAAGTCTGGGGGAGTCGGTAGAGCCACTGCGGAGCTGTCTCTTGATGGCAGAAAGTCGATACTGAGACAGCACAAGCTCAAAGTCACTTGGCTTAATCCGAAAGTGCCGCGAGAGAAAGAGGCCCTGAAGGGCAAGGACAAGATCAAGGCGAAGAAAGCCGAGAAACCGCAGCTCTTTCCTTCGCCACTTCAGACATTTGGTGAGCTGGAATCGCAGTATAATCTCTCGGATAGGATTGCATCGAATATCTCGGAGCAAGGCTACAGCGTGCCGACTGAAGTCCAACTTGGAGCTTTGCCCATCCTACTCGACGCACCAGGCAGGTACTTGGACTGTGCCACCGATGGCACACCCGTCGTTGCGTATCGCGATGTCGATTTATTTTCAGTTGCCCCTACCGGCAGCGGCAAGACGCTGGCGTTCATGATTCCGCTAGTGCACAAGATATGCCACATGCGACAAACCCACAAAGAACGCGGCAGCACCACCACCGGCATTGTACTTGCCCCGACCAAGGAGCTGGTTAGGCAGATAGTGAACGAAGGCAGGAAGCTGGCCAATGGCACCACTATCAGGATCACCCAGGTGCGCAAAGGCATGAGGCTTCCCCGGGTCACGGACAAAGACTTGGATCAAGAAGACCAAGACGAGCGTGGCACTGTTGTAAAGTCTGATATTCTGGTCAGCACGCCTGGTGTCTTGTACAGTATCCTGGAATCACAAGAATCCGAAGATCGAGCTCCATCGACCGTCCAATACTTGGTGCTAGATGAGGCCGACGTGCTCCTAGATCTGCTGTTCAGAGAACAGACTCTTGGAATCTGGAACGGCCTGACTAATCCGGAACTCCGTGTCAGTCTCTGGTCAGCGACCATGGGTAGCAATATCGAGGAGCTTGCCAGATTGACCATCGATGAAAGAAGACGTCGTCTGGCTGCGCAAAACGGATCTGAAGTTGATGAGGCGCCTCTGGTTCGACTTGTAGTAGGCTTGAAGGACTCTGCGGTGCCTAATATCGATCATAAATTGATATATGCCGCCACCGAACAAGGTAAGCTGATGGGCTTACGTCAATTGCTTCATCCATCCGTTCCGTCTGCATCTGGGCCGCCACTGCGCCCACCCTTCTTGGTCTTCACCCAAACGATTGCGCGAGCCGTGGCACTGTATTCTGAGCTTCTGTATGACATTCCAGCTGAGGCTGGTGGCATCAGCCGCATTGCCGTTCTCCATTCAGATCTTAGCGACATGGCCAGAGACGATGTTATGACACGCTTTCGGAAGGGTGACATCTGGATTCTGATCACGACTGACCTGCTGTCACGCGGCATTGATTTTAAAGGCGTGAATGGTGTGGTCAACTACGACATTCCGACCTCAAGTGCCGCATATGTCCATCGCGTTGGTCGCACAGGTCGTGCGGGGCGTGAAGGCGGCGTGGCAGTGACTTTGTACAGCAAGGAGGATATCTCATATCTGAAGCATATCGCGAATGTTGTGGCAATGGCGCAAAAGCACAAGAATGGTGGCCACAGCGAAGGTATGGCGCAGTGGCTACTGGACGCGCTACCAAGTCTGAGCAAGAACGAGAAGCAGAAGCTCAAGAAGCATGGGATTGAAGCTAGGAATCGTAAAGGAACGGACAGCAATGCAAAAGCAGCAAGGAAGGCACGAATCAGTTCCAAAGCTGGCTTTGTGCGGAAGGAGGAGAATAGGCGGAGGGGCGCCGTAGAGGGCAGCAGACGCAGGATACAAGCTCAGGCGACGGCGGCAGATCTTGGAATTGAGTCGGACTTCGATGGTTTCGACTGATCATGGTTCTTCCACCTCTACTGGAAATTCACAAATGCTCCTCCGTCAACGAGCAATTGCGCACCAGTCACATACTCGCTCAAATCGCTCGCCAGAAAAACCGCTGGCCCGGCTAAGTCTTTTGGTTGACCCAGCCGTCCCAATGGGATACGGCCCTCCATGTACTTCTTCTTCTCCTCATCGGCCAGATCCTCGTCGTTAAGTTGCGTTCGTATCGTTCCAGGCAATAGCGCATTACATCGAATGCCATACTGTCCGAGCGCACAGGCTGTGCTTTGAATGAGCGATAGCACCCCCGCTTTGGTGGGCGTGTAGTGTGTTTGTCCGGCGCCGCCGACGAGCGCAGAGATGGAGGAGATGCCGATTATGGAGCCGCCTGGTGGACTTTGCTTCGACATTTGTTTAGCGGCGGCTTGGATGGCAAAGAAAGCTCCGCCGAGATTGGTCGAGAAGGTGAAGTTGACGAGGTCGGGCTCCATCCTGCAATTCGGGTCAGCGTGCATGTTCGAAGACGTGACAGAGCTGTCCCACATACGTCAGGAAATCAGCGAATTTGCAGACGCCTGCATTGCTCACGAATATATCTATCCGGCCCCATTTCTCGACGGTTCTCTGCACGAGCTCCTTGCCTGTCTCTGGTTTGGAGATATCACCAGCCACGCCGATTATACTTGCGCCGTTACCCGCTTCTTGCTGGAGTTCTTCATATTGCGTCTCGGACTTGGGATCTGGGAAGTAGTTCACTGCTACCGACGCGCCTTGCCTCAGGTATTCGAGTGCTATCGCTCGGCCTATGCCTGTGACAGCTCCGGTAATGGCTGCGACTTTGCCGGGGAGAAGCTGTAGGTGTTGGACCATTTTGGATGCAACGGCTGGCGTGTCTTGATGCTTATAACCGATCTATGAGACTATATTAACTCACACTCTAAGGAATCTGCCTGTCTATAAAAAATCGTCTGGGATTTGTCTTCGGCATAATTCGCGAAAGTCTCGCGTATTGCTGTGGGCTAGTGGGGCAATGCTGGAGAGCTTTACGGGACAGTGCTGACCGAAGCTGCCTGGACGTGGGAGCGAGACGGATTCGTGCAGCAAGCTGCAAGTCGCCGGCGCTTCGTTACGCTTGCGTCTGGGAGGCGCATTGGCTTTGAAGTCGAAGTTGTGCGTCGGCTGGCGACTATGCTATAGTAGTCTAGGGTATCTACCAGAAGCTTCGTCTCTCGAGTGAGCGGCTGACCAACGAACTGTTGCATTTTGCCTGACCTTTCAAGCCGCCGGGAAAGGTCGCACAGATGCCCAAACGACGAGCCATTGACAGCCACATCCATCTCTGGCCGGCAGAAACTTCAAACGAAAATGGACACAGCTGGATGACTCCGGGCATGACACTGGCGAAACCTCATCTGCTTGAGCACTACTACAAGGCTTCTCAAGAAGATCAAAGCCATGACAGCGACGTAGAAGTCGAAGGCGTGGTCTATGTCGAGACCGACGTCCGCTACGACGCACCAGGCTCCGCCGACCTGGCCACCTGGGCGAAAGGCCCGCTCGACGAGATCCTATTTGTGCGCAGGGTCATTGAAGGTCATTACGGCGTTCGGGATAACAACATGCTTCTTGCCGTTGTGGCTTGGGCGCCTATGGACCAGCCCACTGAGGTGCTCGAGCAGTATCTGGAGCTCGCTAAGGATATGGCTGGCCCGATTGCCTGGCCAAGGCTAAAGGGGTTCAGGTTTCTACTGCAGGCTATCGCGAAGCAGTCTGCGTTTGAGAAATTTGTGTTCAGTAATCACTTCATTGGCAATCTGAAGCTTCTGGGTCGACGTGGCTTCTCGTTTGACATCGGCGTCGATCAAAGGAGTGGTGGCAACTGGCAGCTGGAGGCAATACCGAAGGTCGTGCAGCTGGCTCACGATGGTGTGGACGTGGAGCGCGAAAAGGTGGTATTTATCGTCGATCACCTCTGCAAACCGAATTTCGAATACACAGGTCAGGATGCCACGGTCTGGGCTGAGACAATGCGAGCACTAGGCTCCAATCCCAAGGTGTACATGAAGCTATCTGGCGCGTTCAGTGAGCTGACTCACCAGATGATGGAGACGCCTTCTGCGATTCCATCGCTGATGCGTTTCTGGATTTCAACGATAATGAACGAATTCGGGCCTGCGAGAATCATGTTCGGGAGTGACTGGCCGGTCTGCAATGTTCATGGGCCGGGTGGTGAGTGTGCATGGGTTGCGTGGAAAGATGTCGTGAAGTCAATTCTTGAAGATCATGGAGTCTCAACAAGTGACGGCGACAGGATATGGCGAGGGACGGCTGCAGAGGCTTATCGGATCTCATAAAATACAATTCCAGGGATGACATCAAAACCCGGCTGCCAGATCAGGGTATAATTGTATTGAACGGTCTGTATGCGGCCCCATCACCCCTCCTTGCCCTCAGCCTTGAACTGATCCTCCAGTTCCTTCAGTCCCTGGAACACCGTATCCCATTTCTTCCACTCCGCTTCACCCTCCTCAAAGCCACCGGCAAGCGGTAACCTGCCACCAGTCCTGCTTCCCATGCCCCATACTCTAGCGATCGCTTCTTTGACGCCAACCACGCCCCATCTCGCAATGAGCTTTTCACCCTCACAAATCCTAAACTGCAGCTTCTGGAACTCGGCCAGATCCTTCTTCGTGATACCCCTCTCCGCTGCCTCATTGAACAGGTTGAACAGCTTCACTACTGTTCGCGGAAAGACTCCAGCGAGACCGTCGATCGCCGCGACGCCGCCTATCGTCAAGACCGGGAGGAGGTTCTGGCCGAGACCGGTGAAGACGTAAAAGTGGGCGTGGTCAATGTTAGGCGACGCGGCGATGAGGGTCTGATCGTCGATGATGCCGTGCGACAGCTTTGTCCCGACGATGTTCGGGTGGGCAGCGAGTTTCTCGAAGGTAGAGGGGGCGATGTAGAGGTTGTTTGTCACGCCTGGGTAGTGGTAGCTGTGGGGGCTGTTAGTGCGTGAGGACCAACTGAGGGTGGTTGTTTGCGGAAGCTCACATCAAGACCGGCAAGACAGACTTGTCTGCAACCGCCTCGAACCACTTCTGGATGCCTTGTTGGCTTGTCGACGGAGCGAAGTAGCCAGGGCCGAGGACCATAGCATACTCAGCTCCGGCCTCCTTGCTCTCTCTGATCAACTCGAGGGTATCGTCGATCTGCTGGGTCGCCGTACCAGCAATGATTGGCCTGTCCTTGAAGCCTGCATCGTCCAATGCCTTTCTTTGACTGGAGATCAACTCACTACGTTCCCTGCTCCTCAAGAAGATGGCTTCGCCTGTGGACCCCAAGATCACGAGACCCTTGATGCCGCCTCGTACTAGGAAGAGAGAATGCTCGCTTTGCGTCTTGATGTCGAGCGGCGGTGTAACTGGATCGTAGTTTGAGGCTCCTTCTTGAGCGAAGAAGGTGGGAACCGGAACGTAGATGCCTGCTGGTGGGGGAGAGGACTTGGTGGTACTGCCGTTTGTTCTGTCTGGGATGGCCATGGTGAAGATGGTCAGGCGAGGCTTGTTTGTCGACGAGAAGATGAGGGTGAAAATGAGGGTCGCAACTAGCCCTCTGCAATACTTGGCCTACACCTATTATTATTATTCCTATGGATACCTTAGGCCAGAGGCGCGTACTCGGCCACGGCGGGGCGATGGTGGGGTCAGAGTCGTCTCAAGAGCTCATGTCTCGGAGTAGTGAGCACCGAGTGACATGTGATGAGAGCCCGACAGCAACGATACCGCGACCATGACTTTTTAGTCAGCAAGCCAGCGTCTCCGCGCCGGAACCACCCACCCGATGATATTTGGAGTATCGAAGGGTATGCTATGGCCTGATACTGAGATGGTGCTTGAGTCTTGCAGTGAAGAAGCCTTCGAGAAGCAGGCCATCGGAGTTCAACAAGCGGCGTTCACCGCCGGCTAAAAGCGGCTTGGCGTCCACTCGTGTGGCATGCAGAAACCGAAAGACCCTCCACTCCTGGCCAGATCAGAATGATGACCACTCGCAGAAGAATTGCCGTAGAAGAACCTGGTATGTTGGTGGTGGGGTACATATAAAGACTGAAAAGTTTCATTTCGCTTCCTTTTCTCTCTCCCGCACACATCGCGTCCATTCATGCTGCTTCGTACTGCGTCAAAACCACGTCTGAGAAGAGGGGACGGCGTGGACAAAATCACTCAGAGCATCGCATGAGCGCGGATCCCAAAGGCAGCAGGCCAGGACCTTTATCGCGAAACAACAGCGTTACCAGCTCTCGGAGACCTACCATCTCACCCCCAACTTTGGCTCCAGCATGGCGGCGACACCCATCACCCAACTCCGCCTACCAGGCCGACCATGCAGATGAGGAGAGCGCACCGTCCTCACCCCCCGATATCGCCAACAGCAGCGAGAAAGCAGACGTCACTTATCCTGAAGGCGGCTGGCGAGCATGGCTTGTCGTCCTTGGCTCGTTCAGCGGCATGACTGCCAGCTTCGGATGCATGAACACAGTCGGGATCTACCAGGCTTACCTCGCGACGCACCAGCTGGCGAACTACAGCGAGAGCGCAATTGGCTGGATCTTCAGCGTCTACACCTTCTTGGCCTTCTTCTGTGGTGTCCAGATTGGGCCGATCTTTGACGCGAAAGGGCCAAGGATGATTGTGGCGGCCGGCACGGTGTTTCTACTCCTGAGCATTTTCTTGCTTGGGGTTTGTACCAAGTATTGGCATTTCATGCTGGTCTTTTCAGTCCTTGGCGGTATTGGGACGAGTTTGATCTTCACGCCCGCGATTTCGGTGATTGGGCATTACTTCCTGGTCGGACGAGCTAATGCCACAGGAATCGCAGCTGCGGGTGGCAGTGTGGGCGGTATCATCTTTCCGTTGATGCTGCAGTCACTGTTTCCGAAAGTCGGCTGGGGCTGGGCAACGAGAGTACAGGGGTTCATCTCTATCGTATTGCTCATAGTGGCCAATCTGCTCATCCGCTCGCGCTTACCACCGAAGCCAGGTGGCAGTGTTCTGCCGAATTTCAGAGTTTTCAGGCAGCCTGCCTTCTTGCTCGCTACGGTTGGGACGTACTTCCTCGAGTGGGGTCTCTTCGTCCCCGTCACCTATCTTGCGTCGTTTGCGCTTCAGTCGCACGCCATGAGCTCGTCCTTGTCGTTCCAGATTATCGCGATCTTCAACGCGGGCTCATCTCTCGGTCGGTCGGCTCCTGGCTACCTGGCCGACAAGTTTGGGAGGTACAATACCATGGTTGCAACGATTATACTTTGCATCACCAGCTCGCTTGCTCTATGGCTTCCAGCCACTGTGCTGGCGAACCAAGCTGGCATTTCAAACACCACCATTGTTGGTTTGACAGTCAGCTATGCCGTGCTGATGGGCTTTGCGTCTGGCTCGAACATCAGTCTGACTCCCGTTTGCATCGGAATGCTGTGTGCCACTGAGGAGTATGGAAGGTACTACGCTACTTGTTACACGATCGTGAGCTTCGGCACTTTGACGGGAGTGCCGATTGCCGGCGCACTCATTTCAGCCACTGGAGGCTCATATTGGGGTGTAGCAACGTTCACTGGGCTTTGCTACATCTGTGCGGGAGTTGCATTTGGTACCGTGCGGATCATGGAGGTTGGGTGGAAGATTCGTGCTCTCTACTGAAATTGGCGGCTCAGTGAGATTTGAAGCTCAAAGCCATGACTACACAACGCAACAGATAAAAGTCGTTTTGTTGAACTCAAGGCTTTGCTGCCATAGGACAGGAACTAAAGATTGAAAGCATTTCGTGCTTCATTTTGTCCTATCTCCACGCGTCTATCCGTCGATGTGTCAGCGGGCCAAATGTAGCTATAGCTCATTCATTGCAAGGCTTGGGATTAAGCTCTACAGCAGTGTGCCCAGAGGTTGTGCTATGCAATTCCGAGTGACCGAAACAAATGTTCTATCCTGTTCCTTCCTAGATGGGCTTAGTGCCATGACGTCGCCATGCAATCGCTCGAGCTTCCTCATTGTCGGTCATACATGTATGCTGAGACGCCACGTACAGTCTCTCAATTCATGCATGAGAAACTATTCCAAGGTGGATTTTGTGACTTGGTGCAGATGTTGTGGGATCGCGCACACGGCTAAGTATGTCGGTTACGTCGGGAGGCTTCATGCTCTCGCCGGCGCCATCCTCCATCCCCTCAACCTCTGCTAGTGACCGTACTGCCTTGCCACAACCACGCAGCTCATCACTGCGGCCGGGCGGTAGTAAGGAATCTGCCTTCATTCGCTATGTTGACCAGCAGATACTCCACATCCAGCGACGATTCGCCAAGCGTACGTCACCCACTGGCCACGGGCTGAGCGACGTAGACCGGGACAAGGCGGACGATTGGGGCGACGTGAAGGGATACAGCAGCATGCGGGAGGTGTGCAGAGACATTGAGGAGCTTGTGGGTGTAGTGTGGGTCTCAGGCACGCCGAGTTTGCAGGTGCCGTACCTGATCAATTTGGCTCTGCTGCTGAGCACGGTCATTCCTGCCATGCCGCCGACGCCCAAGCAGCTGTTTCGAGTGCTGGGCAAGCTAGATCGTGCTTTCGCCAGTCTGAATCAGGGACATGATGTGGACACCGGAGACGCGCTGCCAGGGTTCTTTGGGAGGAAGGGCATCAATGGGACGGAACAGGTGCGGATCCGGAGTCTGGTTGAGAGGACGCGAGTCATCACGGTCGAGGCATTCAAGAGAGGAGAGTTTGAGGTGGAGGAGCTCGATGATGGCGATGACGGGCAAGATCAAGACATGATGGAGACAGATATGGAAGGCGAGCTGGTGTTGGAGGGTGGACGGCAGGGTTTGGACGAAGAAAAGGCCAGTATCGACATGCAGCTCTCACGAGTGTATGATCGCACCATACAGGAAATGGGTGACAGTCTTGAGCCGCCGAGTATTGGTATCATTACTGAGAAGCGGGGGTGAGCTGTGAGTAGGCGCGAGCGGACTCCCCGTCGTAACAGGATTCAGAAAGAAGATGTCCACGATCGCGCGTCGCGACACTCAGTGGCGTCCAGACCATGTAACTGCCGATAGTCATATGTCTTGGGGGCATCATGCGAGTCTCGCAAGAATGACGGAAGACCTATCTCTGGCTACGACCCGAGATATAAGATGCATTCCATGCCCTCGGCCCTTGACATCTTACCACACACGATGGTCCGTCTGGGATGTATTGCTGCGATCTGCACTCTCCTGGTGATGCACTTGAGTGGCACAATCAATGTCGAGGGAGATGTTCGGGGACATATGGCGAGTGTTCCGTCACGAGCAAAGGATGTTGGATGGTGAATTGAGGAACTCTTTGCACTATGTACAAGTTGCGTCAAAGTCGGAGACTCACTCGAAGGGTTTACCAATCGCTCCTTCCATTCTAACGATTCCAGGGTATCTACGCTAGCACAACTTTGTTCGCCATCGAAAATGAAAGACAAGAGAAAGTCTCGCGTGCACAAACACAAACGAGCTTGAAGCCCCGACATGAAAGTGATCGTCGGAAGTTGATCTGAGCAGAACATATCGGGACATGCCGACGTACAAGGCTCTTGGTATCACCGCATCCCTTCACACCGCCGACCTGGCCAAGTCATGTGCGTCGGTGATCGACTTCAAAGGGGGAGAAGCGCAACGCGAAGATGCTCAACGCGTGAGCCAGGCGCTGGAAGACGCGATCAAGCTGTCCGAACAACCTGTCGCACAGGAGGTGCTCCAATTCATTGGCGATCATGAAGATATTCCGCTGTTCGTGGTGAGAGCCGGTGCATCAGAAAAGCTTCACATCGAGCATGACACCACGTTACGTCGCAGAGATTCTGACTCCTCAAGCTCGCTGACGGACGAGAGCGTCCTTTCGGCCAGATTACGACAGCCAGACTCCGCAAATGACGATCGGCCGACACAGCATCGAGCTTCAATGGACTTGTCGAAGCCCATCTTGGGGCCGCGAGCGCTCGTACTCAAAGTAGAGACATGCAGCAAGTCGTTTTTACCGTCGCGTGAAGGAGGGAGTAGCCGTGGCTTCGGCAAAGACCTCAAATTCGAGGTTTTCGTCAACGGGACTCGTGCAGCGGTATATTTCCTGCCTCGCCGAGGCGGAGTACCGGAGTATGTCGATGGACGAGTGCGGTTTTGTGGAACGCGTGTGCATAAGCAGCTTGAGGTGCCATGGGTGTATGATGTGACGTCTCGTGGATCGAGGCAAGCAAGGGATCACTGGGAGGCAGTCAGCGCAAGCCTGGCGAATGAGGCGAAGGTGAGTTGTTCCAACATCGCTCCCGGTACCTCCTAGTTATACCACGGTCAATGTGGAGTTCAGCTGGTGTACAGGCGGGCTGACAGAATTGGCAGGACCGAGGTTTCAATCGATGGACGGCTCCTTCGCCTTCTGCTGAGGCATTGTTCGCCTTATCTCAACTCGCCTTGCCGCATTCTGTCTGCGAGAGCGGCTCGGGTCTTGTAGATTTGGTCATCACTGCAGGAGATGGGAAGAAGTACGGTCCAGATGGCGGCTACTTGACAGGACCTGCGCGGATGGTCGATGACGAGTACAGCACTCGCCACGGCGCACTGCCCGTTGCAAGTGTCCTGGCGGCCAATGCGCCACTGCCAAATCCCCATGTAAGAGACATCTTGACCTCACCCGATTTTCCTCTAGCCATGCAGCAGAACTCGCGCATGCCAGAGACGCCGTCCAAGAGGCGCAAGACTGTCGATCTTTCAAGCGAGCTAGGCCTGAAAGATGGCGCTCTAGGAATCTCAGCAAACGACAGCGGTTCCGCAGGCAGTCAAATATTGCAGGGACGCACACTTCGCAAGCGACGTACCGACATCAATGAGACGCAGGCTGGTCATCATCAGCTTCCCGCAGCCGACAGGTGGGAAGACTCGATGGGAGATACTGAGAATATGTTGCCGTCACATCATGACACTGGTGCGCGGGATGAGACTGATATGCTCGACATCGCCACAGCAGAATCTAGCTGCGCGAGACCTGCTAACGCATTTCGAAAGGCCAGCAGGCTTGGCGAGCCGACGTCTCCGCCCAAGTCACCATCGCACAGAGTCATCAATCGGCCAGCCGAAACATCCATATCGACCAGGACTTCCGGAAGGGCTGGAAGCCGCACTGCAGGACAGACCAAGGACCAGGGGTGGGAGGATGTAGTGAGGTCGCTGAAAGTGCCAGAACTCTCTCGAGGCAGTGTGATCGGCTTCGGTGGCGAGATGGGTCAGAGGCAAATCAGTATGGCAAGAAATGGAGAGTTCAAGGAAGAAAGCGTTGTGGTAGCGATGAGGTTCGTGGTGATTTAGGCGCGTTGCCGCGACTGGCAAGCTGTGGCGATTGAGCAATCCTGAGTGCGATCAGACATGCCCTCCACCGTTGATGTGACACTGATTGCCATCGCACTGCCGCGACTGACAACAGCGATTGCGGCGACCGAAAAGGTTTCAGGTATGGAGACAATGCTCAATAATGGGAAGGCAATTGGTGCACCATCGAATCAGACAGTCTCGACAACACTGCTTGGCACTGATGCCGATGCCGTGTGAGCACGAACAAATCTGCCAAATGACGAGTAGGGAACCCACAGCTTGTCACACGGCGGTTCCAACGTCGCTACGAGGTCCTCAAGACACCCGTTAAACACTCCCAGCAGAACGACTTCAGCTATGCATTGAATGGAACCCACATCACCTTGATTTATTAGGAATCCATACTCCCAAACATTCCGAAGCTCTTTCTCATGGGCCTGCCCGAGACTCGGCGTTAGCGATTGGCCAAAGTTGCATTTGGCACAGGCCGGAAATCTGACACCAGACTCGGTCGGTGGAGCAGGAATTTAAGGGAGGTTCTTTTGGACTGGAGTTTCGGAAGCGAATTTAGAGGAACGGAGCTTGATTGTTGCTGCTGTTACGTCGCCACAATGGGTCTGTGGGTTCCAGCAGCGTTGGTGCCGTCCGCGACAAACACGAGTCTAGCATCATGGTTGACACCGAATGTGAGGGTGATCCTAAATTTCTCGCAGAAGTCGCTTGCGTCAATGAAAGGCGTGCCCCTTATTACCGGTGAGGCATGAGTCGCTTCACTCACTCGAGTGCTGCTTCACTCCACAGACTCAATCTCAAGCTGAACGCACCAAGAGCACTGTTGTCCCAGATGTCTCACGCTCTGCATCTTTTCAGCACGAATGTCTGACCAAATACTCCATACCCATGACATCCACAGTCTTGTGACCGCCCATATGACCGTGGTATCTCGACAAGCAGCCCCGAACGCCCGAAACACCACTACCATATACCCAGCCCTTCCCATCAGCTACCAATCCCCACTCACAGCCAACGCCCGAACACACAACCTCGGCCTCCTCTTCCCTTCCCACTACTTGTACACTGGTGGCCCCTGCTGCGGCGGCTGCTCACCTCCACCACCCCACCCCTGCGGTGCGCCCTGATTCTGCATCGGGATCGCCGGCCCACCACCATTGTTCATCTGCTGCTGCACATCCGGGCGGTACTTGATGTCCTGGTGGAAACGGCAGATGTGGCACGAGACTTCGTGCCAGGGTTTCAGGCTGAAGGGAATGATGGGGACGAAGCAGAAAGTGAACCACTCCCTTGAAGGTAGGTATTATTAGCGATCTGCTACCTTGATGGTGTGGAATGGAGGGGAGGGCGTACCATCGTTTCGTGACTTTCCCGCTGAAATTACCTAAGCATTTATCACATCGCGTCAATACGATATCTCCTCCCTTATTCGCTCTCAGATGGGATATAGGCTGACATACCGCAGTTCTGACATTGGCAGGTGATATTCTCGTAGCCAGCAAGGAGCGATTGGAAGGCTGGTGTGGTGGAATCTGGTGTCAGTAATAACGCTACTACGACTCTGCGATCGCTTTGCGCCGGGACGTACTGTGCGTGCCGCAGGTGAAGATGAAGGCCATGGTTTGTTGTGCCTACTTCTTCGGGTTCAGATCAATTGTCCGCTGTTAAGAGTTGTTCAGTATATTGTGACGCAAAAGCGTGCATGGATGTCCTGATCGTGTATTCGCCTTGTGAGGCTTAGACCTAGAGCTACACGTAAACACTACGCGGGACGGTGTGCTATTTAGCGACAAAGGCTGGTCTCGAAACAGTGACCACGAAGGCTAATTCGCATGTGATGAGGGCATCACGCATTTCTTACTTCTTGCATTCGACCTTCATAAGAGGCGTATGGGAGAACAATGCTCACATCAGGCCAGGGGCGACTAAACCTGATAAGCATTATAGTTCTATCGTAAGTCGTACATGTACACCGCGTCAAAGTGAAACTTCGGCAAATCAAGCGTTACATTCACATCACTGCCGTCATTGTCCATTTAACGATCCACGAGCAAATGTGACCAGTCGCCAGTTCCTCCCGTATCATCCCGTGCCAGCCCGTCTCGAAATGCCTTGGGACGAGCGCCATAATCGCTAAAACAGACCAAATTCAGACCCGAATCTCAACCCACCCATCATCATCCCATCCTGACAAATCCAACCACCCCTTCAATCACCACCTCACCCCGTACGACCCTCTTGACGACACCATCCGACGAACGCTACTCTCGGATCGTGTCCCATCGCCTCGCACCCACTGACTTATTCATAACCTCCTGTCGGGCCGCCTGCCTTGACGCCTGCAAACTCTGCCTCACAATCGCCTCGGCAGCAGCAGCCGCTGCTAGCCTCTCCTTCTGCCTGCTGCGGTCTTTCAAATATCGCTCCGCCTCTGGCCTCATGCGCAAGATACGCAAGATCATGTCGTCGTTTGGATCAGCTTGTGCTTCTTTACGCTTTTCTTCCTTGGCCTTACGCATAGTGCCGAGATTTCGAGACATCAGAATCGATTTGGTCCTGCGCGTTCCACTCATCGGCATCAACATTGGACCTGAGCCTCCGAAACTGGAAGGAGCAGAGAACCTATTGAGCTTTGCGGCAGTCTCCTGCTGTCTTCGTGCTGTCGCTTGCGCAATCCCGTCGCTCGTCCGGATCAGGTTGTCAGTGCTCTCAAAGTAGAAGAAATTGAGATTTTGCAAGTCGTGGTACTTGGGACTCTTCAGCACGTCCAGCGGAACACCGTTGGCGACTTTGTCCTCTTCGTCGTACGCGTGGAAGAAGTCGAACAAGGTCTGCAGCCAGCGATAGACAATATCCACCTCCTGCTGAGTCAGAGGCTTCTGACCTGATGGTTTGTCGCTAAGGGGTGGTACCAAAAGACCTTCAATGGTGACCAAAGTTTCTTTCCACAACCGGGTCATGATCATGATCATAGCGCTGTCCGTCAAAGTCTGCTTCATGATTGCAAAATTGTCGTCGAAGTACTGCAACAGTGGCTTCAAGGCATTGCTGACACTCTCCGGTGTAGCGCCCGTCGGTGCCGCGCCAGACGCAGCGATACTCATGGGCCTTCCCGCAACCTGACTGGACAGCTTGCTGAAGTAGCCTCTGGCGCTGTGCATTGTTACGCTGCTCAACGTGCCTTGGCCGAGCAGTGCACGAAGCGTGCGGCGGGATAGACATTGCTGGATGTATGCGCTCAACTTGTCGGTGACTTTACGTGCCATGTCTCGCTCCGTGCGTTTGAGGGTCCGGAAAGCTTTGCCGAAGTAGAACTGGATGTCGTCTCTCTCGCCTTCCATGCTGACACGAACGAGCACCCTGCCCTGCGTGTCAAGGTCCAGCCAGTATTCCCTTGGCAAGTAATCGTTGAAATGACTCGGGTCGAGCTTCAGACTCGTCCGTCCAAGGCAGTCATGGTCGCCCACCATGTCCCAGTCCCAGACGGTGGCAATGACGTTGAGTGGTCCAGTCGTCAGTATATCAACCGTCTCATCCCATCGCGGGTTCAGTGACTGGTAGACCGTTCTCGTCTTAGCCAAACGCTTCTGGTACTCATCACCCAGCACCACATACGGATCACTCAACCCGTTGACATCGCCGGCCTTCAAGTCTTCAGCCTCAATAATCTTGATCGTGAACATAAACTTAGAGCCACGTCCACCTCTCACGTTGGGCGGCGGCGACGGATCGCGCTCCTGGATCACGGCCGCACAAGCATCGACGTTGATCTCCTTTTCGACCTTGTCAAGTTGCATAGTCGCATACTCGATGTCATTGATCTTGACAAAAGATTCCGGCCAGAACTGGAATGGCTCGATCTTTTCGCTAGACATTCTACCGCCTGTCGCCCATGCCTCCTTGGCCGCCGAGAGCCACTTGTCCCGTTGTGATTGTTGGGCGCGCATTTCTTGCTCCGGCGTCTGGCGGTCCATCTCCTTTGCGAACTTGATTTCAAGCAACTCGCAATAGCGTGCCACACCTTTGCCAATGCTCTTGCTGACCGCCGTCATGAATTTGGCGTACTGCAGATCATCGTCCCACTCGAGCTTAGCGATCTGGTCGATGGACTGGTTGAAAATCCGATAGATGTCCATGGCGCTTTGACTGCGGCGTTCGTCTTCTGTCGGCGGAATGCCTGCTTCCTTGTCCGCGGCTTGCTGCCGTACTTGGAAGTCATCGTGTGCAACTGCACCTTCGATCCAGGCAATCATCTTGTCATCCGTCAGCGCTATCCATCGCCACACGAATTGTTGCAGAAGTTCTTCGATGTGGAATGTGAATTCGCGACCCGGGAGTGCCTGCGCATAAAATCGACGGAGCTCGACCAGCTCGCGGTACAAGTCGAAGCCGTCCTGAATAGGAACCTCGCCCTCTTCGCCCTTCTGCTTGCTGAGCTCCATGATTCTAGTCACAAGTGCCTTGGCGTCGTCGGCAAAGCTCGGCAAAATTTCTTCCACGAGTATGCCCAGCGGATTAGCACCCATCACCTCCGGATTCTTCTTGTACCGCTTCTGGATCTTCTCGCACAGTCCAGTGACCGCCTTGCCAAGTTGGACGACATTGTAGAACTCCCATTCGGTTGCATTGTCGCTGACGTTCTTAGCAAGGATCTCTTGATACTTCAACCTAGCTTTCTCCTTCAATCTTTGCTGCAGAGCAGAGGCGAATGCGTCCAAATCCTCAGGCGCCTTGTCAAAGGCCTCGTCATCGTAGATGTGATTCTCCAGGACGTACATGACGGCTCCAATACTCGGCGGCTTGTTCTCGTAGCAGTGCTGGAATGTGTCGAACAGCTCTCGAAGCAATGCATCATGCACTGTCGAGAGGATATGCTTGTACAGCGCAAGATCTTGCACAGTCCATTTCGACCGGTCCAGGAGCGAGGCCTGGTGAGGCGGGCCATGTGTCCTGCCCTTCTTCGGATCTGGAAGCGGTGTTTCTCTAACGTACAGAAAGGCCGCGTCCAATATCTCGAGACTTGCCTCTTGGTGCTGATACTTCTCGCGAATCACGTCCAAAAAGAGGACCATACGGGTAAATGACGGTATCCGCCATCTCACAGCGACCTCATTTAGCAAGTCGAGAGAAGGTTTCGAAAGTAACTTAACGCCAGACCCGTCTCCCTCTGCTGACTGCTCGTCTGCGAGGTCCACGGTCAGACATGCTTTCAACAACCTGCGATAGTATGCTCGCGGATCAGGCGGAATGAAAGTGAAGGTCCCCTGGCCGCCTTCAGACGAAATCGAGTTCCTCGGACTGCTGTCGCCAAGATTCAGACCGGACATGTCAACGGACTGATCTGTGCCATCCAGTTCAGCACCACCAGACATCTGTCGTGAAATGTCGCTGTAGCCCTGGTCATTCGAAGTCACCGCCTTGAGTTGAGGAAAGGCGTCCGCGCCGGAGCTGGTCTTGGCAAGCTCCGGATTTGACTGAATGAGTGCAAGCATCATCTGCGACAAGTCCGAGAACTCTCCTTTGCGCCACGTCTCGAACGCCTCGTCTGACTCAAAGTCATCCTTGGTGAGCGTGACATAAGTGTTTAGCATCATGTGATTCTGGTAATCTTTCAAATCCTTCAATGCCGCCTTTTCTGTCCACACATCCCGATGTGCATTGATATCATTCTGTGCCTGCATTGTAGGCTTGGCGAAAGTCGCACACACTCTGATGACCAGCGGCATATCCCTGACCTCGTAGCTCCGCGGCACCTCGACTTCAATGCTGTGCCCACCCTGACCGCCGCCGCGCTGCCTCTCGTCCGCCAAGTCCTGGTCATGCTGCAGCAGCTTCGTCTCCAGCGTCTTGAGCCGAGTGCTCAGCTCGGGTCGATCTCTCGTCCAGTCGTTATTGTGCAAGGTGCTGCTCACTAACCGCACAAACAATGCCACGTGCCTGTCCACCAGCAGCTTCCAGCTATCGTCGTCCGGCTGCTTGCCTTTCTGCAACTCTCCCGTCGCCTTGCTGTAGAATATGAGCAGCAAATCCTCCACGCGCCTGTCCTTCTCCATCGTCTTTCTGAACGCTGGCTCCTTGAAGGCATTGAGGAAGTTGGCAAAGGTGCGCTTGACCGTAGCATCGGCATATTCCGGGCCCTTCTCCGTGCCCACCAATACACCCGAGATCCGCTTGTCCAAGGCATTCATGAAGCCATGTGGGAATCGCGTGCTCTTGCTGTCCCGAGTCAGACTAAAGTCCTTGACCATGTCGTTGATGCTGGTGCTGCTGCGCTGAATGGGCTTGCTCGTGTTGGCGACGTGCTGCACGCGCTTCTGGCGTGGCTGCAGCAAGTAGACCAGGTAGGCGGCCCGCAGGGCATACAGGTAGGCCTCCTGCTCGCTGACGGGCATGGCTTTGCGCGGAATGCTTGAGACACTGCCTGACAAGCCTCGCCTCAGCGCTTCCCGTCCGCCGTACGAGGTGGTACGGCGGCCGCCGTGGACACCGTCGCCGCGAGTCGACATGAGTGGAGGGCGCGGCTGGGCTTGGGCGTGCTCGTGGTCGTAGGCGGGCGTGGCGTAGCGTGTGGGCGGGTTGGAGGTGGTGGGCGACTGCGGGTGGCCCAACCCGAGAAGGTCTGGAGGCAGGTCGGCGCTACTCATTCATGCTCTGCTCTGTAGATCATGTGTCAGGTGAGGACGTATGCGGGTCTCAGGCGCCGCTATCCTGAAACTGTCTGGGGGGACGCGCTGCTTGGATCTGCTACAGTGGGCGCAGTAGTGTTGGCAAGAACGGGTTCCTTCCCTCCGGTAGAACTATAGCGACACGGTGACTGTAGCTCCTCGTAGTAGTAAGGTATGTACCTGCGTGTGCTATGCGACTGCCCTCCCCGCAGAAATCTGCTTGTAGTAAGGTAATCGTGCTGGCGACATCTTGTTGAAAGGCGGACACACGTGAAACACCGTGACTGACTACTACTACTACTACTACTACTACTACTACTACTACTAGGAGGTACTACTACTACGGTACCTACTCGAAATAGAGGAGCAGGGATAGCGTCGGCGCCCTGCATAAGTAGTTATGACGATGGCGGCTTTGCGGAGCCGAAAGCCTTCGAGGCTGGACTTCCAGTCATCTGCTGATGATGATGACTCCAGACAATCAGATGCCAATTTCCCGAGACAAAGCATTCGATCCCAACAATAATAACAACATCGCAAAGCCAACAACCTGCGCTTTTAGAGAAGGGTCTGCGGACTGGCTTGGTGCGGCTCAGGTCCCTAGACATGCGTGCACGGGCCAGGCACGTGAAAAACAAACCCAGGGGATTATTACGTGATCCGCCCTGAAGCGCGCAAGATCATCTTCGACTACCTCTCACGGATCAAATTATTCGCGCACACATCGACACATATTGTCAACGCTTCTCACACCGTCAACCGCCAAATACAAGCGCCCACAAGCACCCGACAAAATTTCAACTTGGCCGCGCGGTGGAGTCGTGACCACTGATTCCGCGGGAAAACAAAGACAAGACTGCTCCGTCCAGTGTTGTCCTGTATACCTGTACAACTGAACACTCGGTCGCCCGACTCCTAATCTGCGACGTCGCATACTCAACGGTCGAGCCGCCCACGTAATCTTGAAGGAAGTTGCAGAAAAGGCCATCTGACCCTATCAAGCCGCACGTTGTATGCGACTCCAGTCGTCTAAACATCACTGCTTGTCCTCCTTCGACTTGCGGCTCACCATTGAAGGCCGCTTATCCGTGCAAGACTACTGAGTGGAATACGTCTGTACTGAGTCTGCCGATCAAGCAGGCGAGCAGCAACTTCACTTGCGCCGCGCGGCGGATTCTGCCGTCAACAACCGAATTTACTTCACTTGCTCGACTTTGAACGAAGCGTACCGTACTGCATCAGATTCAAAGTTGACTTTGACATCAACTCGCCGAGTCGAAAAGACTCACGAATTTGTACTAAGCACCGTCAACTCAAGTCTCACCATCGTCCTGCCATGGCCTCAAACAGTTCACCTCGCGGCAATGATGCCAACTACAACAGGCCGAGTAACGGCAGCGCCTACCGTCAGCCAAACTTCTACGCTCACACCGGAGGTGACACCATCAACAACCATCCAACTCACCCCATCGGCCCCAACGGCAACATCTACACCAGCTTGCCCACCATGGCTGACAAAGGCCGCCTCTCGGAGCAGCAAAAGAAGGAGAACCACATTGCGTCCGAGCAGAAGCGTCGTCAAGCGATCCGCGAAGGCTTCGACATGCTGTCCCGCATCGTGCCCGGCATGGAAGGCCAGGGTCGCTCCGAAGCCGTCGTCCTGCAAGCCAGTGTCGAGTTTCTCAAGAAGCAAATGATGCTCAAAGACCAGCTTTGGAACGTCGCGAGGGCCAACGGCACCTCGAAGGAGGAGTTCGAGAAGTACTATCGCGATGGAGGTAAGGCGATCAAGGAGCAGGAAGAGTACACGCAGCATCCAGGTGGAGGGTATTACCCGAAGCATGATTCTTAGGTAAGTCAAGAGTGAGTCTTCAGTTGAAAGCGAGCGGGCGGC
Organism: Teratosphaeria destructans; assembly: GCA_010367425.1. Classification (NCBI taxonomy): domain Eukaryota; kingdom Fungi; phylum Ascomycota; class Dothideomycetes; order Mycosphaerellales; family Teratosphaeriaceae; genus Teratosphaeria; species Teratosphaeria destructans. The sequence continues at coordinate 17,003 of WBMN01000068.1, read as the reverse complement.
TGGGCGTGAGGCATGGCGTTTCTTTCGTCGAGCTGGACTGACATGCCAGGCGTGGGCTACTCCGCAAGGGCTTGAGTGTATTTCTGATGATGCGATTGCGGAGCTGCTTGGTGCGCTGGAATAGCGATGGCGAACGGCGGCACTCGGCTGCATATGCTCCTGCTTCCGGCGCCATGCTCGGGGCGCGAGCGTTTCTAGCGACATGAGCGACGGCGTTCTGGGATATTGCAATTGCATGTGCATTCGGGATTGGCGATGACGTTTGAGATGCAAAGACTAGGAGTCTTGGCGAACAGGAAAAGCAGTCTCTGTACTTCTTGTACTATACTAATCCATTGTCAACATCTTCGAGGCGCAGAGTACCGCGCGGGCGTCGTTGAGCGGCGCACTCACTCAGGCAGTACATGCTGACCATCGGGAGGGATGACGGGTACAGAAAGTCATGCCGCGCCGCGGAGCAGACTAGTGTATCTGCAATTCAGCATCACCTGTACCCTGAGCGTACAATTTTCATTGACCACATGTAGGGACGATCGTTCAATGTCTCGGGGCACTTCTCAGTAACAGACTTACAGCTCTCGGTCATGCCTAGGCTCTCAATTTCAGACTTTCGCACCATAATTCTACCACACAAATCCGAACAACGCGGCTCGTGACGGCAGAGGTCAAACTGTCTTCGCGTTGGCTGTTGACCCTCGTAAGCATGTCGAGGGTGTGGCGTGAGCGGGAAATGGCGTTGGCCAAAATTCGTTCAAAGCCCATACCAAGGGCTCCGAGCTTGAGGTCAACTGCACAGAGAGATGATCCTAAAACGTGGCAAGAGTAAACCTTGACGTCTCTTGCAAGGAGTCGTGTGGCGAGAAGAGCACAGTAGGGACCACGGACAGGTATGATAGATCGTTCTTCAATTCATCGGTAAACGTCGATGAACATCAAATCGATCAGGAACATCGCAACGCCGACCTCCCAGACGACATCGAGATTTCGAAGCTGCTTCAAGCGCCTTGCAACACCGCATAATTGCTCCCATCCAGCCGACCGACAGTATAATTACTTCTCTGACTAAGGCCCCCGTGCCCGTCGCAAATGGCCACTGTACGCCTCCTAGCATCGCAGCCCATCAAGTGTCCTTGGTGCACTGTCGCATTCAGCCTCCGATTAGCATGTTTCCCCAAGCGGAAGAAAAGAGGACGAAGCATACGCAGTAATACTTGGTCGGAACATTGGTATTTATATCCCGACCCAAGCGTAGGAAAATGCAATCATTGCTCGAAGGCCCTCGAGCCATACCTGGGTCGTTGCGGGTGGCCGTGCATTAAAACAGGCTCGTCAGTTAAACGCATCAGCAAATGGTGCGCGTTGCAGATGGAAACGTGCCGAATGCAGCCAGCGGTGCGCATTATTGCCGCATTATTGCCGCATTGTGAGCCTCGTGACGATAGCTTGCAATTTGCGGCGGTCGTTGTGTTGAGTAGAAGGGACAAGAGTCCGATGGTCATGATGACGAGCTTCCTTGTATTAGAAAACTGTTTGGTGTCTTCCCTGAAGGAGACGAGTCTTTGGGGTAATGATTTATAGAAGAGCAAGAGGATTACAGAAAGAGTAAGAGCGAGCGTGGTGATAGAGAGGACAAGGATGGATGGACGGTAGCATAAGCCCAAGTCCAGCTGGAATGATGATGTGTGTGCCCTCGTCAGATGGCGACTAGGTTACAGAAGTCCTCATGTTATTGTTAATCTCTGGTCAGGAATCTCCCCTGCGCCTTGGAGTGCTCCGAGCAAACTCTGGTGATTATTTTACATCTGCTAGCCAATTGAGGGTTTCGCACGTTGCAATTAAAACTAGCATGCTGTACAATATTTTCCTACATCCATACGTTATAGCTGAAATCTCTTTTCGGCATCACGGCATACTATGCTTAGTCGACCGGAAGTGTTAAGTCGCTCAAGCGGAGGAAACCATCTAATCAATAATAAGTCTGCAATACGACTGCCGAATTATGGTATTTGAGTCATCTAGGTCTAAATAGCTTATTAGACTAAAGTACAAATCTTAGAAAAAAGTCCGCCTTTTGTACAGTCTTGACACGTGGATGTACCTTTTCTCGAGCCTAGGGAGTAAATAGAACTACGACAATACGCGCAGATGTTGTTCTTCTACCACCTCTCCTGCTCCTCTAGTAAGTCGCAGTCTGACGTGCCTTTGTTGCCTCTAGGCGCTGTAGACTAAGCTTCTGGTAATCAGATGCAGATATTACCGAGAAGAGATCGGGCGGACCAAGAAAATCGGGGGAGGCCGTACGAGCCACACCTATAAGAGCGATGGTATTCTATATACGTAGCGCACAATGCTGCAGTACAACAACTCGCGAGGTCCCCCTAGCGGCAAGAATATCGAGACTGTTGTGCAAAGTCCGGCCCTCCACGATGTAACCATCATAAGCGCACGCTTCCGAGCATCATCACAGCCCTAGGGGTTGTTCTTACACTACCCGCACACAATTATCAGTCAGCACAGAATCTCATTACAATGCGTCGATAATCCGGGAGAGGAACTCAACGTACACAATACCCCTTTTCATTCTCCGCAACTAAGGTATAAACCCACTCGCAAATGTTGTTCGCCGGTCCCTTAGACATGTTTGGGTCGTCCTGGGAAGGATTGCACTGAAGATTCACGGAACTTGAATCAGCAAAAATCGAGTTCTTATTTCAATCAAGGGGATGGGCAAGACATCGCGCATACCGTCACAAAGTGCTTCAATGTTTTCGAACGGTTGCATTTGTCATGTTGGGCGCCATTAGGCGCAATTTGGCATTTCGCGGCCGTGGTGCTCGAGATAGCTAGGGAGAGCAAACCGGCGATAGAGATGAACGAGTACATGATGAGCGGGCTGTTCTGAGTATTGGATGGGGAATATTGGAGATAGTCGGAGGAGCTGAGCGGTATAATAAGATGCTTTGTCGGGCGGCATTGCGGAACATTGGCGTTTGTTTCATGTTAATCACGGCACTTGCTCGATCGTAAAGACCCATTTTAATAGTACTCTAGGCGCCTAGTCCCATCAGCATACGAGCTGTAAGACATTGGCAACGCTCAGTCCCCACGCTCGTGTAATGGTCGCCAAGCTCCTCCCCCTTGACCTGCGCTCGTACCAGCTCGCTCTCTTCGGTTAGGCCACGTTTTGTCACCAGTAAGTGTGCACTTACTGGCGCCAGTAAGTGACTTGCTAGCCAGTAAGTCGTCGGTGAATGGCGGTATTTAGTATCGGCTATTATCGTGACTTAGTGGTGAGAACGTTTTGTCACTAGTAAGTCAGCTAGTCTTACTAGTGATGTGCCTCCACCGGCTCCACGAGAATCGCGCTAAATGTGGTATCGCTCGATGGTGTTGTTATTCTTAGATACTAGAGCTTTTTCTTCGAGTAGACTAGCAAGTCGTCATCCAAACGTGGCCTAGTGCAATATTAAGAACCTTTGATCGTCGCGTGTGTTGTGCTGCGTGCGGAGCGCCAAGACCACTTCCTTATAGCTAACAACGTCAACTTGCCACTCGTCTGGCAGATAACAACACGTACGACAACTATCTACTACCACTATCGACGAAGGATGAGGTTGGTAGCCAGCCAAGCCATGCCTTAGGCCAACCGGCAACTGAAAGTTGTCCAAATACGGACGAGCAGTGACTTACTGGCGCCTTTCACTAGTAACTTACTGGACTAGTAACTCACCAACTTACTGGCGGCACACTTACTGGTGACAAAACGTGGCCTTACCCTCAAAGAGCTTGCGGGTCTACAAAGCAAACATCCTTCGCCCGCTCGCCACCAGGCAGGTGCAATCATGAGCATTTTAGCTTTTAACGCAAAGGACAACTGCTCATCGTGTGCCCACAAGGATTTTCCGGGGGTGCACGGATATCAGCTGTCCATACACAATCAGCACAATTCATCAACCACCAGCGTGCAGCTCGAAAGTCCATCCAAGAACCCAAGGAAGGGCGAGGCTGAACGGAATCTGCCAAGCGTAGCAGGAAAAGGGAACTAGCGAAGAAGGCTTGCGAGAGTTGCGTGGATGAATTTGTAGAGCGTGAGGCTGTGATGCTTGGCGTACCTCATCCTTGATCGATCGGCACAATGATCAAAAGACGAAATAATCTTGTGCAAGCGGCAGCTCTGTCGAAGGTTCCGCTTTCAATATTTCGCCGTCGGCTTCGACAGTCTGATGAGATCAGAAGTCAGCAAACCAGCTCACCAGCACTACTGCATCATACTCGCATGCATTAACGGAGGAACGATAGCACTTACATATCTCTCGGCATCAACCTTCATCCTCGGCCTCACATCATTGAACTTCATATCTCCCTTTCCAATACTCCTACACTTTTCGACGGCCCTCACCTGCTTTTGGAGCCCGTATTTTCCAACCACGCCTTCTTCGATACTGCTCTTGCTCACCCACGCAATCGAGGTCTGCGGCAGCCACGCCCCAAATTGTGGCCGCATGATCACGGGCTCTACCGTTGGGATGGAAGCGTTGGGATCACCCATTTGAGAATAAGCTATCATGCCTCCTTTGACAATCTGCGAGGGCTTGGTGCCGAAGTTTCTCGGATTCCAGAGTACAAGATCTGCCAGCTTGCCGACTTCGATGCTACCGACGAGATGCGACATTCCTTGAGCGATGGCCGGGTTAATGGTGTATTTGCTGACATACCTCTTGACTCTAAAATTATCGGCATCAGTCTCTTTGTCTTCTGGTAGTGCGCCGCGCTGGACCTTGTTCTTATGGGCGGTATTCCACGTTCGAAGGATGACCTCGCCGCAGCGACCCATGGCTTGGGAGTCGCTACTCATCATCGAAATGGCGCCAAGGTCGTGGAGCACGTCTTCGGCGGCGATGGTTTCCGCGCGGATCCTGCTCTCGGCGAAGGCGACGTCTTCGGGGATGTTGCGGCTCAGGTGATGACACACCATCAGCATGTCCAAGTGCTCATCTAGAGTGTTGCCAGTGTAGGGGCGAGTGGGGTTTGTGGAGCTGGGAAGGACGTTGGAGTGCTCGACTACGCTGATGATGTCTGGGGCGTGGCCTCCGCCTGCTCCTTCTGTGTGATATGTGTGAATCGTCCGATCCTTGAAAGCCTTGACAGTCGTCTCGACAAAGCCGGACTCGTTCAACGTATCGGTGTGAATCATGCATTGCACATCTTCCTCGTCACAGACCGTGAGACAGGCATCGATGGCGGCGGGCGTGGTACCCCAATCCTCATGCAGCTTGAGACCACAGCAGCCTGCCTGGATTTGCTCTCTTAACGGTGTGGTCTCAGCATCGTTGCCTTTGCCCGTGATGCCGATGTTCAACGGGAGTTGATCTGTAGCCTGCAGCATTGCTTTGATCAACGTCTTGCTCGGCGTGCACGTTGTGGCGTTTGTCCCTGTGCTGGGACCCGTACCTCCGCCCAGCATGGACGTGATCCCGGACGCAATCGCCTCATAAGCCTGCTGTGGGCAGATGAAGTGGATGTGCGTGTCGAAACCTCCTGCTGTCACGATATCGTGCTCCGCTGCAATGACGTCTGTATTGGATCCTACGACCATGTCTGGATGCACGCCATCCATGACATCGGGGTTTCCTGCCTTGCCAATGCCGGCGATCAAACCATTCTTGACGCCTATATCGGCCTTGTAGATACCGGTGTAGTCTACGATGAGGGCATTGGTGATGACAACATCCAAGCAGTCCTCGTCCTTGACGCCACTCGCCTGGCCCATGCCGTCACGAATCGTCTTGCCGCCGCCGAACGAACACTCGTCGCCATACACGGTGTAGTCCTTCTCCACTTTGATCCATAGATCTGTCGCACCTAAGCGCACGCGATCCCCCGTGGTCGGCCCAAAGATGGCTATGTAGTCTTCTCTACTTACGCTGAACGGCTCCAATGTCTGATCGCTCGCCGGCTCGGGCACGTGCAAGAACCCGCCTTGCTGCATGCGGTGCACGACGTCCCGGGCGACGCTCTCGCCGTGGATCCATCCCGCCGCCAAACCGTTCCCGCCCTTGATGACCTGCCTGCCGCCAATCTGGACTAGCGTCACCGTCTTGGCGTCGCCCGGCTCGAACCGCACGCTCGTGCCTGCCGCAATGTCCAGCCGGAAGCCATGCGCCCGCACGCGATCAAACTCGAGTTTCGGGTTGACTTCGATGAAGTGGTAGTGCGAGCCGACCTGGATCGGTCGGTCGCCGCGACTCGTGACCTTAAGCCGTATCCTCTTCCGCCCCTCGTTCATCACGATCCGACTCTTCGCCCCCTTCACCGCCACGATCGCGCCCGGCTGCCCCGCCAGCTCGGACCCGGAACCCGTCCCCGGCCCCGCCACCGTCGTTTCTTCCGGCGGCGGCCACGGGAAGGTGTTCGCCGGGGGGACGGGCAGGAAGCTCCCGTACAACGCTCTTTCCAAGTTCCCATCGTCCCCGGCAATCGGGTTGTGCACCGTCACCAGATACGTCCCCGTGCGGAAGGTGCCCTCGACCTGCAACTCGGTCAGCGTGTGCGGCACGCTGGGCAAAACGTGTCGCCGGCCGAGCAGCGTCGAGCCCAGCGCCATGAGATCCGCCACGCTGTGCGCGCCATCGCGGATCAACTCGTGCAGCACGCTGGCGATCAGTGCCAGCGCTTCGGCGTGGTTCAGTCGAACCCCTCGCGCCACTCGTCGCTGCGCCAATTGCCCAAGTTGGCTGAGGACAAGCTTGTCCAGCTCGCGCGGTGCCAGCTGCATCCTATTACAGTGATGTCGTAGTAGTATTGGTAGGTCAGGTTAGAAACATTGAAAGCTACCTTGACTATACTTACTATCATCAGGGAAGCTAAGCAAGCCGGTAGGGTCGACCGCGGGGAGGTGCAGACTAAGGTACGGCATGCCTGTCGCGTGGCTGAAAGGCCGATAAGGAGAAGTCTTATCCAGCACTTTTCTTGTACAGTTATAGTCCTACCTTACACGATTTTGCTGGCAGCGCGACAACATCGCACTCTCTTTTCGCACAAGGGTATTTGGCATATCGCGACGGACAAGCACACCTGTATTGCACCTGACATCCATCAACTTCGCGGCACCTCACCGTCTCGCCGCCCCATGTCTGGCGCATCTCGCACCCATTCCCTCTAGGCCTCAGACTTCTGCTTCTTTTTCTTTTTCTCCTTCCTAGACGACTCACTCGGCGTCATCTGTGCTGTTGGTGCTGCCACCGGCGTAGGCGCATCCTCACCCGCCGTAATCGTCTTCTTCTGCTTCTTCTTCTTCTTGCCCGTCTCCACAGTCCCCGGGGTCTCGGCCGCTGCCTTCCGCTTACGCTCCGAGCTAGACGTGTTCGTGAATGCGGGCGTGGGCGTCTCGAGACTGCTGAACTGGGGAACTGCTTGCTGCGTGTGCTTCTTGGAGGACTTGGGAGTCTTGACTGGGGGCGGTGGTGCAGGGACTTCCTCTTCATCCTCGTCAGAGTCATCGCTGCTGTCTTCGGAAGAAGAAGAATCTTCATCGGAAGAATCGTCATCGTCGTCGTCCTCCGCTTCAGCGTCTATGCCCTCGGCAGCTGCTCCGTCCACCTTCACAGTGACATCATCGACCTTCCCGCCGTTGTCCTTGTAGATCGCGACCTCCTTCTCGTAGTCCTTTAGAGCACGCTGGTATGCATCGCGGTATGGCTGCTGCTCTTCCTTGCTCAGCTTGTTCCACCGCTCCGTGGCCTCCTTGGATAAATCACCAGGCTTCTGTGGTGTCCCGCCCGCCTTCTCTGCCAGCTGCGCGGCGAGCGGACCGCGCTGCTCCTGCAAGTACCGAAAGTACGCGGTCAACGGCCTCTTCGGCGCGTTTGGATCGCGTTGCTTGTACGCCCTCTTCGCCCGCTTCGCTGGCTTGCCGTCTGCGCCAATGTCGCCTGGTGGAGGAGCAGGAGCGCCGTTCGGCTGTGCCTGCTGCGCGGGTGCACCGCCCGCATGAAGGGCTTGCTGGGCGAGCTGGGCGGTGCTGGCGAGCTGATCGAACGGCTGCGTGAGGTACGACACGTTCAACGAGCCGTCGCCCGCAAGCACGACGTTGGTGTGGTCGATGTATGCCTTGACAGCTTTATCGATACTGGACGACAAGCTCATGTACGCCGAGCTCAACTATGTCGTCGCATTAGCCAGATCTCAGCTTGGGAGCTGTCGCAAGCCCCGGCGCATAGTCGCGGAAGTATGCGCCGTGGTCCGGTATCGTTTCGGGATGTACTTACAGCATCGCGCGTTCTGATGAACTGGTCAACATCGATGCTCACGCTCTTCTTGCCCGCGGGCGCCATGTCCGCGTACGGCGCGGTGTACTGCGGCGTGCCCTGGACGAGCTGGTCGCCGCCAAAGTACGGTGGCACTTCATATGCAAAGTTGTTGAAGTTTTGGTTCTGTTGTTGTTGTGCCATCGAGAGCGGCAATCGTGATGACGACCCGCAGTAATATTGATGAATCGTATTTGCGACGATGCGACAGTTAATGGATAAGCAAATTGGGTGATGCAGTTGATGAGTCGAAGGAAAGAGGTTGGTGCGTGGCTGGGAGCTTTGATTGAGAAAAGCTTGGCATGCGACCCATGCGCATGCCCGTTAGGTAGTCTGTACATTGCCAATCAGTAAACCACAATTGATTGAATTACCTAGCAGTCTGGTGACGCGTTGATTGCAACTTTACCCTATCACTCTATGCACACATAAGCAGATGCTCACTCGAGCAGCGTGACCGCATTATCAAGCAGTTAGTCTATGTCATCGAGCATTTGATCGTGTCAACTACCCATGTAGTCACTCGCGTGATCGGCTGATGGACTCGCTGCATATCGTACACAAAACTTTGCCCATCCGACTGTTGGTATCTCTATCCATCCCTTCTCCAATTACCCTGAACACCAAACACCAGAACTCCGCTCTCACCGCCGGTGCGCATCATGAATGGTCACAAGCGCTTGCCGGGGACTGCGATGAAGAGCGCACACAGTGCTGCGTCGATGAACAGAATCCATCCCAGGCACATCAGAGCTCTCTTATTGAGTAATTTGCTGGAGAGAATGTCAATTTCGCGGTTACTTTGACGGATTATCAGACTGCACTCACCGTACAAAAGGCTCCTTAATCCGATGCACAGTGCCTAGCGTGTACTCACTGTAACCAGCCAAAGCCAACATCGGATCAAGCATGTACTGATGGCTCGCCGTGAAGTAGACACCGAGCGTGAATGGCAAGATGACCCAGCACCTAGTTGCCGAGCTCTTGTTCAAGAATATGAGGACAAATGCGGTCCAGAAGCCGGCGAAGAGAGAGACCAAGCCCGCGATGAGCCTAAACAGCATGCTTGGCTGCACCAAATTTCCAAGAGCTTTGGCACGCAAGAAGCCAGGGAAGGCATCGCGCTCCATGGCCTGGAAGACATAATCCTTTGCCGCGTCAAAGACCTCAGGATCGTCTCGGCCTTCCTTTTCGATGGCGTTGGTAATGTCATTGAGGATGCCTTGTGGAAGGATGATCTCACGCTCGGCACCAGGCAGGAGAAAGGTGTACAAAATCTTCTCGGCGCTGGCTCTTATGTCTGCGCGAGCGACTGTGTGGTTCGGCGATCCATTGCTGCCGCTGACCTGGAGTGGCGAGGGCGAGCCCGATTGTCCCGTCCTGAAGCTCGGACGCGTAGGCAGGTCTGAGCTTGGCCTGTTGCTGCCTTGACTGTTCTGCGGCGAGTGCTTGTGCCCACTACCACCGTCGTTTCGAAGGAACGCTGAGAGGCGCTGATCATTATTGAGGCGTTCTTTGCCCCATGTCGAATCCTGTGTACCCGACGGTCCCTGATCGGCGGAGTCGCGCCCATTGTTAAAGTTGTCGAGGATTTGGGAGGAGCGTTTGGAACCTCCGCCGGCTTTTTCGAGGTCGGGCGTGCTGATGAGGACGCTGCGACGAAGCTCGCGGACGTAATGTCGGCAGAGCGACATATGTTGCGAGACATCAAGCCTGACCAGTTAGCTTGTGCAAGCTTTGAGAGGCTCTTCCACCTCGAGCAAGGGCGATCGCTCTTTCCACAGCAATGGAAGGAAGTCTTTCCAAAATCCGCTTCTTCCCAATGTGGCATTGACCCGCCAGATGGCGGACGTGCCTACCCACCGGACTCTCCGCGAACCACAATTATCTTATCATATCTATAGAAGTTGCACTGCGGCGCTTCCAGTATCTGCCTTTCTTTGTACCCATGGATGCTCCTGTGCAACTCCGCCCCTCCGCCGCCGCCCGCCGTCATGTGAGAAGAGAGTCGCAGCTACGTACCAGAAGTCCAAGTAGTCGACGCTCCGCTGCACATCGCGCATGTAGATGTAGAAGGAGAACAGATCCACGGGCGCGACGGTTCTACGCGACAGCACCTCGAAGAGGTTCGGCAACCGCTCGCGTATCGTGCCATCTGGCGTCGGCGTGCGCGAGTGCGCCATTGCTGGCGACACGTTGGCGTGTGGTGGATAATGACGGCAATAATGGGATAATCAGGTGTTCACATGTGTGTTACGTTTGGCGGTGATGGCGTCGAATGGAGCACTCGCCGCATTGACCACCTGCATCCGCAATCACATCACGCGACGCAGCGCCCTGTTTCCTGCTGTACATATGTACGAACAACATCGAATCGATGTACCTAGATATCTCCTGCGCACCAATCGCTAACTATAATAGTGTCATTTACAATGATAATAACAATACCACATCGCAGTCGCCAAACCCTACATCCTAGACGCATGACCCGATCTCATCGAAGCTGCCCACCCATTATTACCACGTATTGTGGGACGAAGATGTACAAAGAATACAGCAAAAGAAAGCCGCCAAGCTCTCATTGCGGTGCTGTTACTCGGTATGGCCGTCACAACAATTGTGATTATAATTACCAGGTATCACTTCATCCAGACTTCTGCAGTCTGCTCCCCTCACGATACAGCGGCGAGCTTAGGGTCCGTAACACATTACAAGTATCATTACCACCTGGTGGCTGACGCGATCTTCCCGTTCAGTTCCTACTCTATTTGTATGCGACCTCCAGGAAAAGTGAAATTGCTACCGAACGACACCTCATGGAGTCAAGGATCCGTTCGGCCTGCGCGTTCACTCTGCGCATCTGCCAATATTGCCCAGCCTGCCCACCTGGACGATCTGAAAAATGCTATCGCTCCCATCTACGGACTCTTCCGTGAACAGGGGTTTGAATTCTCTATGTTTGAGAGGTCTTTAGTACTCCTTGACCCGTTTCCTTCACGGACACCTCCATGTCAACAGATCGCGGCTTGACGTCGCTGTGTTGCAGGTGAGCAGCGTCCACTCGAACCCTCGGGCATCACCGTCATAATTTTCCGGGTAGCCTCAGCCTTGGGCCTACATCAATACTGTACCAGTACTTGATCTGCGGGGATCGATAGCAGAGCAAAGTAAGGCCTTACGGCGATACAAGCAGACAAGGCAAGGCTGGTTAAAATACAGCGTTAGGCCTGCAAGGAGATGTGCACCTAAGATAGGACATGCCGCAGCAAAGATGCGACGTCATTGCGTCTGAACTATGTATATGGCGCATGTATGCCCATCGTAACCGGCGTCTCATTATTGCTGGCAAGAATAATGATTGGATGACTGGCCGTGACCCAGTATGTCGATCATTGAGTAGCACACGACAGCCTGTGCAATGGACCTGCAAAGCGTGCGCTGCCTCGCGCATGGATTGTACTGTCAAGGTCAGCATTTCAAACCCGCTCGATTCGATGGCGTTCTGACATAGAGGCAGCCCAGAAACAATCGAATTACAAAGCATTAGCCCGGAGTATCAAGAAACTTCGAAATGAGTTGGAAGACGCTGATGAAGCCCTGAGCGGGACGACCTTTCGACCTGAAGACATTCGAGTGCTGGAGGCCGCCAGCGAGAGCAAGAACATCCTTACCAATTTGGACGTGGTTCTACATCAGGACGAGGGTGCATACATGTCCGATACAGATGAGCTGGATGCCATTGTCGCCGATTTCATAGCCGACCTTGCAGTAGTCACCCATAAGCTAACGGAGACGATCAAGGATCTGGAGCAAGCCCAAGGTAAGCCAGGGCTGTCCTCGACAGCAACGACCCGAGGCCGCCGACGACATTTGTCCAAGTCGACGGCGAGCCCCGATGAAGTGAGCAGACAAACCAGTTTTCGCTCTTCTACCACAAGCCGCACCAGTCATGATCCGACTAAACCTAGCCCGGAGCGGTCAAAGATGGCTGCCATTGTGGAGTCGGATGCTCTTTTACCTGCGAGCCCTTCTGATTTAGAGATGCAAACTTGGTCTCTGGGACGCGGGTCGCTGCAGATTCTTCATCAAGCTCCTGCTCCAGACTCGGCGTCGGCCCCGCTGCCTACAATCTCGCGTGCAAATACAGGCAATTCCAGCATCTTGGACTTGTACCAAACGCCCCCAAAGTCCGAGAGTGCCCGTGCACCGAGATCTGATTACGACAGGCATACGGACTTGTCTGCTGGGACTTCCACAGCTGATTTGATAGACACACGCAAATACGCAAGACAGGTGGAATTTCCCACTGCGCTGCAGCCAAAGGACCTGCATAGGAAAGGTCGAACGTTCGCAGACGGGCATGCACCACTCTTGAACCCACACCCACCAGCGTCGTATCAGTCTCAGCAGCAAACTCAGCACCATGCAGAAGGAGCGTTGCCTGCCAAGCCACACCATCATATCAAGAAGGTAGATGCCAATGTCCCTCCGCCTCCGAGAGTCTCGGACGATCGAGTCAGCTCCATCAATCGCCGCGCGCAGCTCGTTACGCCACGAGCGCCCTATAGCCTGATGTCATCACAAAGCTCGATACGTCAACTGCATCCGAATTTAGGACTGGAGGATGATCAAGCTGCTGGGCCGTCGCGCAAGAGCCAATCAAGTGAAGCCCTGCCCACTGCCCTGCTGTTGGCCTCAAAGTTGGTTGCTCAGGAAGCTCTGCCTGCACGATCCGCGCGTCTTCATGAGGATGACATCCGACGCGCCTTGGATAGCTTCAACAACAAAGACTGGCCAACTGCTGAACTCTGCCTCATAGGGCTCCTCAACCAGGCTTCAGGGTCGCAAAGCTACAACATGGTCAGACGGATACATCACCTTCTCGGAGTGACCGCAAGTGTCCAAGGTCGATGGCAGCAGGCCCTAACACAATTTCTCATGGTTGTCAGGACGCCCATCCTTGGCGACTCGAATCTGGACGAAGGCGATTGCTCTGCCGCCTACTGGCTGGGAGACACTTACTGCCTGCTCAATCGTCGCGCCGAAGCGCTCATTTCCTACATGATCGCCGAACACAGCACGCTCTTCCGCGATACTCGACGACGCCAGCGGATCCTCGACGAGCAGAAAGGGTGCTTCCCGGGCCCCGGCACTACAAGCAAAGAGGACTGGTGGCGTAAATGGGACATTGAGGCCAAGAAGACTGATCGCTCATCACGAGACTCCATTCTCAATCCTCGGGTTCTTGGATTCGCTGCCGAGAGCCTGTTCCTCGAGCGAGCGCAAGTACGTGCCGAGGCGAAGAAGGCTTCCAAACAGCAGCCAATGGACCAGAGCCATAGCCGGGTCATGGCTTTCCGCGTGCTGGGCGCAGATGCAGGCTCCTATGAGCTCGATTACAGGCTTCGGGTTGGCTCATGCGCCTTTGACATTTCCCGCCCCTGGCCGCTGATGTTCGATCCATATTTCGCGGTTGCAAACGTACTGCGAGGGCGCATGCTGACGAAAGAGTGCGACCTTTTGCTCGTGATCAGGTTTGATTATTCTGCAAATGTGCCGAAAGCCACGCGTGGCTTAAAGACAAACTTTGTAGCTCACGACCTGCGTTGGCTGATTGTGAACATTCGGGAGTGTCTGGCGAGCTGCAATATGACAGTGAGCGAAGTCGCGACTACGACTAGTGGACCATGCTTCGTTGCGCGCTATGCCGCGGTTGAGAAGCATATCGCCACCATGCATTTTCTGACGGTTTCGATCTTCAGACAGTCTTTCAAGTCCGGGTTCGGAGTCGACATTGCATCTGATGGCTTGTTCAGTGCAAGAATCATCCGCGCCGACTGGCTGTACGACAAGGGTGTGCCGTGTAAAGAGACGGAGAGGATCAAAGCCATGATCCTCCACCATCTGGAAACTGCTGCGAAGTGTACTGGTCCTGCTGTCATCACTGGCGACACTGACATGCAGGTTACGACGAGGGGCCGTCGCAAACGCGTGCTTTTGCCGTCGTCGAGATCGTCATTATCAACTGGAAGGCCCAGCGTGTCGAGTCAGTAAATTGGAACACTACATCTTGTCCTTAACAGTTGAGTGCATCCGACACTAACCAGGAGTTGTGAAACGCTGGTCTTTGCTCGACTAGGAATGTCCGTGTCAAAGGAGCATAGAAAGGCAAGGCACAGAGATCAGTGCGCAGCATCTGGAACCCCTCGATACATCCACCAACAATCAAACCGGATCTTGAGGTTTGATGGATGAGCCAGGCGAAACCATCTTCGTGCTAGCCTGTTCTACAAAAGTCCATGCGCCTGAGGTTACCTCACTACTGCTACAAGTTTTCCTACGGCATGATGCCGAGGATGCTGATCGGGGAGCCTATCGCCGCGACTATGATGGGTTTTGTCACGCTACCCGCACTTGCCAAGCATATCCTGCAATTGACCTCATTTTGTGCTCGTCTGCAATCATTTTCCTGGCCCCGGTCGTCATTGTTATCCTCATCGATCTCCGGCTTCCGAGAGTCTTGCAGGCCAATCGAGCAACGCAGGTCTAAAGTGGTAGCCAGCTCGTCATCTCCGTACCAACCACTCCGATACGCCCGATCAAAAAAAGGCCAAAATGTCGAAGAATTGATTTACGACAATGTGAAGGTGTAGCGAAGCTGTCGCGAGAGTATATAGCGTCCGGGCTGACGGTTTCCAGATGCCTTCCCAAGCAGTCATTCGAGTCTTACTTTGAGCAAAGGCGGAACTTACCTACCTAGCGATCCGAGAAGAAACGCTGGAAATTGGATATTGGCTTTTGCCTGCAATTTTGCGGTGCTTTATAGGCTTTCCACGTATAGCTGAATTCGGATAAGGCGACGAAGTTATCGGGGTGATAGAATATGAAGATCCTCCACCGTTGGACCTGCTTCATTAGCGCACCGAGACCGCTTAGCAGTAGTTCAAGCATGAAGTGACGAGATGGCGGAGGCGATCAGACCTGACAGGTCGTCCAAGTCTGTGATAGAACGCCTCGAGGACTAGGATCGCGTCTTGGTCTTTGCGATCCTACAAAGGTGCTTCAATGTGAGCCGTATAACCAAATCACAGCGCATCAGCTTCTTGAAGATTCGTAGCTCAATCTCGATGAGCTCTCACGATTGAAACATCAGCTCGACAGACGATCGCGGCGACAAGACCGTGTTGCTTGCTCTGCCTAATAGATGTGATCGCCAAGGCTGTCTGAAACCGTCAAGGCTCACGCCAAGCCAGGATCTACTCGAGACCGTCGCGATACTGCACCGCCGTTCTCTGCAAGACGAGCCGATAAGGCCAGTCCATGTGCCACTCAAAAAGTGTCTCGACCATCATAAGATTATCTGTGATCCTGGCGGCGTGAGCGGCACACGCAAGCAGAGTTCGTATGCTAGAGCCCGGTCCAAGAATCAAATCGGGATAGATCTGTTGAACAAGGTCGTACCTAGTTCTCGTTGTCACGCGGGCTCTAGCTTATGCCACATGATGGCTCTTGTAGTGCACAGAGTTCATCTAGGACTTGTTACGACAAAAGCTCCACAGGTCCGGATACGGCAGCGGGTCAAGCTTTAGTCGTGGAATAGCGAGCACTCAGCATTATTAACGGCAAGCTGGTCTCTTCTTCGCAAGAGACGAAGTCACTACCTTCGCTAGGACAAACGCGCCCGAAAGCGTCGGACTTGAATGCTATTTCAATCCTTACAGATCTTGATCGGGCATCTAACGACAGCCGGGATCACTAATCTTGGCAGAAGTAACACAAGCCAAGACAATAGAAAGGCTCTTAGTACGAGATCCGACTCGGTCCGGACGGTAGAGTAATGCTTGGGTGCATGAAAGGTAGCATTTAAATAATGTCCTCCAATGCTACGAGTTGGTACAGTCCGGTTCTCTACATCACAGATCGGCGCCTAATAAATACCTCGAGACATCCAGACACTAAGGACAACAACGCTACTAGCTTCACCAACAAAATGCAATATTTTACGATCCTCGTCGCACTACTTGCGAGCACGCTTAATATCGTCAGTGCAAACTCGGAGTGCAGGCGATGTTATACTTGCCCTGATAACGACGCAATTTGCGCCATTGATTGCTGGTATGTTTATAACTGGTTATCGAATACTACGCTCGTAGGATCACATGTGCTGACCGCGACCGTACAGCCCCTAGCGGCGAGGGATAACGTATAGCAAGGGACAACGTACGGCAAAGGACAACGTACAGCAAGGGACAACGTACGGCAAGGAACAACGTATAGCAAAGGATTACGTATAGCGAAGAATTTCGTGCAGCGAGGGACAAGGTCTAGCGAGGGACAATGTACGGCAAGAGATAGCGTACGGCGAGGGACAACATGCGGCGAGGGATTATATATAATTCCTAGGTCTTTATCGCGAGCGTATGTAGAGGGGATCTTTAAACGTAGCTCTCCGCTTAGCCGGAATTTGAGGCGTGCCTCTAGGTGCGCTGTATGTTTATTCCGACATATCGAGTCATTTTACAAATTCTTTACTTCTCTCCCTCTTTACTTCTTCAATTATTACATACTATATTGGCTACTATTAAGAGAGCTTTACAAATTGTTATTTTACTAGTATATATTATATATATTATATATTATATAAAATATTAAAAAAGGATAGAGAGTAGTCTTATACCTACCTAGCTAAGTTAGAGT
>WBMN01000067.1:0-37775 GCA_010367425.1 Teratosphaeria destructans | reverse complement strand
AAATAAATAAATAAATAAATAAATAAATAAATAAATAAATAAATAAATAAATAAAATACTAAGTTTAAATAAATATATATAAAACTTTAATAGTATATAGTAAATATATTATAATATAAATCTATTTAGTATAATATTATTTAATATATCTTAGTAGATTTAATAGAGAATAATATATAATATAATATTAGTATTATAGGGTATTATATAACTAGATACTAGATATAGTTTAATATTAATATAACTCTTATAGAAATATAGCTAATAATTATATATAATTTGTTATAGAAATTGTAATGCCGTTCGCTAGAAAAAGAGCCGTATGTACTCGAGCTTTAAAGAATATACAGCTCGCCGAAGGCGGCATGCGTCGGCAGAGGTAAGCGGACTTACCGTCGTGACCCTAAATTTGGGTCACTCGCTGATTGACATGCATAGTCCTGCCTAAGACATTCGCATCGAAACATCGCATTATTAACCACTGCCCAGAAAATACCATAGGAAAGCTCATCGCCCTCAAGCTAAGCAATCTCAAGTGACATCGTGGCCCGCAGGTCCTGCGAACGTGCGAAAGCTAGTTCACCTTTATAATCGCCTCCGGCTCAGCAATTCAAGTCAAATTGCTGCCGCCGGGTCCTTCAACTCGGCCACGGCTACATCGGCATACCTATCATTGGCCCCCGTGGCGTAAGGAGCCTAAGAACATGGACGTCGCGGACTTTATGTCGTCTAATCTCTTAGTCGCTTCTATGACAACCATCACGGGAACGCGCAGTAGTGCTAGCATACACATCAGGCGACATGATTTCCTTCACGCGCAGTCGAATGAGTTCTGTATGCACGATGCTATGCGACTATGAGGAGATCATGCCTTGGGTCGGCATCGGACGGCTCTGCTGACCGCAGCCGCCTCAAGTGCAGCAGCGATCGGAGCAGCAGCCCGTCGGTAAAGTGTACACACATATCATACTACAAGTGCTACAATGCCTTGGTGATTTGTGGATGGCTGTGGGCGGTGCACCGGTGATTGGCGCGAACCTATTGGCCGCGGCCGTCGGCCTGCTACTATGAGCATAGATATCCCGGACGGAACCAGGGACGTTGGGAAATGCAATGAGTGACGCCACTGCAGTGCCACTGGCTTGCGTTGTCGCCTTACATGGTGGAACTTCATTTGCATGGCCCAGACCACATTAGGAAGAGCAGTGCAGCAACGTATGGAATATACCGACCGTAGTAAATTATAGCGGACTCCATTCTGCGGACTTAGCTCCAACGTGGGATATGAAGATTCTTTGGGTTCGCCTCGAGTGGACATTGGCCGCCGCATCGCTTGACCTACGAGGATCTCCATTCCGGCACTAGTCCTCCGTTATCAAAAGAATTCAGGCATTGCCTGGATATAATGGCGATGTCGAGCAGCCTTCTGTTTGCACTAGTCTGTTCGTGCCAGATACTCTGGTCGAGAGAGGCGCGATATTCTGATGACATGTTACTGCTCTCGTCGAGCTTTCGGAACTGGACACACTGATCTCTACTGGGAATTTGGAAACGCTACTGTTGACGGCGCCGACCTCGCTTTTGCGGAGGAGAGCAAACCTGCTATCCTGCATGCTCTTCGACCGTTCCGATCAAAGCGCGAAGGTGAACCAGCACTGGCATTACTAAGTCGGCAAAGGGTAGCGGATTGTCCGGATGTCTTCAGCGTAGATGCTAGCGTCACCGATCTTAGAGACTGCCTGGGTTGCCCGACTTCTACGGACTCGTCAGTCTTCCTCGGGTGATCCGAACTCCTCTCGACTGCCGTCACGGATAAGGTCAACTCGGGCTCCAACTTGAACTCTCTCGCATCGCCGTTCCTAGATTCCGCTACCACCTTCCTGCAACTCAATTCCGAACGCTCCGCCCCACTCGACTCATCAATCTGCGACACTCGCTCAGCAGCCGGTCTAGCAACGAAGCACTAATCAGGTCGGGCTGGCGGTTTCTATCGAGTACCCCAGCAGACAATCAGATGTGAAGCTTACGCGCCACATACGCCACCCTGCTGAACCTTGCACGTGGGCTCATTAACAATCCACGGCTGCTCAAGATCGTTTTCATCTCCTAACGGCTGCTCGAGATAATGGACGCTCTACTAGGGATCTCCCTCGTGCTTCTCTATCGTCATCGCCGCCGAGCCAACGGGAATACCTTACGCCATCAGCTCCGCCCGCTAAACGACGGCGCTTGATACGATGTCAACTATGCTGGCCAATACTTGGCTGATCCATGCTCGGAAAGGCTATTGCGCAGTCCGTCTCTCGCACGGGTAGGCGAAGCGTAAGCAGTTTGAGCTGCCGCAGCACGGTCTAGCAACTCGACTGAATTTTGTCCTGGCTCGACATTACTAAAGCATACTTCGTGGCCAAAGGGCAGATAGAATACCCGTGCGCCGATGAGAGCACCTCGTGTCAGCCATATTCATTGACTTCTGCATGTCGTTCGGACCAGCATCTAATAAAAGACATCAAGAGTCTTGGTGCCTTTCATCAAAGACTCCACGTCACTGGCAGCTCCTCGGAGGCAAAACGACGATAATAGCTACATACGGTAGCATCGTCCATGCTAACGTGACATACCTCGGTCGCCTATAGCTTTGTGCACTGCTGTGCCGCCGACGCCCGGGCAGACATCCAAAAATTCTGCGATACCCTGTCCGTCATCCTGAAAACATGCTCCGCACACTGGGACCAGCGTGGAAACGTTCAAAACACTTCTAGAAGCAAATTTGGAGCAATAGTAGACAGCGGCGCAGTCTGTGTCTAGGACATGTGCGCTGTGGAGGCAGTGATGATACAACGATCTGTATGACTCATCTTGCTTCAACCTCTGCCACGTGTACGCTCTTGAAAGACACCAGTTCTGTCTGATGCTAGACTCCCAGACATGGACGAGCACAAACAGTGAAAGAGACACGCACTGAAGATGTCCTAAGACATCGCATGCATGTGTTACTACTAAACACTCGCCATGGTATTCAAATCTTCTCTGCCTCAGCTGACAGTATAAGACTTCAAGCATCGACACTAACCTTGCAGTCGCCTCAATCCAGAACTTACCATTACAAAGACACGAGAATCCTCAGAAGAAAGCCTATTCGTTGGCCTAAAGTGAGGCAAGTCCTTTGTCCAATACTACATCACCTTTCCGGCAGTACATATTACTGCTGAGATGAGAAATATGCTCAGACACGTCCACGGTCGACACGAACAGCCTGTCGACCAACTGCAGCGGGAAATCGTCCTGCTTCGAGGAGAGATTGATCATGACTTCGAGGCAAGGTGGAGAAGAAGGATTACGAGCTCTGTAGCAAAGCGGTCAACTTCAGGAGAATGCAGTCGGCGCTATGAGGTGGTCTTGACGAAGCTGAATGCAGGTCTGGTGCATCGAGTGACTACGCAACAATCTGGTCGGCGGCTCAATCACTCGAGTGGATGCTTAAGTTGGGTGATGCATGGCACTCCTCAGAAAAGCATTGACTGTGAATGAATGAACAGAGCGAAGGATGAGAGGTGGGTTTGACATCTTGCTCGTTCTCGAGAATGAGAACGCCATCGTACGCATTTCCGAAAATACAGGAAGTACCCGATTCTGATAGAAGACCGTCACCGTTGCGGTAATGCTCAAGAGCTGATGGCCTGGCAAGAGCATTTTCGACATGCTTGTTCAGGGGTTTAGACTAACCATCATGCTAAAGCTTGACTTCGCTACCAGCCCGCTTGTCGCCCTACCACATGTATAATCCATGCTCCTAGTGTGATGCATCGGCCTCATGAATAGAACGCCACAGCAGGCATCTTCCGGGCTGTCTGTACTTGGTGCGAGGACATTCTGGAATGATACCCATCCTTGACAGTGGGCAGAGTGGGGGCAAGAGCGGCACACTGTATCCATCAAACCTACTCTTTTGCAAGAGCGTCAATCACTGATTCTGGTTCGACGAGACAAACGTTGACCAGCTTCCATGATGAAGCCTGTAGAGGTCCTACAGCGCCACACCGAGATTCCAGTCCAGACAGTTGGAGCAAAAACTGGAGACGCGAACACCAAGGCTGAGCACCGCATGACCATCAGCCGACAGTCTGTGTATGGCAGAAGCCGAAGAGAGCTCAAAGGCCGTGAGGTCATGGGTTTCCGGCAATGTCGTGACCGAGCGATATCCCAGCATGGTCACGAGGAGCATCAGCTCTCGCTTCTGGTCAATTTTTTGCCCAGAAGCAAGACTGGCCATGCCGGTCGCACAGAAATGGAAGACTTGGAGACGACGCTGCTCGACCCTCGCGAACACACCGGTCTCAGGGAAGCCTCAAGAATAACAGCAGAAGTCATCCTGCGTAGTCGACAATGGACGAGTCGGCCTCCCCCCTCAATCAGCGAGTCACCGTAGCAGCTTGCAGAAGAGAAGCCGAAGCGCGGCTCGCTGGTGCAGCCTGTACTCTGTACACGAAGGAGTTGCAAGAGGATGAGTGGGACTTTGAGGTAAGAAGCATGACAGTTCCGAAGCATGACAGTTCCAGGAGGCAGGAGCAAATGACAGTCCTCAGACACGGCCATGCTGAGCGCCCGAATGCGGTGGCCACCAGCCCCACTGGAAGGCCGCATCACTTGCCAGATAGTGCGATCATTGTCTCACCCGCAGCTTTGAGACGTTCTTGTAGCCATGCCACATGTACCGCGCTGTCGCTAGGTCTGCGAAAGCTATTTCGTACATGTGTGCGACTGCGCTTGGGAGATACGTTGAGGTGTCGGAGAGATGGGCTCGTAGGATTGAGACTGAATTGGGAGAGGAGTACGTATCCTACCATCGTGACCCGAATGTGGGGTCACCGGTCACCCCGGTAAGTCCGGGCGTGATCTTGCTTGTGACAAGGTCAACGCGCACTTTCTACTCTGCCATCAAGCACCATCATTTAGTACGGGTTGACGGGTTGTCGCAAGAATTACGGCTTAGCGCTCCGTACTAGCGTGCAGACTCCTTCGGCCTGACCTCAATAACAGTTCTCCGGCAACAAGGCAGAATCGGGCACTCCCCGCCACGACCTCGACGACCCTATGCCGGCGACACATCCAAACCTCAAGCGCAGGCGTTGAAGAGTGAGCCAGGAAGCATCGCAGACAAGTGGGTAGCTGAAGTTGCGAAGAAGACTGAGTCTTAGCACGAGACGGGAGACCTTCGGCGCCAACAAAAACAGACGCTGCGCGAAATCGATGACGAGATGGCGGGAATGCGCAGGAGCTGCGCGGACACCAGGGCGGATCTGAATCCGAGTCATGAGGAGGCCCGTCGTTTGCGGGAAGGGCTGGATGCATTGCAAGCAGATTATACGAAGCAAGATTGACGGTTGGCGAACTTCTCGATAACCAGCCGTTGGAGCCCGAGCAGGCTAAAGCCTTGATTGCGCAGGCATCTGTGATGGGCATGTGCTTCAAGTCGCACGCCGTCTGAGGGCGTCTGGAGGTTGAGCGATAGTAGGCAACATGCGGCGATGTGTCTGGCGCCTGTCAAGGGCCTGATGATACCTGTGCCGCAGCAAGCTGTCCTGATCTTCCGCCCCATGCTTCTGCTTCACGTTCCTCGTCCTCACTTCGTACTCGTGTCTTTGACCATGCCGCACGGCTCAGGTTGGATGTGTCATGAATGGGATCAACATTAACCACTATCTGCATCAACAGCCCCAACAGCAACGTTCCCCAACATCTTCTCAGCCATGCGAATCTACAATCACTGTCTTGTTCTTAGTCGTTGCCTCGTTCTGTCCGAAGGAGCTTCGAGGAGCGAGAGACCGCTCCGACACCTCTGCCCACGGTCTCCGAGATCGCGAATGCTATCGAACGAGCTGGTTCTCCGCCTCTTCTATCGCCTGGCTCGCTTCGGTGGCGGTACCATCTCCTGCCGCTCGGCAAAGCGTGGTTGATAATAGGATCGACAAAGGCTGCTGCAGTAATGCTACAGTACGGCGTGTTCGCCACGTCTCGACAGTGTCACCAACGATAGTCTGGATGGCGGAGCTCAGGAGGCTGCATCGCCGAACGCGCGAAATAGCCACGGGCAACTCCAGTCTGATAGTACTCGTGTACTGCGCATCTCTCTACTAATCTCTATGGGCAAATTGTGTGTCACAATCTAGCATGGTCATCACCAGCTTCACTTCTGCAAGCCGCACCATCGCGCAAAGTCTCTTGCTCTCAGGAAACGCAAATCGAAGATCTTGTGGAGCGTATATCTCTATATTATCGAGGTCTGACATCCGAGTGACATCTAGGTGCTCCGGCATCAACATGAAATTGAAAGTCATGACAGCAAAAGCTGGCGTAAGTCCGCTTGTAGCTGTGCCCCCAGCTGTAATCTTGTTTGTCTCATAACATATTGACGAAGTGGGTTTTCCTCAAGCACTTCCATGAAGAGGAAGAGATCGATACCTACTGCGTTTCCATCCAGATTACAACGGCGTCTGTGACATTTGTCCCGGGTGACCCGAATTTGGGGTCACCCTAGTACTTCCGAAACGTAAAGAGGCAGGCGCCCTAGTGAAAGTGCTTCTCACGCCGAAAGCCGAGCCCCTGTATGATCCTGAAAACTCTTTATGAGATTGTTTCTCGGCCATTACCAAAAGTGAAATGGAACATTCACTCAACCGCAGTGACTCGAGATTCAGATCCCATGGGTAAAAGCGTGTTGGGAAGCTTGGGTCATTTGGCAGATGAAATGGTGATCACAGGTTTCTCCCAAGCAAGTAGGCGGTTGCCGTCCTATGACAGCTCCTCACTGCCTCTCATGGACCTCTGGAATCCATGCGGACTGGCTCTGAAACTCAGGCCACAGCGCTGGAGGCTTCGCATACCTATGGGCCATGCGCTCTCACTTGAATCTGCCCGCCTGCCAGTGTCCCTTGTTCTGCTGCCTCAACGGTACCGACGCATAGCGTGAACGCATGCGATGCAAGTCAGAGAGATGGAGGCCTCTGCTAATGCTCTTTTGTTAACAGCGAACCTACCTCATTACTCCTTACCCATCATCTGCTTCCTCGACCCGACCTTTGCCGCGAGCTCAAGATTCCAGTGTAGACTTGCCCACTCCTAACACCCCCTTCCTCTGTTGCTGACCCAGGGTTTTGTGCTGAACCAGACTGTTCTTCTCATCGACATCTCCAGTGCCTAACGCCCTCCTCTTATTGACATATTGTCTGACCTATCAGCAGCTCTTCGCTCGCTTTGAGCAACTGAGTCTTGCTCTTTTTGCCGCCATGGCTGGAAAAGCCCAGTTTGGATTCAAGCGCTTACCGCTCTGCTCCCTGAGTCGGAGCGACCTAGACGATCCGGCCAGGACAAAGAAAGCTCACGCAATCTATTCTGACGAGCGTCAGAAGAGTCCGTCAACGTCGCACCCGTCAGGATGGCCTCCACTGGAAAATAGCGACATCATTATTAAGTCCCGCTGCCGCGGTCCATAACAGCTCGAATGCCTTTCGGCGCCCTGGCTACAGTCTTCTCTGTAGTCTTCTCTGTACTGCTAGCGCCCACGCTCGTATCATTTCGGCCAACGTGAAAAGCACGAGCTCATCAGCATCATTGTTTTGATCGGCGTCATCAGCGCTGTCACTATTATTCTGGGCTGCTTTATGCCCGTCGTCGCCGCCGACATATCAAGAAAAATTGGAAGGTCTGTATTCTTGGCGCTTCCAAAGGTATATGTTATCGATAGTCGTCGATAATGTCGGAGGACCATCATACCAACCGTCGCCCCTTTTGAGGGATTGTACTAAGGATACCTGTCAGCGAAGACGGCTCGGCTGCGATCGTTGCGTAGCATGTATGTATCATTAATACACGAAGGATAGAGTCATGAGGTAATCGTCCGCCTTGGAATCTAGCAGGTATGGAAGATATAATAAATCACAGTACACATTATAAGCAAAAGTGGTTTGTGCTATCAGCTATAACCTTCCAACTCGGCGCGTACAACGAGGTACTTGAGGTCTGACAATAATCCCTTGCAGACTCAGCCGCGATAGCGTTGTCTCGGATTCTCGCAGTGTCTTGATTGCTTCGGATGCTACCATTGTTGTTGGCTGCCGCCAATCGGCCCTATCAGCTCTTTCAGACCATTGTAATTGTAGTATTGCTCGTGTCTCAAACGTGCCAAGCGTGCGACTCCGGAGGTCGAAGGTTTCCAGTTTAACTGCCACCAAGTCAGTGATTTGTGTGGTTATCGACAGTAAAAGTAATAGAGTACGGACTAATAGATGCTGGTCAGAACATGAAGCAATGAGATATGGGACGAGAGCTCGGCTCTTCCAAATCAAGTCAGCTCTGTACTGTCGCGGCGTTGAGCGGCTTGGATGGGCTTCTTAACACTTTTCGTAATGTGTGCCCTACATAGGACCTCCAACGAGCCTGAAACAACAGGAAGCGCTACCTGAGACAATCTTACAGCGGGCACTATGAAGCTCGTACCTTCTGGCCTAATGAGCCAGTGACGTGTCAAGGCGGGTTGCCATACGCATCACGACGAGCTGTCTACTTCCTCAATACCAGGGAGACATTTGGCTAAGAACGAGCGGCTGGATACGCGCTAATGCGACCGTGAACTCTGTAAGGGTCGCTTAAGCTCTATGTCAGGCGTGAGTTCGACTTCTTGAAAGTGTGGTCCATCTACGGGCTTTTGCGAGCCCAGCATTGTTTGCATATATTGTGGCAGAGCCAAGCGTCCTCGCTACCTCCGACGCTCTGGGTTGAAGTGCTGACGACGTCCGGTTCGTTGACCTCGAGGTATCTAAGCGTTGCGAGCATCTACCTCGGCGTCAAGATCCATCAGATATCGATATTCGGGCGAAGAATGCTCCTCACAGGCCTTCAATTGTTCATCCACCTTCTGGTCCTATTTCGCCTCATACTTGTTAAATTGCTGCAAGAGGCTCTGGTATAGTTATTCATCTTCTTTCTGCCCTATCTCATGACGTCTTGTCGGTCCAGTGTCGGTTGAGGCAACTACCACCTACATAATGGTGAACCGTGGATCTGATACCAAGGTACACACCGGTCCACCGAGTGGTGCAAGATTTGCTGAAGGACTACTGCTACCAAAGAGTATTTCAGTCTCATCTGTCATTTATAATGACCACTTTATCATCCTCGAAGGCCAAGATGTCATTGATATATCGAACCCTGTCCGGCATATCTAACTTCTTCAAACCTGGCTTCTTTGTGCCTTCGTGACGCACTATTGGCCGTTGATCCATAGTATCCCCTTTGCAGCAGTCCTTTGACTCCATGATGTTCTGTTGCGTTGCCCTGTGCTGCGTCTCTGAGACGGACTGACTCAATGGATCACGCTCTACACGCCTTGGCCTGCCAGACCCTGGCTGACTTTGAGAATCTTCTGGATATTGAAGTCAAGAGAGTCGTTCCTACGTTGCCTCACCCTTTTACAGAGTGATTGTACGCCGCCTGCTGCCACACGCTTGACTTTGGCCTCTATCGCTGGGAATTCGAGGCCATCACCAAGCCTGTAGTGAAGGATCAGCACCTGTTACTCCGGAGTGCACTCAGACATGATTTGTTGTGATATGAGGATCACATCACTCCAAGCAGTCAGGCTTTCGGAACCTCGGAGGCACTGCGGTCAACATCCATCCATGCGCCTGATCGTTTCCTATGTAGTCCACACCATTCTACTACAAAACACGCGGTCAGACCACTCGATATCCATGTCGAAGCGCCCGAGAATGGAGCCACGATAAAAGCAGCTAGGTGGTGAGCTATAATTGATGTGCTTGTAATTAGGCCTGCTCGCTGCCTTGGCTCATTTATAACGAGGTACAAATGGACATATCACTGCCTTGGAGGTCGTTGGGCTCCGATGCAGCTGGTTGAGCGGCCAGTAGCGAAGACGGAGACGCATGTGCTGGTGGTGGGCGGCGGTGGCGCGTCTTGCTGCAGCTTCTTCAACCGAATCGGATCCATCTTCTCGTGCCCAGTAGATGAAGCTTTGAACCGTGGCCCTCCACCGGCTCTCGTGTGATGATAGTAGTGGTGATGAAGGTGTCTGTTGTTGCTGTGACTCCACCGCCCTCAACCTGCCGCCCTATCCTCACTACCTGACAAGGTCAATTGCCTCGTCTTGCTTGATGACGGCGTCCGGATCCGTCTCGTCATCTCGCTCCTTCTTAAACCTTAGCTATTAGCCGCCTCCAGCTCCGTCTGCACCTCCGCCATCAATGGCGCCTTGACCTCCACTCTTGCTCCCGCTGGCTAAGAAGGGCCTGCTTCTCCCAACGCTGGAGCTGGCGTCATGGAGAGGTTGCTCGTGTCTGTCTCGGACGGCGTGGGTTGCGAGGGACGTGCAACTGAGAATCTTGCTGTATTTAAGGTTCGTCTGCAGGCTCTCCATTGAGGTTCGTGTGAACGTCGAGGTGAGTGCTCAAAGGGCGTTGTGGCTTGCCTTTTGCATCGTGATTCTTGTAATCGCTCGATTCATAGCACCTTCTGACCGGCACACCCCGATGGATATATACCACGTGCACCGGCCGGCCTCTGCAGCAGCATGAGTTGGTCGCTTGTTGACACCCATGGCAAGACGCCTTCATTTGATCAGCCGCCTACTGGCCTCTGAATATCGTAATAACATGTACAGTATCCAATCGTCCACGTCCGTGGAAATTCCGGCTGTTTCAAGCGTCTGCCGGCGCGTCGAATGAAAACCCCAGCGGTCAAGATGTTGATTGAATCAGCGAGTGGATATTGAGATGTTGGTTTGCTGCATCGGCCGCGCACAAGGAGGGCATCCAGAGTCCTGTAGACCGTGCCGTCGTTGGTCTTGCTGCCATGTTTGCTATTGAGCTTCTCCTTGATCCCGTAGACCATGCTGCTCTCCTTCTTCTCCAAGTGGGAGGCATATGTGACATGTTTCTCGTAGAGGTCTGCGAAGGAGTCATCCTCGCCTTGCTCAAGACGAACAAGGTTGCTCTTGACCTGTGCTTTGGTGTTGACTTTTCCATACTGCTTCTGCAAACGCTCGAGGAACGTGGCGACGGTGAGGACTGGATCCCTGGAAGACCTGCCAGTGCCCAGACCTTGCGACACGCCCGGAGCCATGGCGCGGTAAGCCTTGCCGCCATCAAGGCGAGTGAAGATGTATCGGTTGGCGCCGCTGACGGACTTCAAAGTGGCGGTCTCAAGCTTGTATAACAACGAGCTGGCCCATTCGTAGAACTCGGTCGGATCGCCGGTGGACTTTCTGGGATGGGAATTCTTGTCTATTATGCTGGGCCTGTTGGTAGAATGGTCGATATTACGCCGCCATCAACGTCTAGACGATGTCTTCGTATGGCGTTTCGGCGGCCAGCATCGCCTCGATACGCGCCTTCCATGAGTCCCATTCGACTTCACACTGTCTTCCCATGACATTGAGCTTCTAAGCTTGACAATACAGCCAGTTTTGGTGCAGATGTGGAGGAATAAAGGTGGTGGTGCTAGAAGAAATTGAGGACCCGGAGAAGCCGGTTTTGTGTCACTGATGGTCCATACAGCTCATGGTGGAAATACAGTCCGTCGTTTGCGCCGGAGGTGTCGCTTCAAAGGGAGTTGGCGCTGCCGGAGGTGGTGGAGGTGTTGCGGTAGCTGCGCCGTTTAATGGGCAAGCGCTTACTCCGGTGGATGCGTCAATTGAGTGCGAGCCGCCGCTGTCCGCACTGAAGGCGTGCTTGACGCTGCCGCTGGCCTTGTCCAGCTGGCTGGTGGTGGTCCATCGCTTGCTAGTCGCCTTCACGGCGTGAATTCATCATCCCACGTCCAATAGACGAAGCCTGAAGACGTCACCACTCGGCGTCTGCTTGGACCGCTGTATGAGGACTCCAGCTCTGGCGGTGGCGCTGCTGGCGTCGCAATTGGTGGCGGACGCCGTATCTCTCCGAATATTCCACTGAGACTTGCCAGACCACACTGTGGTCGCTGTTGCTGTCACTCGATATCTTAACAAAGTCCCCCGGTTTGCTTCTTGTTGACAGTTGGCGACTGCCTGACCTCCTGCTTGACCTCCACCTCTGCTTGACCTCAACCTCCTGCTTGCCCTCCGCCTCCTGCTTGACCGCCTTCCTCTTAACCTCCGCCTTCTGCTTGATCGCCTTCTTCCTAAGCTCCTGCTTGGTCGACTTCTTCCCAACATCCGGTTCCCGCTCCTGCTTGATTGCCTTCTTTTTCGCTGGCTTGGCGGAACCCGAGGAAGCTTGCTGCGCCGCCATATCGAATGTAGAGTAGGTCGCATCGTCAGTGTCTTCAGTAGGCAGCGCGTCAGTGGTCTGGTGACGTGGGAACTGCTCTGGTGATGACGTCGCTTGCCTCTTGAGCGATATTACCGGTGGGCGCTCTCGGTTTCTGGTAGTGTCGTTGCGTTGCGAAATATCTCCACGAGCACGTACACGCCGTGATAACGTGTGGTTTGAGCAGTACGAAAGCTGGCGAGCATTCGCGAGACGCTGTCAGCGTCCTCGAAGTTAGGATGCTTCCGTACAGGTATTTGGTATTCGTCAAAGTCGTGCTCAGCAACAACTCTGATGAAATGATGGTCTCAGTACAGAGGCAGCAGCTCCACAAAGTAGATCTTATCGGTCGAGGCCTTCCTCAGCAGACACTTCCCCAAGTCTGACAGCTCTGATGGACCGTCCACCATAACGTAACCGCTAGTTGGCATATCGAGCTCTCCCTTGAACCACGGAGGACTGAACTGCGGCTCATAGCGTGTGATATCGCCACGCCGGTTGATACCAACTTCCTGCTTGACGGTCCACAGCAGTACGACAAACCGGCAACTTCGGAGCAGGTTCTTTGCCCAACAGTCTCCTGAGCCGACGCAATCTCACTTACTGGACAGCTGGCGACCTTATTGACTTCTGCCGAGAGCGCGTGCTATGTGCAGCGCGTCTGCACCAGCTCCGGATACGTGTCAAGCACTGACTCTCGTATCAATCGACTGAGGTCCGAATCAGCTGGCACAGGCTCTGGCATGCCACGTTCCAAGGGACGGCGTGCATCAAGATTGGCCGCTTTTGATACACCGTCGTCATTGGTAACAGTCAGATAGTCCTTCGAACAGGTGGCAGTTTGAGCGCACCAGCGCCGTCATCAAGGCTTTGCATCAACAACGACGCGATCCAAGATGTTCGCAGGAGACCGTATGTTCCCTTTCTCAAGCGATGCTGCCGCCGATAATCTTCTGTACATAGAGTAGATACACCCATGCCCACATCTCAGCGTAAACAGGCTGTTCCGAATGCCATCAATCGATCTCGCATCGGTGCATGACCTGGTACCGCCTTAAGGTCCTCCCAGTCATCTCTGGTGAGCAATCAATAGTCCGCGCTCCATCGAAAACTATTGAAAGTCAGTGCTGGGCTGGGTACGGGAGGAGAGGGAGTGCTCACATCGTCTGAATACCTGCTTCTGTAAATATGCTGTTGGCTAAAAATCCGTGATAGGGTACGGCTTCGAGCTCAGGCGACCAGACATTGTTTTCACTCTGCTTTGCCAGTTGCATGGCCTTCGGCGATCTTTCAACCGCCTTCATGTCCTTCATTACCAGAGTAGTCACCATCGTTTTCATCATCTTCATCAGTCATCTCCTCGTCGCTTTCTTCGTCCCTTTCTTCCTCATCGGTGTCCTCCTCATCTCGAGCAGGAGCCAACATTGGCTCTTCGAGAGCTCGAAGGTATCCACCTAGATACTTATGCAATGCCAGCCTTAGCGTCTCCAGTCGCTGTGTCTCTGCTGCCTGCTTCGCTTTCGAACACCGGCAAAACAGCGCAATAGCATTCCGGAACCGCCAAGAATGCATCATCAGCTCTTTCCGAGCGAGCGTAGCTTCAGCGTTGGCGAGCGCAAGATCGAGCTGCTTGCGGACGCCACGGGGAATGGAGCTCGAAAGATTTGTGAGTTTGGCCTGGAGATCAGAGACTGCGGCCTGCGTAGACTGGACTTTGCTCGACAGGCGGTCGTGTTTAGATGTCTTTGCAGGAGACACTCGAAGGAGACGCCGGAAGAATCGTAGGGTGGTCTTATTGGTTGTACTGTTATTTCGTGCCCGCTCCAGCTCTTGCGCAGCCTGCGCGGCAGTGCCCATGTCAGTGATAGGAAGAGGCACAGCCGGGATGGCCGCCGAATCACCAGATCCATCTGGATGGGTGAGAGCGGTAAAGGCCTTTGCCAAAGCCCCGCGCAGAAAATGAGGATCCACTCCTGGGCCGTCTGGATCAACCGCCAGCTCCTCACTCAGTAAGCCAAGCGCGGTCACAAGACAGCTGGCTGCAGGATCATTACCGGGTACGAGGCTGTTCTGGAAGCGGCAATCCTTGGCCTGAGGTATTCTTGACTGAGTGGTTCGAAGCTGTGTAGTGAACGCATCAGCAAGGGTGAAAGCATCCTGATTCTCCAGGCCATGTGTCACCAGGCTTTTCTTCCAGGTCCTCAGGAAGGCGATTGCGGTTGATCCGCTGTGATCGAGTCGGAGGCAAAGTAGATATCGCCCGAAGATGCAGTTTCGTACTCTATTATCGCCGTGTTCCACAGTCAAGCTATTGTTGGCGCGATCCCATGTCCCGTATAGCACAAGCCAGCATTTCGGGTGCGGATTAAGAAAGCGAAGGCTAGCATACAGAAAGAAGGGATCCATAGCGGAAGCTGGCTCTGCTAATTGACGGGCAAGGTGGAGGGCGTGATCTCTCGGTAACCAGCTGATCGACCCGATGTTTGGAGGTCGCTGCGCAAAGTGTCTCGTCAATGGCGACGAGACAGTAGCAGCTCGCTTGACCTGAGGGAGCTCAACAGGGACGCTGGTGGCTCGACGCTTCTCAATCCTGGGAGAGTCCATGGTCAGACTGCTGTTGACAGCGAACGGGCTAGGCCCAGACTGCTGTGGATGCCGGCTGGGCTGGGCTGAGAGTCGAGTGCTGGAAATTCCGGCAGGGCTGGACCACAGGTTGGCCGCGTCAGGTGCCGAAGCGTCGAGGAGTTCCTCGGCTGTTTGAGCCGCACGGCCAAGCTCAATGGTGGGTTGAGTGGTGGACACCGGTGACGATGCTGGGCGGTGGTTCAGTAAAGGGCTATCCGGCAGTGGTTCAAAGCTCCAATCGTCCTGTTCTGCTGCCTCGGCGTCTGGTCTTCTGCGGGCGGCTCCTGCCTCGGCACCAGAAGGTGTTGGAATTCGCTGCCCGGTGGCTAGACCGTCTGATTCCCTCGGTAATGTCGTCTGCCGGGCTGCTGTACCCTCGTGCTCTTCTCCAGCTTCAGCTTGCTGTGCCCGTGGCTCTGTCTCTCGCCCTTCTCGTGATGGCCCTGGCGTTGGTGTCACTGCCCTCTCTTGTGACCCGGCCCCGATCTGTCCATGCGCCGACGGCAGAGTGACGGCTTTCTTCGTCTGCGTTCTCCGCTTGGCGATAAGGCCGAGCGCCGCAGCAGGCTTCTCCCTCAAATTCTTGGCCGAGAAGTTGCAGTTCGGATCGAGCTGTTTCAACACCTTTGTGATATCGGTCGTGCACCAGCGTCTCGGCTGGGCTTTGCGGCGGCGTGCAGCGGCTCTGCGCTGGTCGCGAAACTGTCGAACCAGCGGGAACTGCTGCTCGAAGGAGCCGTAGCCACGGAGCAGGACCAGGGCGGAGAGGAAGTCGCGATAGTCTAGGATGTCTCTGCCGAAGTACGCAAGGATCTGGTGCGGACGCAGCCAATGATCCTGCTGCAGCTCAACCAGGCGTGGTCGAGCGTGGTGGGCGCCCTTGGCAGCAGCAGATGGGAAGATATTGGCGCGGAGGTAGTCGTCAAGTCTGTCGATGTGTGTGAGCTGGGCAAGATGGGCGGAGAGACCGCCGTCACTGTGGTTGATGTCGCTGCCCTCGGTGCCGCCCTCTTCCAGCTCTTTCTCCACGGCTTCTTCGCAAGCCACGCCCAGCTGTTCCAGCCAGGCGGGCACGTCACTCAGGTCGTCGGCGAGGTGGTTGAGGAGCGAGACGACAGTCTCAGGTGTCGGCGGTCGCGGCGGTGACGGAGTTCTCGACACGTGCAGACGTGCCATTCGAGGTCGGCCTGGCGTCGGAGACGGGTCTCATGTTGGTGTTGCTGCGAGCGCGTCTCTGCCTGCCCCGCCCCACCTTCCCCCACGAGATCTGTAGGTAGTCAAGGAAACGCGGGGAATCCCGAGCCAATACGGCGCGCTGCGCACAGAATTTCGCGCCACGCTCGCGCCGGCTACTCGATGGCGGCTTCATCAATTGTGTTGTTCACAATTGATGGCCGTCTAACAAGGGTATTTGATGGATTAACACAATTGAAGCCGCCAGACAAGGGGATCTGATGGTGCTGGCACGGGTGGTGGACAAGGGGTTGTGACACCAGCGCCTTGGTTCGCACTGTATAGTAGTGATGGTATTGGTCTTGCTCTAACAGCGGTCGATGATGGCTCCAAGACCAAGCAGCAATCACATGTACGACGTGGCAGCTCTGTCTCAAGTAATCACGTGCACACTGAGCTGGATCCACACTCAAATCCAGCAAATTACTGATATGACCCGAATCCGGCAAATTACTGGTATGACCCGAATCCAGCAATAGAAAGTGTCGGCCGCTGCAAAAGGTCGTGGATACGTTGAAGGCGGGCCTTTGCGATTGGAGCTTCATGCTGTTAAGGATGGTTTGAATCCGATGATACAAGGTCTCAGCCTCACAATGAATCTCAATATGCAGCCCGCTCCAGTCTCAGCCCACTGAACAGGATTCATCGAAAGCCTGGCTTTCGCTTTGGATCCATTGTCTGCAAACAACGACGCAGAGACATGGCCACGACATTGATCTGGTCTACTGCGCGCCACAAAGAGCAGGAAGAAGTATATGTAGGTCATAGGTCAGTAAACTCTGCTGTGTCCTTAAATCAATCTCGAAGCTCAGCGGCGTCACCACACCGCACCACGAACTGGCAAGTATCGATCTGCCTAGTCACCACGCTGTCGAGCAACCATGAGCGCCATACCCACCCCAGATGAGAAGGCCGCACAGTTCTGCGTTTTTGCCCGTGCAAACCCGAGACTCGTGAACAACCAGGCGGTCAAGGCCGTTCTCAGAAAATACGAGCAATCGGCGCCGATACCCAAGGACTGTTCATATCCATCCGAGTGGCTCGACAGCCTTGAGTGCAGAAGAAAAGCGCAGGGCGAAGTCTTGGACTGGCTGACCTCTCCTGAGCGTCATACACCAGTAGGTAGTAAGTCTGCCAACCAGATCACCATGACTGATCACAGTCCACAAGTCACGCAGAAAAGCATCCAACCCGACTCCGCCGCAGAATGCCCATCACTGATCGGCTGACATAGCCACAGGCGCCATGAGCACATCCGTGAAAGCTGCCATCGGCATTGCTATTACTCTGCTGGCAGGACTGCTCCTCTACCTCGGCTTGTCCTCGTGGTCGGCACCCGTGCAGCCGATTGAGGCGCCTATCCCGCAGGGCACATACTCCCTGTCGACGGTAAAGGCGCCTTGTTTTACACGCCGCCCGAGTGGCGCAGGACCGACTGCATACAAGAACGGACTGTGTCAGGAAGTCTTCTTGGCGTGATGGGCAAAGAGAAATTCTCAAGGTCTGCTGGCGAAGCGCTGTGAGGCGAGCTTTCGTCAGATCATCCTTCTGCGGGTCATGGGGAGAATCTGGGCGGTCAGGCTTTGCTGGGCAGTTCGCGATATCATAGGCAATGGGGCCACCAAATCTTTCTTCTTCCTGAATCTGGTTTGGAGCTCTCTCGAGCAGCTGGGGAGCCTTTGGGACTACCATGTATGACGATAACTATCGAACCCCAAATTTCGTAGCATCCTGCAGCTTCGGTTCCTTGGCAAATCGGGTTCCAGGGAACCCGATCATCTTCGGAGTGTTGATCTTTGCTATATGTGAGGCAGAGTCGTGGGACGAGGCGTTAGCAGATGAGCCGTGCTCAGAGACAAGCGCAGTCCAATACTGCAGGTCGGTCAAAGCAATTTTCGATGAGCGGTATTTCGGCATTACCTCTCCCCTCTCCATTGAACTCGTTCATTTGCGCGTCACTCTCGCTCGAACTCAACCTGATCCAGCACGTTTATACACTGCAGTTATGTCATTCATCTTGACCTCTTCGACTGCCAGGTTAGAAAGTGGAGGACGTTAAAAAGAAGAATCCTCCAAAAAGATCGCGGACTTTCAAACCAGATGCGTGAGAGGTCTACAGAGCATAGTCTGGCAGACGGCGAGAGCTCAGGACTGTACTGGCCATTTGCAGTTGAGGCTGGCTTGTGCGGTCGCGTTTGGGATTTTCAAGGCCCGACATCGTCATTGTTGTCGTTACCAGGAAGCCAGGAGGCTGCGTTCTTGTCTGGCTTGGCCTATAAGATTGTCTCGGCAGCACCTCGTGCAGGCAAGTGGTGATACAGCGGATTGAGCAAGGCTGCTTACCCGCCGTCTAGGAGCCCACGATCCATCGCAGCTCGCTTGAGCAGTCGCAATCTAGCCACTTAAAAACACATCTCAAAGCTCCACACGCTTCACACCAGAGTCCGCCCAACCATCTCTCCCACATGATCCATCCTGTCCAGAAAGATGGGACGTCCAAAGCCCAAATGCCCTGCACGATCCCATAGCGACACCCTTCGCTCTGCCGCAAGACCTCAATCCCGCGCTCTCTCCTTTCATTGTTGGCCAGCTTTTCCAACCAGGACCAGACTCCCAGTATCACGTCCCTACAGCATCGCCACGGCACGTTGTAGAGCTTCTACAGCCTCTGGAATCTGGCACACCTTATGCATCGACGCGGCCGGGTGGCTCAAGTAGAGGCTCGCGGCGTGAGATGCTTCGAGCGTGGGTATCGAAGGTATCCGTCGCATTGGATTCGTTGGTCATGCTGCCTGTCAGGCTTCGTCTTCTGTGTCGGTGGTCGTTCTTAGATAGGGCGAATGTTATTCTAAGAAGCAATGCGCATGGCGGAGGGATGGTGCATAGGCTCGGGTGGCAGGGAGCGGAGGCCGTTGAGTGTCGGTGTGCGTGGGCCAGCCAGGCAGTCGGCTACATGTACCGGCATGATTGCGGTGGGCCTCACAGCGCTCGCATCGGGAAGATCGAGATGCAGGGTGGCGACGTCCGAGGTTCCTACGTAGCAGGTGCATTGTATGGGTTATACACGGGAAGACGGAGTGAAGGCTTGGAACGAATGATGTGGTGGTGCGGGTGAGGTGAAGTCAATATGTCACATGTGATGTATCTTTATGTGCAAGGCGTGTCAGCCGCGGTCGACAGACATTGCGACCTCAGATTTGGTGCTGCATCTTCATGTCCCTCCTCCCTTGCGTGCCTGCCACAGAGGCGCTCGTGTCGTGGAGGAGTCGCTTGTCTATCCTCCAAGCTAGTAACCATCCTGGTGTACAATCCAATGCTTGGTGCCAATTTAGGAGAAGGCGAGTGTAGCCTTACTTGAGCAGCGCAGGACACACGCCAGGCGCTGCTTACAGAAGAGTGTTGGCTGCGGAGAGCCTATCGGTCAAATACTGCAGATCGCTCCATGTCCACTATTATCCTCGAGTGGGTCTCAGCGAGAGTCTTCTACTAAACCGTCACCCGAAGCCAAGTTACAGTACATGTGCCTGTCGCAGTCATCCGTCTCAACACCTTCCGGCGCAGTCTCCTCGTCTACCACGATCGTTCCCTTCCTTCCGTCATCCTCACGACGGGCTCCCTCCCAGCCTTCATCTTGCCTTTAGCGGTAGACGCAGTAGACATAGTGCCGTCGTCCACCCTCATATCATCGTCCACCCTCATATCATCGTCCACCCTCATATCATCGTCCACCCTCCTATCATCGTCCACCCTCATATCATCGTCCACCCTCATATCATCGTCCACTCCTGGACCATTGTCTACCTCGTGCGGTCGTCCACCAATGCCCTCCCAACTCTGACTCACTCAGCCCTCCTCCTCCCAAACTCCAAGAACCGTCTCCGTAAATTCCTTCACACACCTCCTCTGCCCCTCCCACTCCCGCCAAGCCCTCCCGGTTTGATCGACATTGACTCCCTCGTCGCCCAAACACCTATCAAGCCCCACAAACCTCTCTCCCACCTTTATCACGCTCCCACCCACACGCTCCGCAAACCCTGAGCCTGCATCTACACCCAGCGCGGGCCCATGCAGAGCAGGCCACAACAACGCTACTCTTGACTCCGTGCTCCAAGCCACGAGTCCCAACATTGAAGTGAGGGGTAATGCAGAGGCGACAGCATTTGTCGGGGTCAGGAGGTAGGTATGCACGCTGTTGAGGGCAGAGATGTAGGTTTGTACGAACTCGGCAGAGGAGCGAGAGGCGAGGTGGGAGAGGAGGAGGTAGTAGACGGCGAAGGGGAGGAGAAGCAGGATGACGAGGACGGTAAGGGAGACGCTGAGGTTCCAGAGAGATGGGATGAGGTGTCTGGGAAAGGTGAATGGTGGGTTCGGATGCTGGAGTGGCTCGGTTGCGTTGTTAGCAGGCTGGAGAGGCTCGGGCGCAGCGTCGTGGCCGTCGTCTTCTCTCCCTTCGTCGTCGAAGATGTGGTTCTCGTTGTCGATGCCCTGATCGTCGAGGTCCGTGAGCCGAATACTAGGCCGGCGCGACCATGGGGACGGACTTACATTCGTCTCCGCCCTCGCCCGCTTCACGTGCTCCGCCGATGGGTCTTCTGGTACCGAGGGGGCGTACTTGCGTTCGCCGAGCACAAATGGTCCAACATTGACCGACCTCTCCTCGCCGCCAGGCTCGGGGACGAACACATCATCCTCTGAGCTCGCTCGGAACCTGTATTGCGCGTTGGCAGATTCTCCAAGAAAGTTGAGAATCTCGCGGCTACGGACGCGTCTGGGCGTAGGGTGCCGGATCACGACAGGGTCAGTGACCTCGCCGATGTCGTCGACAGAGACGTATGTGGTGCCGTTATGGGAGAAGAAGCGGGGTGAGTCTTCGGTAAGGAGGAAGGCTGGTGAGTCTTCTTCGATCAAGTCGTCGCCGGGGGGAGTGCGAGGTAGTGCATCGTTGCCGTTATGCGTGGTCGTTTCTGCCTGGTTCGCGTATGGCACATAAACTACACGACCATCAACACCGTGGGTCGTCTTCGGCGAGATCTCCGCCAGGGGCTCTAGCCGCTTACCACCGCGCCCAGTCTCAAACACCTGCTTATCAAACACAACCTCCTCGTCAACGAAGGCTGATCCGGCAGCATTCGGGTCAGGACTGAAGGTCACGCTCACATCGTCATGAACCGGTGGTGCACCTGTCTCTCCTCCGGGAAGCTCGTTTGTGTCGCCATTGCCAGCCATATGGATGGCAGAGGGCTCGGAATTGCGGTCCTGATGATGTCCCGCATCATCGGTGAGTGCAGTAGTGTGATCGCCTGGATGCATGCTTTATTAAACAAATATTGCGTACGTCAGCAAAAAGCGAAGCAGAAGTATGTCGAGTTGAATGAGAGGCGACAGAGCTCATTCAAATTGGCAGCCGCAGCGTTCTTTGTTCTGTTTATAGGACGCGACCACGCAACTGTGCTGTGTCGCAACAAAGCCGAATCCGTCCATTGTCGCGCCGAAAGCTGCCTTAGGTATGTAACGACACCATCCATTATTCGCGATCTCGCAGCATTGCAACCAACTGCACGCGGACTCCATGTCGTTGTCCGGCAAGTGTCGTATGTGCGTGATGGGCGTGGAATCGCATCGGAACATCCGAGTTTCATTGTTGTGTGGGCCGACTGGCGGGACAAAGGTCCAAAGGATGGAAGTCTTTGATGGCGCATGTGTGAAGAAAGAGTCTGAAAGACTTGAGTATGATCTGGATGTTGTTATGTGCGTATCGTCAGCGGTGCAAAATGCTGTCTACATGTTTTCATGAATGCTCGGAGACCGGCAATCGATAAGCAACGTGACCCCCGATGTAGAATCTGCCTCAGGCGCAAAGTCTGCTGTCTCTCCATCTCTCACGACTATGAACAGCTTTGTCCTACTCACGAACATTCCCGGGTTACATGCTCATTCGGATCTTGTTCAACGACTGCTTCGATGTCATGTCCAGTCGTGTCAACAGTCAGTCAGTCAGTCAGTCAGATATCTGACGAATCAAAAAATCTGACTGACTGTTGACACGACTGGTCATGTCTGAATTGTCGACTCTCACCAGGTCAACTCAACAGCCCGAACATCGGCGCTCTGCCAAGCAATACGTCAAGTCGTCGATGCCATATTCTAGCCGAGCGCACGACAGGAATCAAGGATGGATCGACATTCGATTCATCAATCTTGGGGCTCTGCAAAGCGCGGCGCAGCCCGAGCCGACAGCGGGTGTGATGCGTGCCATCGGCGGTGCATGGAGTATCGGACGATTGGGCCTGTGTCTGCGTACTCGACGCTGAATGTCAGCCTGGATCTCCCGATGAACATGCCTCTCTCTCGATGTAATTGGACAGGAAGGAGATGAACAGATTGAAAGCGGCCTTTCACCGGGGTTGATTTACTATCAAGTAGCATAAGCACCCCTTCCTCTCTCTGGTCTTTTACTCTTTAAACCCCCCAGCCCACTTCACCTCTGCCCCCCTACCGCCTCATCCTCTGACCTCAAGCTTGAAGGCGTTCCGTTCCGCGTCTAGCTACTGCGGCGGGGAGCTTGGAGGCAGTCGCAGCTGAGAGGAGCTCCGGGTTCAGCCGATGGAAGAAGCAGAGAGAGTTGAGTTGCCGCAGCTGCTGCTGTGCCGGGAGTATCAGGGCGTGACACTGACGGCTGCGGCTGAGTTGACGGGGCTGTTAGTGTGGCGGGAACACTCGTCTGGTTGATCTTTGTGCAGGAGGAACGAAGCCATGACCGCCCGTCGCATTGTTCTCTGTTCATATCCTATCGGGACACTAAGAAGTACCTTGCTAGGACTTGAACAGGCTGCTGTGTTTTGGGACATATCTGGACAAGCTGTCACTCGTGTGAGGCTGAGTTGTCCCGTTGGCTGGCCTATATGATTGGCAGATGGGAAGGATTGCTCGAGTCGCTATTGGTAGTTGTCGACATGTATGTGGTTGCTGGAGTTCGGCTGCTTACACCTGGATGTTGTCCCAGCAGACGGCTTCGACGAGTTCGTGATTTGTAGGTGAGAAGATCTGGTGCTGAGGCTGCGGCGCTTGTTTGTTGACGTGAAGGTTGTCGGTCCCATTTTGAGGAAATGGATGCATCGTCTGTGGGGCTTGTCCAACAGTAGCGCACCCATCGAAGGCGTGCTGCTGTTCGAAGCTTCCATAGAGAATGTCTGGCGGACCAATCAGTGGAAAGATCTGCTGCCGCTCCTGCTGCTGTTGAGTCCATAGCTGGTCGACCGGTGCGGAGGTCTGCTGCGGCTGTTGCTCGATAGCCTGGCAGAAGGGAAACATGATCGGGATCTGCTGCTCCTGCTGCTGCTGTCGAGTCCATAGCTGGTCGACCGGTGCAGAGCTCTGCTGCGGCGGTTGTTCGATAGCCTGATAGCTGGGAAAAGTGATCGGGACGTGTTGCTGCTCCTCTTGCTGCAAATAGACATCGATGGCGTCGCTGCCTGCAGTCAAGCCAGTCGCCTCCAACAAGGCAGAATATCCACTAGCCAACGGCACACTGGCGTCGGACTTACGCACACCTACCCTGCCTCCGTCACCACCACTGCGACGGCGGAACGTCGCACCAATCTCAATAAGCGCCTGCTCCGGCTCTTCACCCCTGGCAACCCACAAAGCATCCATCAGAACGCTATTCAGATTGACCATGCGCGCCTGCGCCGATTCCTGGAAAGCATGATACAGAGGCACGAAGTTGGGTGACACGAGGGCAAGGAGTTCGAGGGCGTTGTTGAGCACGCTTGTCAAGGTATGGAGGTCAGGAGTGCGGCGCATTGGGGAGGGGTTGATTGCGAACTTACTCTTTCTTGCGGTTGCGATAGATTTGTTCCACGGCACGCTCGCGGTCGGCACGGCGGCGGGCCATTGCGGGGGCCGGATGTGGGAGGTTTGCGGAAAGGGAACGGGAAAGGCGAGGCTGGTAGAACAGAGTATGGGTTTTGTGACAAAAGGCCTTGATGGAGAGTGGCTCGGTGCAGAAGATTGGTAGAAGTGACAGGATCGAGGCGATCACCTGGCTATATCTATGTAGAGGGGCCGATTATGCGGTCTCACACGACGGGTCGTCCATTGCGTTCAAGATCGCCATGATTCCGCGAGGTGGACAGGTGTTCAGGTGTCGATTCCCGGGTGTCTCGTCTTAATCTGTGCGGCGGTGAAAGTTCCATCCGGGACTGAAGCCGAGACTCGTAGTCCATTTGCATCCAAGATGGCCATCTGGTCAGATATTGCGAGAGAAGCGCATGTCGACGTCTGTCTGTGCCTCTCGACCCACCCATCGTTAGAGACAGAATGAATCACGGACGGCTGAGAGCTGGGCAATTGTCGCTTATGCCGTCCACGATCACCATATTACTGCCATACTCAGCAGCTTGTCGCGAGGCAGCGCATGTCGACGTCCGTATGTCTCAGACTCGCAGATGGAGGTTCGCAGAGCGGTGAGGGGAGCGGTGTCGTGGTGGGGGATGATGGTTGTGATGATGATGGTGGTGATGATGAGGGTGGTGATGATGTGGTGGTGATGAGATGATGATAGTGATGATGATGATGATAATGGAGTAGCTGGGAGCGATTGGAGAGGTGATGCAGATGAGGATATGGAAGCTGAAGGTTTGGAATCTGGTGCGGGTGAGGCGAGGAGGCCACGGCGGCCGCATACATGGGTCAACTATCTCAGCAGTCCCACGTGGGACGTGCAAGATGCCGTGCGTTGCGAGATGCACATCGGACACATAGTCAAGCGTGGAGTTGTGTCGCGAGTTGAAGCTGACGCGTGAAGCCGCGTTGTGGTCTGTGACTAATAATATGCTAGGTACCTGAGGCAGTGTGCGTGCACGGGCGGATCGTGCCGCTTGAGCCGCAATTGCCAAGACTGAATCAAGAAGCGGGCTGATGGTTGTGTGACTGCCCAGTGTGTCAGTGTCCCTCCAGCCGCCGCTCACCCCTCTCTCCCGTCCCCGCTGGCCCCCGCAACCTCCCAACCCTCCTGCGCCAACACCGCCCAGTAATCCCCATTCTCCACCCCAATCATACACGCCATCATCTCCGCGCTGCCCGCCCGATCGTCCTTGACCTGCAGCACCACCTCCGAAATCTCCTTCAACACGCGCGCCACGCCATCGACGTCGTACGCGGCGAGCGCACGCTTCAGGGCGTCGATCATGGGACCCAGGCGGGAAGCTTCTTGGCGGTAGGGCTCGTCGAGGAGGCTTGCGATGGACTTGCAGATGCGCGCATTGGATGCAGGGGACATCGGTGGGCGGTCAGTGGTGAAGGCGGCAAGAGCGTTGGTCTGCTCCTCGAGAGTCCTGGCGGTGCGGCGGTGGTCTTCTTGTTTGCAGCGGCAGTCGAGCACCTCTTGTCTCAGGGCGTCGGCCTGCGCTTGGCGCGATGTTCGGTCTGCTGCAGCCATCACCACGCGGCTCGTCGGGGTGTGATGTGATGGAAGTGAACAAAAAAAAAAAGAAGTGTCTGTCTCGCGAGATGTCGTGAGCCTGCAGCTAGCCAGGTCTGCAGCCACATACACACCAAACGGGGAACGGCGTGATCCAGTATCCTACATCGATAGCAACACGCTCTCCATCACATCCATCTTGTCACGTCCGGACCGAATTGCACAATGACTTCGTCCGCCTTCCCCCTCCATGGGACCATGAAGGAAGCGGTCATCAGAGAAAT
The DNA here is from genome assembly GCA_010367425.1 of Teratosphaeria destructans. Lineage (NCBI taxonomy): Eukaryota > Fungi > Ascomycota > Dothideomycetes > Mycosphaerellales > Teratosphaeriaceae > Teratosphaeria > Teratosphaeria destructans. Next base: position 11,913 of record WBMN01000067.1, on the reverse strand, counting down.
GCCCCACGACCTGCAAACCAAGGTACCGAACACACCCTCACCGCTCCCCCAACCCCACACCACATAACCCTCTTCCCAGTTCTTCGGCCGCCATAGCGCCATCGAAATCTTTCGCAACGGCCGCACCGCCTGCTGGGTCCCCAACGACAGACAAAAGCAACTCCTCACCACCATCTGCCACGAACACAAGCTCAACGTCAAACGCCTCCCCACCCCCGCCCAGCTCGCTGAACTCCTCCGACCGCGGCAGTTGAATCTTTACTATGGCTACAGACCGTTCGATCGGAAGATGGCGGTCAAGGTGTTGAGGTGGGTGGAGGTCCACGGGCCGTGCAAGGGAAAGAGGAGCCCGATAGCGAGTCGGATGAAGGTGGAGGGGCTGGTGGATGAGGCCTTGGATTTGATTGAGGAGGAAAGGGGGATGGGTCATGAGAGGGTGGAGATGGATCCGCTTCTGTCGCCGCTGCTGGAGGAGCACACAGGTGGTCAAGAGTCGCAGACGAGGGAGAGACCTTCGTCGGCCAGTGCCGCTCCTGCGCACCACCGATCGACTGGCCGCGCGGCTAAGACGGCCACTGCTCCACCGACCGCCGATGCTGAGATGACGCCCATTGCTCCACCGACCGCCGGTGCTGAGATGACGCCCATTGCTCCCCCGACTGCCCGCGAGGCTGTGACGGCCAGTGCTTCTTCTGCTTCTGCAGCGCATCCTTCGATCACTCGCGCGTCGACTGCCCATAAGTCTGAGCAGAGAGTCGGTGCTCCGCCGGCTACCAGCGGGTCCAAGGTGGTGGGCGAGAGAGACTCGTCTTCCTCGGCGGACACAATGATTCACTCCCGCGAGCGCGAGAAGGAGATGCAGATGCGGGCTATTGCTCCTCCCTTGTTGGCGCGCCCAATCGAACAACGTTACTCAGCCCACCCAACTGCTTGCTCACTCGACAACGTACCTCCATCGCCTTTGGTGCACCCTCCGCCTACAACTACCCACCACGAGTCTGCCACCCCTCCGACGTCCTACTACCCACCGCCTGATACCTCGTCCAAGAAGGGAACCACTCCCTCTAAGCCGACCACCGCGCACATTCTCGCCCGTACTACCCTTCTTCACACCCTGCACTCTCTCCAGCTCCTGCCTCTGTCCACAACCGAGATGAGTGATCAGCAACTGGTAGCGCTCGCGCGCGAGCATGCGAGGAAGAGGTGGGAGAGGGTTGGAGTGTGGATGGAGAGGGAGGAAAGCGCCAGGAGGGGATTGGCGGCACTTGAGGCTGTGATTTGAGGGTGGGGAATGAGGGAGGTAGAAGAGTCCCGGTTGCTGTATAAAGTTGTTGGTACTTTCTCTTTCACCTTCGTTCCTCTTCTCCCTGACCCGTGCCAGAGGCAGCCCTCTCTGCCTGCTATGAGAAGATCTCGATCTTCTCGCGCCCCGCGACGGTCTGTCATACCTCGCCAGCCTGCCCTCGCCGCCCGATCTGGACAGCAAGCTTTGTACTGTACCCTTTCTAGATAACCTCGCAAACGGAAACACTGACACCTCGAAGCGTAAGATCTGAACGCTTAGTAAGACAAAGCAGGCAGGAGTACTTGCTAAGGATATCGGTGCATTGCGACGCCTGACAGATGCAGCATTCTTCTACCGAGGAAGCGAAGTGATGTCGCAAAGAATACAATCTAGCCCGTCACTATATGTGCGAATGGACGAGGTAGATCTCTCACTTAGCTGGAGATGCTCGGTCGAAGGCAAAGACTGATCGGTACTCCTGCTATTCGCATGCTTTTGTGGACTGCAGAACTCTCCACACCTTGCATACTGCGCCTCGATGACCGGCAGGACCTACTGCAGTGCGGACGGATCATGGTGGTAGCACTGTCTGCGGTAGTTCAAATCCGCGCTCTATCAGACGACCGGGGTTGTGGTATATTCGAGGTTTGTTAGCTGTACCTGACAAAACTTGAATGATGCCGCCTTGACAGCGCTCCGACAACTGCAAAAGCTCCTGCAGCTTTGTCGCCAATGACGACAATTTTGTCCTTGGATTGTTACACTCGTCCGGTGCGTTCAACCGGACTCTACATCTCGAATGTCAACATCTGTGGTGCTGATAACGCCAAGGTCGCGAGTATTCTGTCCAATCTACGAAGGTGTACAGTTAAAGGGATGATATCTCGCATGGATGAGATCGCAGTGGATGAGATCTCGTAGTTGGATGAGATCTCGCAGTGGGTGAGATGTCATATCTCGCAATTGGATGGGATCTCGCAGTAGATGGGATTTCGCAATGGATGCGATCTCGTGGTAGATGAGATCTCGCAATGGGCGCCCGTGCGGATTCTGCCTGCGGGTGGCGAGGAATGCGGCTATGTGCAGGGTCACCACAATTTGAGCCTAGTGAAGCAGCTTGCGTGAAGGCAACTTACCTACCTTACCCATTGTTAATTGCCCAGGGCAAGGACCGCTCTGGGTGGCGGTCGAGCATCCTGCCTCTTGCTATGGAGACAGCTGTCCTGCGTCTCTCACATATGTTGATAGTCACAGACTTTGTTGCTGACGCTCACGCAGCCGCTCTGGGCATGATTGAGGTGCAAGCTTTGGGCAAGGTCATCGTCAGGCGGCTCTTCAGGATCGATTATAATAGCTGGGACTATAACAAAAACCAATCGAGAGCTCTATGTTGATCGCTGTACGCTTCCATGTATATATAACCTCTGTTTAGCTGCCGCCGATGAGTCTCAAACGCGATGCCGCATCCCGATTACTTGGTAGGTACATAGTGGCTGATGCAACGATCAGCCCTGCCACCTCGTCCAGCAGCAGTACATATATCACACTAAGCTGTACCTACTTCTAGTTCAGACTTGATGGTGCAGAAGCTCAAGCGTGCGCTGCTCTCAGCGATCCTTAAGCACATCGGAGGTCTTACTCGAAGTGCTCAATCAAGTGGTCATTTCCCGAGTCGGCCACGCCGGGTAGATCGCCACGGGGCCAGGAGAGGGTATTGATTTTTCTTCGAATCTTGTTCTTCCTGTCGCAGAGTGGAAACGGAAGAGATTTCGCCCACACTCAAGGCGCGGATGTTGTGTCTTATTGATGCGAACAGTCGAGGACAGCTTGTGGACAGGCTCCAGCCCAAGGTAAGCCTCGACCCGCATTGCACCTCTCCACCCTTGGGAATTTGGTCTGTCTTTTTGCCTTCCAAGCTTCTTTCATCTCACTCGCATGGATGCCATGTATCACGATGCCATCATTGACCAAGTCGCGCGGTTGCTGAAGCTCTTCTCTCCATCCGACTCGGGAAGTTGCGCTGGCTAACCCCGTGAGCACTCGTGCAAGCGACCGCAGGTTGAAAAGACCGCATGGCGACTGGACAAAATCTCTAGTGCCGTCGACCGTGCACGTATGGAACTGGCTGTGAGCTTACGAAATAGCTCGCAGGCGGTAGTAATCGCTTCCAGCTGATTGGGAAAACGACCTTCCGGCGCAGAGAGCTTTGTGTAGGAATGCAAGCCCTGCATGGCCGTCGTCGAAAGCAATAGACCTTGGCGCCCGGCATCTGATTCCCATATGCCTACGGTCACAAAGCTCAGAAGCCGGGAAAGTGACAGCTTTGCCGTCAGCTAAGCCATCCCCTTGGCAATTCATCGTTCGACAGCAGAGTTTTGGCTCACATGTCAAATCGATCGCAATGACGCCGATGGGAATGTGTAGCACATTGCATTGCTGGGATAAGAGGCACTTCGCGTGGATGCTGCAGCCGCCACTAGTGGCTGAAGTCATGGAAGGCCTCACGCCACCGCCCAGGGCTCGGAGCATGAGTGGCACCAGCAAGCTGTCAATGTCGAGCGGCACGCCGATGTCGCGGCGGGCAAGTCGGCTCTGGACACGACATCTACGACGTTACGCCCAGATCTCTTCACACTCATAGCGACAAGATGCCCGACCGCCTGTCACTCTTTCTGCGTCTTGTGTGCGGCCTAAATCCCAAGTCAGCAACGCAACCTCGTCAACACCACCCACGGATAGACTTACGAAGTCAAGAACTCAGTATAGTCCTCACCAGTGACCTGCGTAGAAAAGTACTTCGCAGCCAACTAAGGCGTTCAGCTCCGCTGAGCTCGGGGGCTCGTGCCGAAGCGCGCAGCATCATCGAAGTCTTTTGTCTCCTTGACCTGGAACTTGCCCTGCCGCGGAGCCTTTTTGTTGCCTCGAGTATCATTTGTTCCATTCCCTGCTCCTAGAAGTCACCGGGCTTGATACTGAGCAAGCCTTGAGTCGTGTACGGCGCTTGCTGATCCTCCGACCTATTAATGGCTTTCGTCATGTCACAACCACAACGTACAGCTGACCCTATGTGCCCATCGAGAATGATACTATCTAAGTAAGCTCAGAACCCAACACGAACACAATCCACCAGCCACCACGACGAAGCGTAAGATAGCAGCCCACATTTTCTTGAAATGCGTATTGCTTTCTGAGAAAACCGTGCTCTGGAAGATATCGCAGCCGGCGCTCATGCATCAGCATCAAGACGGCGCAATCGAGGATCAGAGATGAGCGAATCCTGCGAGGGACCAGGAAAGAGTCTCGGAGTTTTAGAGAAGGCGAGAGTAGCTAAGCTTTGCGAGGAGGCAGTCAACTGCTACAGTCCGAGGAACCTCGAATACGCTCGGCGAGGACTCCAAGGAGAGCGTCTACCTCAGCCGAAGTCTTCGTGACGTCCTTGATACTTCTCTCAACCTGTCGTGTCATTTCCCGGGAGTGCCTTCTACTCCTCCTGCACCCCTGTTGGATGCTAAGCTGATGAGGTGCCAAAGCATTCCCACCATTTGCCATCGTTGCTGCGCGGACTTGCCTGACAAGGTGCTTCTAGCCAGCATCCTGCGCTGACCTACAACTAGTCCTGGTCTTCGACGACGTCCTCAACGACCATGATGCCGAGCGTTGTAATCTGCCATGCGTTAAAATGTCCACTTCTTCCTGGCTCTAGTCGTCTACACATGCCCTCTCATATCGCAATGCCGGCCCTGCGATCTTCCACCTTGCGTAGCAATGCGGACCTTCTTCCCAGCCTGATCTACTACATCCTCGCACGTCGCAATGCTGGCGTTGCGATCCGCTTTTGGTTGAGATGTCAGCTTCCTCCTTGGTACTGCTCTGTGAAGCTCTGGCCGAGCTGCGCGTGTGTAATCGAGATGGACAGTGTATGGCACGTCTCCGGAGTTTGAGGACGACGGTGACAGGGTGCTGAGCCGTCGTGGGCTGGTTCCAATGGATGTCGGCAGTGGGCAAGTAGTCGCCGCCATTGAGGTTTGCCAAAGGATGTCGTTGATCCCTGGGGTGTATCTGAGTCTGTTTTACATGTCGTGGAGGGGTCCGTCAAGGCGTACCGTCGCATACGATGCACACGGACGTTGCGAGTGTCAGAGTCAGGGCTGGTGCAGCATGGAATGGGAGAGCGTGCTCTTTTCTCGTGACGTCAGTGTGTCTATGAATCGGCGCATGCTGTTAATGCTCTCATGTTGGACGTCAGCTAGCGGGTGATGCATGGTAGATATGTCGGTTGGTGCTGGAGCACACCAGGACTACAAGTCTACTTCTGGGAAATGCCGAGGTGCCAAAGGACTGTGTTGCAGCGTCTCACTCCTCTTCGCGTGCTACCAGACGACGGCACCGGCTCTCAGGCTGCTTGTGACTGCGGAGTAAAGCAGTGACGGCATCCGACACTTGCTAGAAGTGCCTTGCTGTCATTCAGCAGCGCTGTGAGGAGTTTTGCGTCTTGCACTGCTATCGTGGCCTCTTCCACAATGACAGCGTGAGCAAAGCGCCTTCCCAGGCGCCGTCCGCCACCGGGAGGCACAAGTCCGCAAGTCAAAGGACAGGAGACCCAGCTTCAATGCAGCGCTATTGGCGTTGGAAAGCAGCTTGGCTTCAATCGAGCAAAGAAGCAAGCAAGTCGCGTTCCAGCTGTCTTTGATTGTTTCACCTTCGTTCAGGATCGTGTCATTGCCTACCACCATCGCACCGGGGTCTGTCAGCTCCTCAATCTTGGTCTCACGTTTCCGACCTTTTCGAAGCAGTGCTGGCGAGGTGCTATTGCGTACGAGCTTGGGCTTCGAAGGAACCTGCCAGAAGAGCCTCCCTCAAGGCGCGAGAAAGCTGATGAGATTGCTGCTACATATCTGTACCCTTGCCCTTGCGCACCAGAGTTGCCAATATTGCTAGGTCGAGCTCTGCATAGACACGATGAGCAGTGCCAAAAAGAGTAGACAATCCGTCGAAGATCAGCTGCGCGTCTTTCCAACTGCATCCACCAAAGTTGTAGCCTCCTGTCCTTCGTCTTTCGTGTATAGCAGCGCAACTCTTACGGCCACTCCTTTCGTCTTGCAATTCCTGCCCTTGCTTCCGCAAGTCTTTGACTTCCTGGATCGTTCGACTGTTATTATGATGCCGCTTCGCCATACCTCTCCGCCGTGTGGTGCATCGTGGATTTGATGTCTTGTGGATCGGGGTCATGTCGTGTTCTGTGGATGCGTGGGCGGGACAAGATTGCGTCGACATCTATTCGCTCGCCTTCGTCTCGGTGCTGATTCTGCATGGCTGTCGCTTTGTGGCGTTCAAATGCTCATTGCGCGCGGGGGCCTGATGCACTCATTACTGCCGCAGCCCGCCCTGAACCTCTCTCTGGCCACCAACTTGCACCAAACTGATCTCCCCGTCCCCTTCACAGCCACATCTCAAGCCTCTCCCCCGAAACCTCCCACGAAGCTCATGTCCCTCCTGGATTACTAGTATGTCGCTTCTCCGCCAGGCGCACGATGGGGCGCAGAAGGCGGCGCAAGACCTGAGCCCTTGCTCAAGGCTGACTGGAACTTGAGCGTGACGTTTTACTTAGTGAGGGTAATTGCAAGCTTGGTGCAGCTGCTCGACCAGCTTCTATCGAAACCATACGCAATGGCTTACGCATTCCGCAGACGAGATTTGAAGGTCAGTTTCCCGCAATGACAGCAACGCCCAGTGTACTTCGGACGCGCCATGGAGGCACGTAAGTTCTGGCGCAGATCTGCACGAAACTTTGCGCCAGAATTCCACCCCGCGTACAATCTCAGGGCCTCGGACTTACCGGTTTGACCCAAAACTTGGGTCACGCCTGCTCTGGGTCAAGCCGGATCTTGGATCACCCCGGTCCCTGGGTTACGTCTGTTTTTGGGTCACGTCTGTTTTTGGGTCACCCCGGTATATCCGCGAAGCTCATTGATTTTCGACTTTTGAAATCACGCGGCAGCTGATAAGTTGTTAGCCAGACATTGCTGATGGAATAGACACGACGCGCTGCCTTCAAACTATTCTGCGGTAAGGAGGTGATCGTTCGCAGCCAGGACCTCGCGATGGACTTGCCTCGCTCACCGCATCGCGTGTCATTTCTTTGAGCGTTCGTTGTAAGCCCCAAAGGCTGGCTTTTTCGGTCTCACGCGGCTGACGACGGGCGAGCTACTAGGAGCCAGGTTTGCCACGATTGTAGGAAGCGCAAGCAGTCGGCGGTCGCGTCGCTGCCGGCAAAACGCTCAGCTGCCGTGCTCAAGCCTGGGGAATCTCGACAACAACCGATGCGTGCGCGCATAATGCGAAACCAGAATCGAGTATTGGACAGGGAAATGCTCAACGTAATATTGTGTAGAAGTAGCTATCAAGTAGCAGGATTTCTCCTCACCCTTTTAGGCATCGGCGACCTTATCGCTACATCCAACCTCGCACCCTTGTAGTCCTCATCCCCGCCCTCCTCGTCCGCAGTTGACTCGAACGAGCTCATCACATCCTCTGGAGTGTCTGGCGTGCTTTCCCTGGTCCTCTTGACAGGTCGAATGATGTGGTGTCTTTCCTTCTCCCCTGTCGTCTCCGAGTCTACGTCGCGCTGCTGCTTGATTGCTTCGAGGAGCCAGGCACGAATGCTGTTATACGAGATGCTAGCGACGCTGGAGGTATCCTTCCACCGGTCGTCAAGGTAACGGAGCTCAAGGTCGATGCTACCTTCAGAGGTGTCAGTTGCGTGAATAACAATCTCGCGGATGCCTTTGCGGCTGGCGGAGAAAGTGTGGCCATCTGCATTTTTGACCATGTACCAGCAGTCGAGCGTAACGGTATATTCACTGTTGTCCATGTCCAATCGCAGCCGTGGAGTTTTGGATGGCTTGATGTTAGCGCGTATGACAGCCTGAGTATTGCTGTTTTCATCTTCAAGATATGTTCTGCACTCGCTATCTGTGGAAAGGTTTGTGTAGCCAACTTCCAGCACCACCCACGGTTTGAGATGGCCTCCACAAGTTATGACAGCATCTGGTTGTTTCTTCCCATCTTTTAGCTGCAGTCTGGGGTTCATGTGCAGCTCAATGCTCTCGTCCTCAAGAAGGGGCAGCCGATTGACTCGGATTGCGTCGTCAAGCGCGTTACGGAGAGCATGTTTGAAACGCGCGAGGAACACTTGGTGGATGTCAGAGAGACTCATGCGCAGGCGAAGTCTGTGGCAACGTGCCGAGTATGAGTAGCGAAGATTATCACCCGCCCACGCAGCAATGCGGCGCACTCGAGTGGTGCTATTGCCGGGCGCAATCTGCTCGAGAAGCCTGAGTAGCGTGGCGTAATTGGCCGGTGTCAAGTCGAACACGTCGTCCTGCTCCGACGGATTTCTATCCAGTTGGTCTCCTGTTGTATGCGCCGCTCGCTCTGCCGGTATGCCTGTCTTCGCTAGCCCAGCCGCCTCCTCCAACCACACGAGTATGGGCCCAAGCTGCGAGTCGCAAAATGGCTCTTCCGCCCCCTCCTGCGCGTCCGGCTTCGTCTTCGTATCGCTCAGATCGGTCTCGTGATCGGCCTCGCTAGTCGGACTCGCTGGATGGAGAGGACGCGGTACCGCGATGTCGACGCAGCGGTCGCGGTCGGAGGCCTGCGGGCTGGCGCTATCGGTCGGAGAGGGCGGTAGTCCACTCGTGCGCGAGATCAACCCGGCAGCGCTGGTGCTCATGTCGCAATACCACTGATGGAGGGCTGCATATTGTGCTGAGACAGAGGTGACAGAGGTTGAGCGGTAGAGGCAAGATGGAATCTGGAATGGTGAACTTCGGGATCCCTCCTCCCGAGGATCCACGCGACGTCACCAAATCCTGAAAGCCGAGCTGGACCGAGAAGACCGATCGTCCGATATCTGCAGCTAAGCTATATTGTACATGTACGACATGTATGTAAATCGTGCTAGGTTGCGACCACGATTCTTCGACGATGTCATGCCTAGGGACCGTCTTCCTGCCACTGATCTCTCCATCTGCGAAAAGCACTCTACGTCAGGTGAAAGGCAATCTCTACGTACCGACGACCAGGCGAGTATCATCAGGCAGACCCTCGAGAGAACTCCTTGATATACTGCCCGTCTCGCCACCTCGTCTCTGATCTATCAAACGCTGACGCAGCGCGGCATGAAGTAGATGAGGACCTACCGAAATCGTGGAATGGTGCCTGGAAGAACTTGATTATGCGTCTTCAGCTACACCGCCCACTCAGGCCCGGTGACCGGCGAGGGGCCATCTACTAGTAAGGCCCATGATGGCTTTTGCTACCATGGTGCGACCCAGGTCGGGTCTTCACCGTCCATGCCGCCGTACCTGGCGGTCATACGAGGAGAACAGCATCATCTTTCGGGTCGACCCTAGACTCCCCATCGCCGAATGTAGCGCGTTTAGACCTGTCATTCGCCAGGATTTGGCGAAGCCGCAGCTACAGGGTTCGGACGCTGATTCTGCCCTACCATCAGCGCTGATTCCTGCACATCAGCGCTGATTCTCCCCAACATCATGGTGTGCTGGATCGCAGACTCGTTGCCATCATCTTTAGCCTTCAGGTCGGCTAGGGACAAGCCATACGCCTCTATCAGAGCCCTTCAATGCGCCATCACCGCCGACTCAATAGCGCGCTGCGCGAAAAGACGCGCCAGCTTCTCCACGAGTGAGCATCACTAGCCTAGATACTGAAGCTCCTTTTGATGCTTTCGTGAGCAGCTGACCATGCCTTTGCTCAGAAAGATCCTTGATCCTGGTCGCTCAAAAGCTGCATGCCGATTGAACGCCGCATGAAAGCCTACCTCGTCTTCCGAGACGCTCTTTTGAGCCCGCCTACGCGTTGAGCTTCCGCTAGCCGCTTATCACTGCTTTCGTTGTCCCTCCCGTAAGACTTCTCGCCAGAATTTATTGGCTGCTTGGACACACAGTGATAGAAGGTCACTCCTGGAATTTTCGGTACGACGTATTTCTTGCAGTGCGCTGGAGGCAGGTCTGGGATCTCGTCTTATGCTAGACAATTTGCAATCATCGATGGCGCTTCCGGGGTTGGGATAGGTGCAACTGGTGCCTTTCGCGGCCTACCCATGGGTCTGAATGCCGTTGTTGGGTCAAGTGCAGCAGGTAATTTCTGTGGCCCACCCCGAGGTCTATGTGCCGTTGTGGGGGCAGGCGGTTCTTTGCGTGACTTGCCGTCGTGCGCAGGCTCAGAACATACTAGTAAGCGACTTCGTCCACGAGATCAAATAGTGCAAGCACATTGAGCAGTACACCGAGTTCAACGCCCATCCTCAGACTGAGAAACCAAAGTCTTTGCCGCGCCAAACGAGCATAGGTCTCCATCAGCACTTGACTCACCCGGATAAGCGTGATAATCGGCAAGACCCGCAACGCTCGACGCATTGTATTTGCGACAGTCGACACGATGTCTTTGCAGTTTGATCAGAAACAATCGACGCATCGACATGCAGCAGGAGAGCGATGGTCAAAGCAATGACTTCGTAGCACGACTAGCAGCAATCAACGCAATAACCTTGCAGCACGAGCGGGGACGGTCGAAGCAATAACTTCCTATCATAGTACAATCAGGTTAGTGCTTAGTATTACATACACAACGGCACCTCTGCTAACATAATGTCTAGGCGACTGCTAACGATTAGACGAAGAGTCGGTAGGCGGGAGGCAGGAGGCTAGAGATAGGACATCGATAATAGATAAGAGATCGTAGACGAAGCTAATTCGCATCTAGAGGGAGGCGATTACAAGCGGTTCGGCTTATTACATCTAGGGCTGTATATAATAGGAACGCTACTCAAACCTAGAAGTAGTAGCTTTAGTAGGCGTGCTAGTATATAAGGGTAGCTAGCCTAGTAGCCTAGACGAAGACCCCTCCTATTAGGGAAGGCTAGCTATAGCTTAAGAGACTAGGCTATATAGTACTAGACGTAGCAAAGTAATATAATTACTAGACTCGGCTACAATTAATAGCTTAGACTATATGTAATTCTCGAAAGAATTATAAGAATTTGCGACGTCTACTTAAGATTAGTTTGTCTAGAGTTTAAGTAGTCTACTACTAACCTTCTATTAGAGGTAAGAGTAAGTAGAATATATTTAGGATAAACCTAGCTAAATATTTAATAGGTAATATAAGAGATATAGAAGCGCTTAAGACTAGAAGCTAAGAGAAATTTCGATTCTACGTAGATAGCTTTAAAGTATTAGTACTATTAATAGTAATACCTCTCCGAGTAGCTATAATAGGTATATATTATACTATCTAGAGAGAAGTTATAGGGCTATTATTAGCGTTATTATAGTAAGTATTAATAAATAAGTTAGTAGATAACTAATAAACTAATAGGAACTAGCTATAGAGTAGTTAGTATTACTTAGTACTAGGTATTTATATAGTAAAGACTATCGACTAATAGCTATATATATATATATATATTAGTATTCTTTCTTCTTTTCTTTTTCTCTCTATATTAGTACTTAGCTTTTATACTATTATTATCTATTTAGATGCCTTAGGCAAATATATTAAAAAAGAGTAGAGAGTAGTCTTATACCTACCTAGCTAAGTTAGAG
>WBMN01000066.1:0-38089 GCA_010367425.1 Teratosphaeria destructans | reverse complement strand
TGTACGAACAGCGGACTAATCAACTCTGCGCCTTTCTACAGTATAATCGAGGCTAGCCCTAACCCTAAACGAGCCTATAGTATAACACAAAATCGACATACGATATAGTAATCGATACCTAATTCTATATAACAATTCGATTTATACTAGATGTACTTATTGTCTTTAAAGCTATAAAGAATAAATAACTGCTAGACTATTTTAGTAGAAACTAAGCTAGAGCTATATGAGATAGTTATAGTATTAGTAGATCTTTTACTACTTAAGTTATCGAATAATAGTTAAGATCTTAATAATAAAGTAGTTATTAATAACTTTATATAGGCCTTAACTAGCTAATCTAATAATAGACTCTAAGTTTTAATTTATACTAAAGATATTAATATATAATATTCTAGTTTTACTTATATAGAAAATATATAGTATTATATATAAGTATTTATGCTAAATATATATAAGATACTTTAGTAGGACTATTATCTAACAAGTATAAAAATTATTTGATATAAAGTAAACTACTAGATCTAAGATATATTATAATATAAATATCTAAAATAAAACTAGACTTTATATAACTTAAATATTCTTACTATCTATATTATAGACTTCTTTAGTTTTTCTTTCTTTATTTAAATATTATCCTATCTATAACTATTATCTTTAGATACTTTACTAGATAATTTACCTAGATTCTTTCTTTTATCTCTATAGTTATTATTACTACTATATACGTTATCTTTAGGCTAAGCTTAGGCTATTAGAGACATCGAACTATAGATAGCTTAGTCTAAGCACTTTTAAAAACTTAGTATTTATAGATTAATAGTTATTATAGTAAGATAGGTTAATAAAAGTTTATATTCCTAGATATACTACTAATCTCTAGATTTCTACTAAATCTTTTTCTAGCTATCTTCTCTCCTTATCTTTTTCTCTATATATTATAGAAGCTTCTTCTATTTTACCTAGGCCTAATTTATATATCTATCTTAGCTTATATTCTAATAGCTCTAATTCTATAACAGCTATTTATAAGACTTATTAATAGTTTTTTTAGTTAGTAACAAGTTCCTAGTTATTTAATAATAGTCGCATTCTCTATCTAGAACTATAGATAACTATAATTCTAGGCGCTAGAGCTAAGGTTAAGAGATAATAATAATAGTAGAGTAGAAGCAACCTAAAACATTATCTATAGTCTCTATCTAACTGCCTCTAGTATAGTCTCGCTTAAAATCTAGAGATAGAACTACTTAGTATACTAATAAGATAGGAGAAACCTTAGTAGTAACAGAATAAAACCCTAAAACCCTAACTCCTATATACCTTAAAATTTACTAGCGCGAGATATTTTATAACTACTATCGAATTTTATGCCTACGCTAGTAAATTCTATAACTATATATAGTCGAGATAGTCTTCTATATATAAACGCTACTATAATATATCTTATAGTAGATACTAGTATAAATCTATTAGTAGGATATATTTATCTCTAATATACTACTACTTCGAATCTATAGGCCTACTACTACTCTTATCTAGCCTATCTAGGTATAGAGCTCTTACTACTAAAGAAGTAAGATTACTAGGTCCTATAATATTATACTAGCTTACTTCTAAGAGTAAATTTATATACTATAGTTATACGAGGCTAATACTCCTATTATCTTATATATAAACCTTATAGAAATACTACTACTAGTAGGAATAGATCTGCTTTAGACTCTATAGCTATATAATTATTTATTTTATATACGTTTAATAGAAAGAGAGTATTAGAATAATAGTAGGATAATATAGGCTATAGTATCTAGGTTTCTAAGATATTGTTATATGTAGTAGATTATTACTTATATAGGCGCTAGATAGCTCTCTAATATCTAATATCTTTATATAATAAGCTCTTTTATAAGTAGGCTTTTATAAAGAAGGATTTTATAGCAAATTCTAAGATGCTTAGAACGAGCTAGTCTAGATATCTTATAGTATTATACTCTAATCTAACATTTTAGAAGGTATAAGGTAGAGCTACAATCTTTTGCTTATAATAGTACTATATAAGGTCCTTCGATATTTCTCTACTTTCTTTATCTACTAGCTATATCGAAGAAGCTCGATAGATTTCTCTTACTCTCTATATAGCATACTTCTTTTAGCGGGCCGCCTACAAAAAATAACTAGTAGAGAGGTATATTACTATCTTTATAGTATATAAGATCTTTTATATCTCTAAGTAGACTAGCTTTAGCTATAGTATAAGTAACAAGCTTAATATATAGCTCTTCTACTATCTATACTTACTATTATAGTATATATAGCTAAGGTATTAAAGATATTACTAGTATATAACTACTCTTAAGTTAGAGCTAATATTATCTAATAATATTCTTCTAGAGTATATAATAATATAACTACTTACTACTCTTTAGTATATATATCTAACTCTCTTTATTAGTATAGAAATATATATCTCTATAGTTATATCTTCCTATAGCTATTTACTATTAGTATATAGTAAGCTAGATCTAGATAAACTTATTTTATATCTTAAAAGAGCTTACTCTTTCGCTATATACTATATTCGTACTATAGTTTTAGATATATAGTTAGTAGGCTCTATTTATAAGCTTCTTCTTCCTTCTATTAGTAACTTATAATTATATTTATTATTCTACATACTTAGTTTATTAGGATAGTAATAGTAAGACTCTTATAAATATATTAGCTCTTATAACTTCGATTCTCTTACTAAAATATCTACTTCTAAGCTTTTAGGCTTTTTCTATTAAGATATCTAAGCCGTACTATACTTTGTTACTCTTTATTATAACTATAATTATATCTTCGTTATAGCTAGAGTTCTATAGCTAGTTCGAAACTATAGGTCTCCTCTTCGATATTATTATATATTAGGTGTATCTACTATCTCGTATTAATATTAATAAAGCTAAGCGTTTAGTATATTTTAGTAAAGTATAGGTACTCCTCTATCTCTTCTATAGTAGTCTACTAATCTTAAGCCTAGAAGAAATCTATAAGAATAACTATTATAAGCTAGTATTTAGGTGTAATTATAAGTAGAATAGTACTAGTAAGTTAATATATATATAATTACTACTAGAGTTATATCTAGAGTATAACTCTCCTACTACTATTATATTATAGCTATATATAGTATAGAATAAAAGTAATAATAAGATAAATACAATCTTTTGTTTAATACTTTCTAAAACGCTCTATCGAATAGACAAATTTATATACTATCTTTAGTAGAGCTATAGTCTTTATACTATCTAGGTAAAGTAATACTCTTAGCCTTATTACCGATTCTTTATAGAAGCTATATACGATTAGTATTATTTACTATAAGGTATCTATAATAGTACGAATCTATTCTCTATACTTTATAAATAGCTAGCTCTTCTTATAGAATATACTAAATAAGAATCTTTCTTAGCTCTTATATATATATATATATAAAGGTATACCTAGATATAATAAAAACTAGTTAGTTATATAAAAATCACACTATTTTGGAATTCGTCGAAGTATAGTAAAAATCGTCTAGTAGAAAATATATCTCTATCGAAAGATCGTTGTAGTCTTAGTCTTCGAAGAATAAAGAATCCTCCTAGTCTATCGAGAACGAGAGATTATCTTAGTCTATTTAAGATAAGTAATAAATCTAATCTATTAAGAATAAGAAATTGTCTTAATCTATAAAAAACAAGAAAGTATTTTATTCTACCGAAGATAAAAATCGGTCTTAGTCTTAGTCTTTTAAATAGTAGAAAATAGAATTGTCCTAGTCTATTAAAAATAAAAAGATATCTTACTTTATTAAGTATAACAAAGTATCTTAGTCTATCGAGGATGAGAAGTTATCTAAGTCTTTTAAGAACGAGAGACAATCTTACTCTATCGAGTATAATAAATTGTCTAAGTCTATTATAGTAATAGCTATAACATATATTCTAGAGTATATAGATCTAAGGCTTCGAGCTCTATTAAAGTAGTTAGTTTTAGCTAGACTAAATAAGTATTATATCTTATATAGTATACCTACTAACTTAGAAGAGGATAAAATAGATCTTAAAGAAATCTTCTATACTAAAGCTCTAGTAGGATATTAGGTAGAATATATCTATACTATTATATACTAGCTACTATATAATTCTATAAACTGAAGAGGCTAGTAAGAACTTCCTAGATATAGTATTTTAGTATCCTTATTATATTTATATATCTTATTATATCTACTATCTCTATTTTAGCTATTTCGAGGGCTATAATATCCTATCTCGTTTATATAATACTAAACTACAAACGTTTATTCCTCTCTCTAATTAGCTGTCGTATTTCTTCTTATACTACTTCTTATATTCCTTACTAGTATTTCCTTACTTATTCCGACTTTTCTCTATTTAAGCTCTAAATATAGACGAATTCTTATATATAATTACTATAGCAAATAGAAGGTATATTAGATAAAGACTTATAGAAGAAGTATTTATAGAATTTATAGATTTAAGATTCTTAATAATAAAAGTTTATATAATAAAGGTTTATATAATAAAAGTTTATATAATAAAAGTTTAAATAATAAAATAAAGCCTATAATAATAGTATTAGAATATAGCTTTTCTATAGCTATACTAATAACAATATATTTTTAAAATACTAGTTAATAAAATAGATGATTAATTCTTTAGAGGATTTATTAACTAAAGATAGTACTATACTCTACTAGGCCTATATTATAGAATAATAGAATTTTGCTAGAAGGCTATAGTAACTTATACGGAATTTCTATTAATATTTAATATATAATCGATAGGAATATAGAATCGACATCTCTAAGGTTAATATCGATTCTATGTTGATAGACAGCATAGGATCGACATTACTAACGACGTCGATTTTATAATAAAATTAAGCATAGAATCGACATAATTAGCGACGTCGATTTTATGCTGATATATAACCTAAAACCGACATAGTAGTAATAATCAAGTTCCTTATAGTAATAGAAATATTAGCATATATAGAGAAAAATGTTAACTATACATAAATTACATAAAAAACCTTATAGTGAACTGTCGATTTCATGTTAGGAATCAGCATAGAATCGACAGGAGACAATCGATATAACGAGCGACGTCGATTCTATATTAGTATATAACCTATCGACATAATAGAAGTGCTATTACTACTTTATATATAAGAGAGCCTATAATAAGCTAATCCTAGTAGCTCTAAGTAGTCTATATTATAAAAGATATTAAGTATTTATATTTCTTAGATATAGTATAGTAGAAAGTATTAATAGACCTAGTATATATTAGCTATAGTATTAGTAACTAATTATATAATAGAGATAGACTATCTTCTAAATATAAAATAGATATAACTTTAGTATTCTATAGCTAGAATAAAACTAAGGCCTATAGAATCTAAAATTAGAGTTAGAGACTTTAGGTACTATAATATAAAGCTAGGAAAATCTTACTTATAAGATATTAAAAATGCTACTAAGGACTATATATTATAGAATAAAGTATATATTTATTTTAAATAAGCCTACTTACCTATCTTATATTAATATTTAGTATCTATTTGTATTATTAACTAAGCTATAGTAAGAGTAGTTATTATAGCGAAGCTTAATCTAGTAGCGTAGTAAAAGAAACATCTAATCTTTAAATAAGAGAAATAAGAGAAATAATAGAAATAACAAGTATAGATAATATTACTAGTAATATTAAGCTTTTAATATATCTAGACATATACTTTAAAAACAAGATATACTTAAGATATTAGTAGTATACTATAGAGATAATATTAATAAGCTATATACTAAGGCTAATTTCTATATTATAGCTAAGGCTAGCCTCCTTACTAGACTAAAGAAAACTTAGAGAATCTTAGAATAAGATAGTAAGATACCTTTCTACTAGTTATTCTCTAGAAGTATCTTTTTAAGAAGAGTATACTTTTTAAAGAGTAAGATAAGACTAAAGAGTAATCTCTAGATAGATAGTATATATAGAAGTTAGAATAATATATATAGACCTTATATAGTATAAGGTAGAACTAGTAATTAGAAGTACCTAAAGTTAGAGTAGCTAGCTTCTATATATAGCTAAGCTATAAAGTAGCTCTACTTCTTTTTCTTTATTAATTACTATTAGTATAGATATAGTTACTCTACCTATTATATATTCTCTTACTACTATTCTTACTCCTATAAATACTTACTAGTATTAAACTAAGTAGCTCTTATAGTATAACTAATCTTACTTCTAGAATAAGTAGCCTTAGAAATATAATAGTAGATAGTATACTAGTAGTAGTAGTTCTATTAAATACTATAGATACTAATAAGTAAGACGTAGATATATTAATCGAAGAGCGTATCTTACTTATATAAGCCTATTATAACGCTCTTATATAGTAGAGAGAGCTTGAATTCCTCGAAGCTAAGATTATACTTCTCGAAAACTATAATATAGTAGAAGAAGAGAGTATAAGGATACTAAGTACTATACTAATAGAAGTAGATTTAAGGTATAGAAGGAATATTAGTAACTTATTTAACAAACTATATAAGAAGCGTAATTTACAACTAAAGTTACTAACGCGCTATAATAGCTAGAACCTATACTAATATTATGCTTATATTTATAACTATAAGCTTAGAAAGAAGAATATACTAGACTATTTCTCTACTAATAAAGATCTAGTTAATTAGGCTATATAGTATCTTAAAAGTAATATATAGGAAATTTAGTAGATAATATATAATTATATAATAATTATAGGTAATAAGATTACCTAGGTATTCTATAATATAACTTTAGGAGGCTTACTATAAAGGGCGCGCCCTTTAGGTTATAACTTAGGCTAATAGGCCTAAGTAAGGGTAATAGCTTAGCGTATATATAGGCTCTATAAAGCATTTCCTAGAGCCCGCTAAGTAGTTTCCTTCCTCTTTTATAGCATATATTAAATACTACTACAATCTTCTACGTATGCTTAGCTCGCCTATAATATTACGTACTATTATATAATAGATAATAGAGAAAATATAATAGCTCCTAGCAAAGGCTAGGTAGAACTCTTAATATAACTACTAATAGAGTTAACGCTAGAATAGCGGATTATCGAGCAGATCTATAATTATTAGAACTAGATAGAGAAAGAAATTAAGGCGCGGCTAAAAAGAGTAGAGGCTAGTAGAGAGTAGGTAATTAAAGCCCCTACTACTACTCTAATAGATAACCTAGTAAGGATATTATAAAAGCTCTCTCCTATATTAACCTAATAGCCGCTACTTAAGAGCTATTAGGCTCCTACAAATAGAAACTACTAATATAGGATAGTAAACCTAATACCTTTTAGGACTATATCCTTAGGCTATCTACCTCTTACTATATACGCTCTACTATAAAACTAGCGTTAGCTACTAAGTACTACTAGAACTATATTAATAATACTCTCCCTAAGACGACCCGACTTTAGATATAATACTTCTAGGAGAAGGGCTATCTATAGTTAGGTAAGGACTCTAAGGCCTTTATTATATAGATCGACTCTATCTTCTTAGATAGTAATAAGTAGACTAAGGCACTCGAAAGAGTAACTAGCCTTAAGTACGTAGAAAGCTAATCTTAGTATAAGTTCTACGTCGAATTCGACAGACTTATAGAGAGCGCTAGTAGAGATTAGTAGAAGGACGATATAAAGATTAGGTACCTAAAGAATACCTTTTTAATATCGCGAAACTTATAGTAGCGTCCGTACTAAGATTAATAGGCTACTATAAGTTTATAATAGAGGTTAAGCGCGTTATAACTAATATAGAAACAATAAATATATTTAAAGAAGCTAATAAGAAGTAGAAGAGAGAGAAGAGTAGAAAGGGACCTACTATAAATACCCTAGTTCTTATCTAGAGCACCTCTACTACTTCTACTCCTTAGGTTAACGCTAAGAGAGATATAATTATAGCTCTAATACGCGCGAACGCAGACTACTCTAAATATTATAGAAATAGCTAGGACTATACTAGTAAGAAGAGGGCGAAGTAGATTACTACCTCTAAGCTAAAGAAGCGCTAGGAGTAGAAGCTCTACCTCTAGTATAGAGCGAGCGGATACTATATCTACGATTACTCCTACGCTCTAGCTTAGAGACTAACCTCTATTAATACTACTAGCTTTAGGCTAGTCCTAGAGGATAATAAAAGGAGCAGACTCTAGCGTTTTAGAATTAGGAAAAGAGTAACTCCTTCTTAAAGTTAGGAGAGGGGAGTAGATAGGTTATAAGTAATAGAGTAGGAGAAGGTTAAGGATAAAATAGATAGATACCTAATATATATAGATATAGTCCTTTAAAATTATCTTAGAACCTTAGCTCTTATTAATAAAGAATACTAATATTACGCTATAATATATAAAGACCTTATAAGAGGCCTCGGACGTAGCTTAGTAAGCGACGAAGTCCGAGGAGTAAGGAGGGCTACTAGGCTTATCTAAGCGTCGAAGGTAGTAAGAGTTATCGCTTTCTATATAGAAATTAATAGATTCTACTAGCTAGTATACGTATATATAGTATCCTACCTAATAGCTCCGCTTATATTAGGCAACTAATAGAAGGACTATAATAAGATATAGACTATACCTAATAAGCGCTAGTATTACTATAGTAGATTAAAGAAGTAGGTAGCTAAAGGTCGCTACTAGGAAGAGAAGGAGGACTCTAGTAATATTACTATAGTCGGCGTACTAACGCTTATAGTAGCTATAATAATAGCCTTTATTATAAAGAATATTAAGAAGGCGTTATAAATAAAGGAATACCTTATAATAGAAGCGTTATAAGCTAAGCTACTACTAGAGATTTAGTACCTCGCTCCGCTTTTTTATTAATAGAAAGTAGATAAGCTAGCTCCTTACCGCCTAGGTATCGACTATAAGATCGAGCTCTAGGAGCTACTAAATAGATTATAGCTAGCTTTACTCTAGGGCCTACTATATAGAATATTAAAGGAGGAGCTCTTAATACTTCGTAAGGCCCTAGACGAGCTATTAAAGAAGGAGTTTATCTAGCCTACTAGAGTAGAAGCGGTAGCACCTATCCTATTTATTAAGAAGCCTAGCGGAGGTTTTTAGTTCTATAACGACTTCCGCGCCCTAAATACTATAACTAAACTAGACCGCTACCTTCTTCTACTAATACTAAAGACCTTACGAAATATTATAGGCTCTAAATAGATCTTAAAGGTTAATATCGTCGCGGCCTTCTACTAGATTTATATAGTAGCTAGACATAAATATAAGACTACCTTCTATACCTAGTTTAGGTCCTTTAAATAGCTCGTATACCTATTCGGACTATCTAAGGCCCTAGCTACTCTCTAATAGTATATTAATACTTTGCTTTAGGAGTCTCTAGACAACTATACCTTAGTATATATAGATAATATTATTATATACTCGAATAGGATATAAAAAGACTACTTTAAGAAGGTAAACGCTATACTCTAGAAGCTTTAGGATAGAGGCCTATACTTAGATCCTAATAAGAGCGAGTTTACTAAGAAGAAGATTAAGTACCTTAGGTTTACTATCTATACTAATAGTAAAGGAGTATCTACCGACCCTAAGAAGGTAAAGGCTATATAGAACTAGGCGGCCCCTAAGATATAGAAAGAGGTTCGTTAGTTCCTAGGATTTACGAACTACTACTAGATATTTATCCTAAACTACTCTAAGATTCCTAGACTGTTAACTATACTTACTAGTAAGGTAGTACTATTCTCCTAGAATAACGAAGTAGAATACATTTAGTAAAGATAACTACTAGTTATAGTTTAGGTAGTTCTTAGAGCTAGACTTTACTCTAGATTAGCTAGGATACGTATCGAAGAGAGAAGTAAGTATTAATACTAATTTATTTTATATATTTACTATAGCCTTTAGAGAGGCTCTATAATAGTAGCTAATATAGTCTAGTACTTAATAAATAGAGCCTAGGACACCCTTCTAGAATAATAAGCTAAATAGCCTATAGATAATAATAGTATAGAAGGACACGCTATATAATATTATCTAATATATAGTTAAAGCTAGAACCTAAATAATACCTAGCGAAGTTAAGGTAAAGATCTAAGTAGTAGATTATAGTATCGACTAGAACAGAGAGTTTCGATACTATAGTAAGCTATACGTACTAGGCGCTTTAGCCTTAGTAGAGTCTAAATATAAGGACCTAGACTCTAAGGCGTAAGAGAATAATATTCTACGTATAAAGCTAATATAGTCTATCTAAAACTTTATAGTATATAGCTATCTAGGCTAGGATACTATCTTAGTAATACTAGTACGTAACTTCTACTAGCTACTATAATTAAGGTATATATAGTAGCTCCTATATAACTATAATTACTACGGAAGGAATAATATATAGTAAGAATATAAGTATAGTCTTCTAAAGCCTTAACTAGTCCCTAATAAGTTCTTCTAGGAGATCTCGATAGACTTTTTAACTAATCTCCCCGAATTAGAAAGTTGCCGTTACCTCTAGGTAATAAGAGATCGACTAAGTAAGTAGATAGCGCTAGAAGTAATACCTAGTATATAAGTAGAAGAGTACGCTAAAAGGTTTTTAGACTACTAGGTAAAACACTATAGGATGCTAGCCTATATTAATACTAATAGAGGAACTAACTAGACTAGTACCTTCTAGAGGACCTTCTATAACCTAATAGGAGTATAGTAGTAGTTAAGCTCTATATACTACCTATAAATAGATAGAGGCCTAGAGAGGCTAAACTAGGGGGTATAGGCCTATCTTAGGAATTTTATTAAATATAAGTAGTCTAATTAGAAGAAGTAGCTCTCTACCGCGTAAGTAGCGCTAAATAGCTAAAACTAGATAGGGCTTAGAATAAGCTTATTCTTCGCGACATATAGCTATAAAGTTCTATTACCTATACTATTAGAAGAAGGAGACTAACTAAAGAGTACGCTCTCTATAGCTAAGAGGGCAGAAAACTTCGTAAATAAAGTAAAGGAGATTACTAATCTATACTAGGCTAATATAGTAGTAGCTATTTAGAACTAGGAGGAATACGCAAATAGAAGATAGACTCTAGCGGCTATTTATTAGGTTAGTAATAAGATGTAGCTAGACTTAAGAAACTATAAAACTAACTAGCTAAAGAAGAGCCTTAATATAAAGTATACGAAGTATATAGTTTCCGAAGTTTTATTACTAGTATCTATTTAATTATTAGGTATCCTAAGTAATATCTACCTAGTTTTTTCTATAGATTTGCTAAGGCTAGCTAGCTAAGACCCGCTCCTAGGCTAGGTATCCGATAATAGTTAGCTAGACCCTATTCGAGTCGTATAAAGAATAGAAGGTCGAAGAGATACTATATATAAGGACTAAGGAGAGGAGTAAGAGAAAGGAGGTCCTAGTTAAATAGGCTAGATACTATAAACCTACGTAGGAGCCTATTAAAAACCTCGAGGATACTATTACTATAGACAAGTTCGAGGAGGAGTATAGGGACGTAAAGTAGAATAATAGGCTAAGGAATAAGTAGAAGAAGAAGAAGAAAGTATAGAGTATAGGCTCTATATAAAAACGTAGAGAATATAGGCGTTTAGAAATAGAAAGGGGGCGTTTATAAGGTATTATTTATTTCTTATAACTATGTGGCGGAGTCCTACTAAAAGTAGCTAGACCCTACTAAATTCTAGAGAATACTATAAATATATTATAAGACTACCTATCTTACCTAAAAAACACCTAGACGCTATAACCTATCTACTAGATCCTACTTAGCTATAATAGCGGCTATCTAGGTATAGGGCGACTAGGATACTACTAGGACTATTAATTAGTTAGTAGATAAAGTCGAATAGGATCTAGATAAAAACTTACGTCTAGTTATTAAGTCTAGTAATATTAACGACAGACTAAGTAAGCTTAAAGACTATAGGACTATTTAATAGTTAGCGGACAAAAGAAGTTCGAGTCTAATAGGTCTTATATAGATAATAGACTAGAGGCCTATAATAGTACTAAGGCCTTATAGGCCTTAAAGACCTTTTATAGGTCTTAGAGGTAGCCTGGCCTAAAACTACTATTAGCTAGATAATAGAGTATAGACTCTAGTATCGACTTACTTGTCCTAGTTATTAGAGTTAGTCTAGGTAATATAGGCTAGATAGGCTATTTATAGACTAAATAGTTAGCGGTCGTTTTTATATAAGGTCTAGGTAATTCTTATAGGTCGTAGTATTTAAGCTTTTAGGAAGCATAGTTCTAGTAGGAGTAGAAGTAGTCCGACTATATAGTTAGCGGGGTCCGATACTTTTCTCCTAGAAGCTAGTACTTACTTACTAATCGACGTAGTTAATACTACGTTTAGTATAGTCGAGTTAGTAGATATAAGCTATTACTAACTCTAGTTAGTATACCCTAGACTCTAGAAGGACCTATAGGCCTTATTCTAAAGTACTTACTATAAGCTTATTATAGTATAGGAGAAGGAAGAAGTTTAGTAGCGAGTAGAAATCTATTATAGTTAGCTAGTAATAAGAGGGGCAAATTAGAAGGCGTAGATTATAGGACGTATATAGCTAAAAAGGATAGTTATAATACTCCGAGTATAGCTAATAAAGTCCGGCCTATAGTTAGTAGACTTAGCGTAGAAGATCTCTATATATACGAGGAGTTAGGTTACTTAGAGCTATTACTTAGACTAGGTATATATAGAACTACTATTCTAACTACTCTTAATAGAGCCTATTTAGTAACGAGCAGATAGCGGTAACACGTTAATAGGAAGAGGGAGGAGGAAGAGGAGTAATATAAAGAGCGCGCCCTTTAGGTTATAACTTAGGCTAATAGGCCTAAGTAAGAGTAATAGCTTAGCGTATATATAGGCTCTATTTAGAATTCTCTAGAGCCCGCTAAGTAGTTTCCTATCTACTTTATAGCACGTATTAAATACTACTACGATCCTCTATATATACTTAGCTTACCTATAATACTTACGCTAGAATAATAATTATAGTTATTTTCTTACTAAGACTTCTAACTCTAGTAACTATTAGCGTATTATTCTCTTAGATAATATCTATAATATTATAGCGTTATTAGTGTTTAAAGCTAAGAGGCACCTTATTATACTATCTAATAGTCTTAGTCTAAGTTCTTAAAGTAGTAAGAATAGAAGAATATCTACGCGCTAGTAGTAGAATACTACTAATCTACTAGAAAGTAATAAAAATAGCTAGTATAAGGCGATTCTTATAAATATACTATTAGATAATAGAAGTAAATAGTATAGTAAATAGAGAGCCTCTATTACTAAAGTATTAGGCCTAAGTATATATATACTATTATATTTATTTATATATTCTTTTAGTACTAGTTTACTTCTCTAAGCTATATAGCTATAAAATAAGATCTAAAGATATATTATTTCGTTAATATAAATGTTATTATAAGTAGAAGGTATTTTAGATAAAGAAGACTTAAAGAAGTAGTAATTATATTAATTAATAAAATTAATAATTATTATTTGAGAGAATTTATTAACTATAGATACTACTACAAACCCTTAAAAAGAAATCTATAATTTCGATAGAGGTCTATAGTAAACCGTGTCGATTTTATGTCGATATTAAATATATAACCGACAAAAACACAAAATCGCTTAGGGTTAGGGTAAAAACCCTAATAGAATCGTTAGGACTTAAAATCGTCTATTCTATAATAACATAGAACCTTGAATCGACAAAATAGAAGTTCGATATAATATAGAATCGATAGCAAATATAATATAAAGCTCTATATATACTAGATATAATTATATTTAATAAGCTAAAAAAAAGAAGAACTAGTAAAATATTTTATTCTTATTTATAAATATTCTAAAGAGAAGAGTATCTCTAATATCTTTTATTCTCTCTATATTACTCGCAAACTATAAAATCTTGTCTAATTAGATACTCTATAGAAGACTTAGAGTATCTTATTTACTACTAAGGCGATAATATATCTCTCTACTAGTTATTTTTTAGAAATGCTTTTCTTAAGAGAGTACGCTATATAAGTAATAAGAGAGTCTATAGACTTAACTTTAGATAGCTAGCAGATAAAGAAGATAGAGGGACATATAAACTACCTTTCTATAGTTATACTATATATAAACTAGATAATAGCTTTATCTAATAAGTATTTAAAGGTATAATTATACTTTTATACTATAAGATATCTTTATATAGATTCTTAATCTTTCTATATCTATCTATCTATTAGTTCTACTATTATTCTAACTAATATTTAGTCTAATAGATACTAATAGCTAGTATCTACTATAATCCTAATAATAGTAATCCTATAGGTAACTAGCCTACTACTTAGTAGTAGAAGTACAAGTAAGACGTAGTTCTAGAAAGTTTAATTTTAGATAAAAATATTCCTATAGGATAGTAATTCTATATAAGTAAGTCTTAGAAGATCTACTTAATAGATAATATTAGGTAGATAGGTTATAAACTAGATTAGTAAAAGCTATAATATCTATTCTAGAGGATATAGATCCGAGGCTTCGAGCTCTAATAAAGTAGTTAGTTTTAGCTAGACTAAATAAGTATTATGTCTAGTATAGTATACCTACTAACTAAGAAGAGGATAGAATAGATATTAACGAAATCTATTATATTAAAGCTCTAGTAGGATATTAGGTAGAATATATCTATACTATTATATACTAGCTACTATATAATTCGAAAAACTAAAGAAGCTAGTAAGAACTTCCTAGGTATAGTATTTTAGTATCCTTGTTATATTTATATATCTTATTATATCTGCTATCTCTATTTTAGTTATTTCGAAGGCTATAATATCCTATCTCGTTTATAAAATACTAAACTACAAATGTTTATTCCTCTCTCTAACTAACTATTATATTTCTCTTATATTACTTCTTATATTCCTTACTAGTATTTCCTTACTTATCCCGACCTTTCTCTATTTAAGCTCTAAAAATAGACTCTATATATATGTATATATATTTTCTATAGCTATACTAATAACAAGGTATTTTTAAGGTACTAGTTAATAAATTAGATAATTAATTATTTTAAGGATTTATTAACTGTAGATACTACTATACTCTACTAGGTATAGCTTATAGAATAATAGAATTTTGCTAGAAGGCTATAGTAACTTATATAGAATTTCTATTAATATTAAATATATAATAGGAACATAGAATCGACATCTTTAAGGTTGATACGTTTCTATGTTTCTAGATAGCATAGGATCGACATTATTAACGATGTCGATTGTATGTTGATATTAAGTATATAATCGATATGACTGGCGTCGTCGATTTGATGTTGATTCTAAGCATAGAATTGATATAACTAGCGACGTCGATTCTATGTTGAAAGTATGCATAGAATCGACATAACTAGCGACGTCGATTTAATGCTTATATTTAACCTAGAACCGACATACTAGTAATAAGTAAGTTCCTTATAGTAAAAGAAATAGTAACATAGATGGAGAAGGATGTTAATTATACATAAATCATTTAAAAAACCTTAGAGTGAACTGTCGATTTTATGTCAAGATCCTATATAAATCGGCGGGACTTAATCGACATAATTAGCGACGTCGGTTCTATATTAGTATATAACCTAAAATTGGCATAATAGAAGTACTATTACTACTTTATATATAGAGAGCCTATTATAAGCTAATACTAGTAGCTTTAAATATTCTATATTATAAAAGATATTAAGTACTTATATTTCTTATATATAGTATAGTAGAAAGTATTAATAGACGTAGTATATATTAGCTATAGTATGAGTACCTAATTATATAATAGAGATAGACTATCTTCTAAATATAGAATAGATATAACTTTAGTATTCTATAGCTAGAATAAAAATAAGGCCTATAGAATCTAAAATTAAGGTTAGAGACTTTAGGTACTATAATATAAAGCTAGGATTATCTTACTTATAAGATATAAAAATTGCTACGAAGAACTATATATTATAGAATAAATATGTATTTATTTTAAATAAGCCTACTTACTTATCTTATATTAATATTTAGTATCTATTCTTATTATTAACTAAGCTTTAGTAAGAGTAGTTATTATAGCGAAGCTTAATCTAGTAGCCTAGTAAAATAAACATATAATCTTTTAATAAGAGAAAAAGAGAAAAAGAGAAATAAGAGAAATAAGAGAAATAAGAGAAATAAGAGAAATAAGAGAAATAAGACAAATAAGACAAATAGTAAGTATAGATAATATTATTAGTAATATTAAGCTCTTAATATATCGAGATACGTCCTTTAAGAACAAGATATAATTAAGATATTAGTAGGATACTATAAAGATAATATTTATAAGCTGTATACTAAGGCTAGTTTCTATAACATAGCTAAGGCTAGCTTCCTTACTAGAGTCAGAAAACTTAGAGAATCTTAGAATAAGGTAGTAATATACCTTTCTACTAGTTATTCTCTATAAGTATCTTTCTAAGGAGAGTACACTATTTAAAGAATAAGATAAGACTATAGAGTAATCTCTAAATAGCTAGTATATCTAGAATTTAGAATAATATATATAGACCTTATATAGTATAGAATAGAACTAGTAATTAGAAGTACCTAAAGTTAGAGTAGCTAGCTTCTATATATAGCCAAGCTATAAAGTAGCTCTACTTCTTTTACTTTATTAATTACTATTAGTATAGATATAGTTATTCTACCTATTATTTATTCTCTTACTACTATTCTTACTCCTATATTAAAATAAGTACCTCTTATAGTATAACTAATCTTACTTCTAGAGTAAGTAGCCTTAGAAACATAATAGTAGATAGTATACTAGTAGTAGTAATTGTATTAAACAATATAGATACTAATAAGTAAGACGCGGATATATTAATCGAAGAGCGTATCTTACTTATATAAGCCTATTATAACGCTCTTATATAGTAGAGAGAGCTTAAATTCCTCGAAGCTAAGATTATACTTCTCGAAAACTATAATATAGTAGAAGAAGAGAGTATAAGGATACTAAGTACTATACTAATAGAAGTAGATTCAAGGTATAGAAGGAATAGTAGTAACTTATTCAACAAACTATATAAGAAGCGTAATTTACAACTAAAGTTACTAACGCGCTATAATAGCTAGAAACTATACTAATATTATGCTTATATTTATAACTATAGGCTTAGAAAGAAGAATATACTAGACTATTTCTCTACTAATAAGGATCTAGTTAATTAGGCTATATAGTATCTTAAAAGTAATATATAGGAAATATAGTAGATAATATATAATTATATAATAATTATAGGTAATAAGATTATCTAGGTACTATATAAAGAATTAGTCTTTAACGCGTAGATTAATTCTATTAATCGAAGTCTCGAAGTCGTAATATAGCCCGAAAAGGCTAAGTAGCGCCTAAATTAGATAATATAGATCTTAACTACTTACTTCGAAATTCTTAAGAACTAGATAGAGAAAGAGTTAGAAGAGAATAAGGTATTTAAGCTATATTCGAAGCTACTCCTAGTATTAAAGAAGTTAAAAGAAGGACTTATTATACTAATAACTATCTAGGAGTATAATCTACTAGGATTGTAACTAGATATAAGCTACTAGCAACTACTAGTATATAACTAGCTATATTAGCCTTATAAGTAAGGCTATATAATAACTACAAATAAGTTATATATAAAGCTCGAGTACTATAACTATTATAAGATAGGTTATATATTTCTAAACTACTTAGAAAAGAGTAACTAAGCTAGTCCTAATAAGACGCCTACTAGTAATACCTAAGTATTAAAAAATAAGAAGGCGCCCTACTAATAATAAATAAAGTAAGGCGCTATCTTCTTAAAGTACTATAGTCTATAACTCGCGATTATATTATATATTCTATGTAAAATATAAAGCTCTAGATATAGGCTACCTTTAATCTTAGAGGGGCTTATATAGTTATTAGCTAGATAGTAATAATCTAGCTAGGCCTTAAAGTAATACCTAGCGACTTATCTATGCTAGTATAAGTTAGTAATAAGAAAAAGCTAATATATAGAGTATATATACTATATATACGCTTAAAAGATAACTTAGATATAGAATACTTAATAGACTATAGCGCGTATAAAGTAGATAAGGAAGAGCTAGAGCTACTTCTTAGTAACTATACTATTTAGCGCTATAGAATAGTACTTTATTTAGGCGCCTAGATATTCTACTTTAGGATAGTAGCTCCTACTAATATAGAGCTTATAGATAGTAAAGAGATAGATAAGGAAGATAGCGTAGCCTTTCTTAGAGTATTATAGTATAATAAAGAAGAGTATATTATTTATGTTTTAGGCGTAGATATAGAGCCTAATACTATTATAGCTCTTTTAGACGCTCTAAAAATATACTGAGATATCTTCGATAATAAGTAGGCTACTATACTACTTTCTTAGGAGAAGGTACCTAAAGGTATTATTAGTAATAGAGGTCCGAGCTTTATATTAGTATTCTAGTATAGAGTTTAGAGGATAACGCTAGTAGATATAAAGTAAATATAATTAAATTACAGCCTATATACTAGTATAAAGTACCTAGGACTATCTACTAGTTAAGTATCTACTAATATACTAGTAGGCGTAAGTCTTCGGGCTACTATAAAAATAGACTAGCTCTTTATATAGCTAATGTACTTAATATATATAACGCTTATTATATCAAATCTTTAGTAGTAGGCTCTTAGCATCCAAATCTTTACTACTTTCAAATAGTTAGTACTAGGCTTATCTTAGTCTTAGGGTATTATATAATAAGACTTATAATTTCTAGATAGAAGAGTCGTATCTAAGAACTTATACGCCTTTTATTCTTCTTAAGCGTCGATTTCTTAATATACTTTAGTATAGGGTAGGCAACTATCTTAGTAGCTTATAGTTAAGGTATAAGTTAGGTATATTAGAGAGAAGTAAGATATACTATTAAAGTATAAATTGCTTAATATAAAATAGCTAGAGTATATATATAAGAAAGAAGAGTAAGTAGAGACTTACGTTATTTTTATATTATTATAAGTTATGCTAGTAACATATATAGAAGCTAGTAGGAGAGTTATAATAAGCTTATATATTATACGCGTAATAATAATAATAAAGTAGTATACAAACTATATTACCTCTAGTATCTTCTATAGGTATTCGAGAGCGTAGGCTAAGGTACAACTAGTAATTAGGAGTATCCGAAGTATTATATATAGCTAAGCTATAAAGTAGCTCTACTCTTCTTTCTTCTTAAAAGTACTATTAGTATAGATATATAGTTGCCCTACCTATTAATTATCCCCTTACTACTATTCTTACTCCTCTAGATACTAACTAATATCGAACTAAGTAGCTCTTATATATAGTACTTCTATATAGAGTAGATAGCAGCTCTTTTTAATATCTATTAAAAAGGAGAATTATACTATTATACTATAAGATATTATATATAGATTTTCAATCTTTCTATAGATATCTATTTATTAGAGAGTAAACTCGATACTTCTACGACCGAAGCTATTACTTCCTAGAGGAATATATATAGAGAAAATAATTATCTTTTATAATAGTAGTAAAAATTATTAAAATGTAATATTTTATAGTATAGATATGTTAGTATCTATATATAGAGCTCCTAGTATACTTTCTTTAGAATACTAAATAAGAGAACTAAATTATAGCTATAAGAAATACTTATACTAGCTATAGATACTACTATGCTCTCTTAGGCCTAGTTTAATAATAAATCTCTATCTTTGCTATAGTCTTACTATAAGTCTATAGTTACTCTTTAACTATATCGATATATATTAATATATTAACTTAATATAAGATTAACCTAATATATAGAAGGTTTTTAGAGTCTTACTAATCTTACTAGTACTCCTCTAACTAACTTAGTCCTTATAAATTAGAGGGCTGTATATATCTAACTATACTCCTAGATAAAGCTAGCGCTCGATACTATTAAAGCCTATCCTTCTACTAATATAGGCCTAAAAGATAAAAAGTAGAAGTAGTAAGATCTATATAAATAGCTCTCTTTCTAGAGATTATTATAACCTCCTCTATATAGCTTATAAAGGTTATTATATAACGTATCTTATATTCTCTAAACTACTTACTATTATAGAAGAAGACGACCTCGATAAAGATATATAGGCTATATACCTTAGAATTTTCTAATTACTACTTTTAATCTAATAGTATTATAATTAGTACTAATCTAGTAAGATATATAGCTATATATAGATAAGCTTAATAACTAATATAAGAAATATAAAATCTATATTAACTTATATACTACCTAGAGTTTTAACTCTAAGAATATCTATATATATTTTACTATGATATAGAGGTACTCTAGGCTACCTATAACCTAGCGCTAGAATAGTATACTTTTAATAAAGAGGTAGGCTATATCTAGCTAGATCTTAGCTAATTCGATAAGTTTTATAAGTATCTAGACTACTATCTATATACTAGTATTAAGTATAGGTTTTTTCGAGAATTAGGGCCTATATATTACTAGTACTTAGAATATTCTAGGCGCTATATCTATATAGCTTATTAGAACTATAAGAATAAGTTTATAGTAATTCTCAACTAGTTTACTTCTTCAATTACTAATAATAGTCTATAGAAGATATAAGTAGAGTATTTAGGCTACTTCTAAGATTAATAGCTTAGAAATAATTATATCGAGGAGCTTAATACTATTATACCTAGTACTCTTCTATATTACTATAAGCTCTATTATCTACTATATAACCTTATTACTATATAGATAATAGATTATAACTACTTAAAATTTTTTGTTTTAAGTAAAGTTAATATAAATATATTATAACCTATATCTTAAGCTTAACTCTAGATAAGAGACTAAGCATAAGAGTAGATATAGAAATAAGAACTAGAATAAGCTAGCTTATTCTAGATAAAAGTATAACCTTAGGAGGCTTATGCTAGAATAACTTTTATAGTTATTTTCTTACTAAGACTTCTAACTCTAGTAACTATTAGCGTATTATTCTCTTCGATAATATCTATAATATTATAGCGTTATTAGAGTTTAAGGCTAAGATACGCCTTATTATACTATCTAATAGTCTTAGTCTAAGTTCTTAAAGTAGTAAGAATAGAAGAATAGTAGTAGAATACTACTAATCTACTAAGAAGTAATAGAAATAACTAGTATAAGGCGACTCTTATTAATATACTACTAGATAATAGAAGTAAATCGTATAGTAAATAGAGAGCCTCTATTACTAAAGTATTAGGCCTAAGTATATATAAATATACTATTATGTTTATTTATATATTCTTTTACTACTAGTTTACTTCTCTAAGCTATATAGCTATAGAATAAGATCTAAAAAAATATTATCTCGTTAATATAAATGTTATTATAAGTAGAAGGTATTTTAGATAAAGAAGACTTATAGAAGTAGTAATTATACTAATTGATAAAATTAATAATTATTACTTTAGAGGATTGAATATAGAATCGATAGCTAATATAATATAAAGCTCTATATATACTAGATATAATTATATCCTATAAGCTAAAAAAAAGAACTACTAAAATATTTTATTCTTATTTATATATATTCTAAAGAGAAGAACATCTCTAATGTCTCTTATTATCTCTATATTACTTGCGAACTATAAAATCTCGTCTAATTAGATACTCTATATCTTTACTTTTAAGGAAACTTCGTCTAAAATTATATTTAGAACTCTTTCTAATATCGACTAGGAGCTTATTATAAAGAAGAGCTCTCGCTAGGCTATTAGTTACACTTTATTAAATATCTAGAAACTAAGAACCTATAAAGATAAAGACGACTTATAGAAGTAGTAATTATACTAATTAATAAAATTAATAATTATTACTTTAGAGGATTTATTAACTATAGATACTACTATAAACCCTTACAAAGAAATATATAATTTGGATAGAGGTCTATAGTAACACTATAATTTCGATAGAGGTCTATAGTAGACCATGTCGATTTCATGTCGGAATTAAACATATAACCCACAAAAACACAAAATCGACATCTTTTCTAGTATCTATTTTATGTTAGAATGAGCAATAGAATCGACAGGACTCAAAATCGTCGATTCTATGTCAACATAGAACCTTAAAACCGACAAAATAGAATTTCGTTATCTTTTCTAGTATTAGAATTAGTAATAGAATCGATAGGACTTAAAATCGTGGATTCTATGTTAACATAGAACCTTAAAATCGACAAAATAGAATTTCGACATAATATAGAATCGATAGCAAATATAATATAAAGCTCGATATATACTAGATATAATTATGTTCTATAAGCTAAAAAAAAGAAGAACTACTAAAATATTTTATTCTTATTTATATATATTCTAAAGAGAAGAGTATCTCTAATATATCTTATTCTCTCTATATTACTCGCGAACTATAAAATCTCGTCTAATTAGATACTCTATATCTTTACTCTTAAGAAAACTTCGTCTAAGATCCTATTTATTACTATCTCTAATATTCGACTAGAAGCTTATTATAAAGAAGAGCTCTCGCTAGGCTATTAGTTATACTTTATTAAGAACCTAGAAACTAAGAACCTATATAACTAATTACTAAGGGAAGATTCGAGAATTTAAGTAAAATCGAACCTAGGCCTACTAGAACGTTAGGAAAAGCAAAAAATAACAGTAGAGAAAGAAAAATACTATATATTATTCTCTTACCTAGTATCTATAGTTAACTTATAAATATATACCTAAAGGTCTTATAAGCTACTAGAATCTCCTATAGTAGTACTAATACCTCCTATTAAGTATATTATTAAAGACTTTATCTTATAACTTATTACTAGATAATTATTCTAAAGAAGGGGCTCGAAAGTATTTACTACCTTAAGAACTTCTCTTACCTCTTCCTCGAACTTAATAGCTATATTTATCTTATTATTAATAAGCGATAGTTTCTTTAGTAACAATTATTTCTTTAGAAATAAGCCTTTCTTAACTCTACCCTAGCTTAGCGAATTCCTATAACTATATCGAGTATTATAAGAAATATTAGTCTTATTATATCTAAGATAATAGCTACTCTTTGTATATATATAATTAGTAAGACTATTCTTAGAATATGCCTATACTAAGTTAGTATATCCTTCGTATACTTATCTAAGAAAGTAATAGATTGTTATAGCGTACTATACTAATCTTCTCTTATCTATACTTAGAGATATAAGAGGATATTACGAGTTTAAAAATTAGAAGGTAATAAGAGAAGAGTTAGCTATAGGACAAACCTAAGCGAAGAAGAGAATAGTATAATAAATTAGAAGAACGCTATTAGACTCTTAGTAAGTACAAAAACTAGTACTTTATAGCACTCTATCTAGAGTAGGATAGATTAGACTAGTACTCTATAGCGCTTTATATTAAATAGAGTAGAGTAGACTAAGACTTTATTATACTCTTACCTTTATAATCTAGAAAAAGAGATATATTAACCTAATTAGTTATCTATCTCCTCTAACTAAAAAAAAATCGACGTAGAGAGATAAATAGTATCTTCTTACTTTTATATTAGTCTTACTAAAGTTAATAGTTTAGTTTAGAAGTAAAGAATTATAACCTCTCTTCTTTATTATTAGAGTAGAGATTAACTTCTCTCTTATTATTAATATAAGAAGCTTATTCTCTTAATCTATCTTGATTATTCCTACACTCTTCTTCTTCTAAGAAAAGCGTCCTCTATTTAAGAAGTCTTATCTCTTCTTCGAAGTCTAAATCTAATCGAAACTCCTTCTCTTCTTCGACTAGAATTAATAATAACGTTATTATCGAGGTATATAAACGAGAGTTTTTTACCTTATAAATCTTAACTTCTTAGAGTTTACTAATCCTAACCCTACTCCCTATAATAACGCTCGAGTAGAGTAAGCGGGCCTTATAGAAGCTAATAGCTAGAGAGCCCGCTATAATTTAGCGAAAACTAACAACTATATCGACCTATATACTCGGCGTAAGGCCTACCTTCGACGCTATAAGCAAGATTATCTTAATAGATAAGAATAGAAGGACAGACTCTTATACTAGTTAGGAAGATACTCTTATTACTAACGTATATAAGAATCTCGCTAGCTATAGGATAAGCCTAATTATTATTATAATATAGAGGAATAATAGCGCTAGAGTAATAAGTAGAGAGATAACCTATATAATTTAGATAGTTCCTCCCTAAGTATAGAATCTAGTTTACGCTTACGTTATTACTACTATAAGTATAAGGATAAAGAGAAGAGGATAGACTATTATTTAGACTATAGGCGTTAATATAGAACCTAATTAGATAACT
Organism: Teratosphaeria destructans; assembly: GCA_010367425.1. Classification (NCBI taxonomy): domain Eukaryota; kingdom Fungi; phylum Ascomycota; class Dothideomycetes; order Mycosphaerellales; family Teratosphaeriaceae; genus Teratosphaeria; species Teratosphaeria destructans. The sequence continues at coordinate 13,591 of WBMN01000066.1, read as the reverse complement.
CTAATTCTTCCTCGTTATCTAATAACGACTATAATAACTATTATAGAGACTATTATTATTATAAGCGCACCTATTACTACTAGCGCTCGGATAATAATAGTACCTTATAGTTAGAAAGCTTATTAAAATTAGATACTAGAAGTACGAAGAGCGACCCTCCTTTTAAGCTAGATAGAGTAGGATCCTTTAATCTATATCTAAGTAGAGAATATAGCGAGGGTAAGCTAGTAATAGTAGGTAAGAATACTACTTAGTCCTAATATTCCTAGACGCGGTAGAAGACTATACCTAGACTATACTAGTAAGGATAGTCTATAAGGGCCTATCCGATTACTTATAAGGCGAAGCTTCTCTATAGTTTACCTATATCTTAATAGTAGAGAACTATGTCTAGATAAGAGAAGGTTATAGTATTAACTATTAGACGAAGAAGGCTTTTAAGAAGTTTAAGATATCTATAATAAAAGTACTAGCTCTTTTCGACTAGTAAGTATATAGCTCCTTAGAGATATAGAATAGACGTATAATTAGTAAGTACGTTATAACTATTATAAGACTTTTAAAAGAAGCTAATACTAAAGACCTTAAGAGCTGATTAGTATAGATATAGCATAAGATAGACCTACGTCTAAGATAGGTTATATAGATGCTAAATAGCTATACTACTCTCGACACCTTTATTAACGACTATAAATCTTATATAGAGATATAGGAGGGCCTTTGTAGACTATACTAAGATAGCTATAATAATAGTAAGTATTATCTAACTATAACTAGAGGGTCTAGTATAAGTTATCGCTATAGCTAACTAGACTAAGACTATAATTATAGAATATAGAGTACCTATAGTAATTATTATAGCGAATCTAGGAGCCTTTAACTCCCCTATAAAGACTTAGGACCTAATACTAGATAGTAAAACGTAAGCGACTATCTAGTAGGTATAAGGACCTAGGCCTTATTACTAAGCGCTAATAATATAACTCTACCTAATTAGGCGCGCCCTAGAGGAGAAAGCTAGCGTAATAGAGATCGTCTATAATATAATAACTATAGAGATTAGCCTAGGTATAATAAAGACTATCTAAAATATAGCGCTTACGCTAAAACTAGTAAGGACTATCTATAGTTTAGTAACTAAGACGTAGGTAATAGAGATCGCCTATAGTATAATAACTATAGTAACTAGAGAAATAGTAATAGAGACTACTCTCGACTTAATAATTAGAGAGACTATTCTTATAATAATAACTATAATAGCTAGTAGGATTATAACTACTAGGGTAGCTTTTATAGCGATATAGAAGGATTAGATTATAATAGTAGCTAGAGCTATAAGGAATATAGCGAGGTTAGCTAGGAGAATAGTAGAGAAGGAGATAGTAAAGAAGGAGATAGTAAAGTTAAGGCTAACTTCTATATAGTAGGAGGATACTTACCGACCTCCTTCTATATAACTATAGGTATAAGACTACTAAGCTGCCTATTAGAGAGTAATATATAACTATTTATCTACTAGGTCGTATTAAAGAAGACCTATAAGATATACTATAAGACGTTCTAGTTAGATAATAAGCTCTATACCTATATTAAGATAGTCTACTCGAAAGGACCTAATAAGAAAGAGACTAAGACTAATACCTTCTTAGCAAAAGTAATAGTAGCGATATTCCGCGAGGATATTATAGTAATAGAATCTAATACTCCGCTACATTCTTAGTAAGTATACGCCTTTTAGTTATAGTATTATATAACCTTTATACTATATCTCTCTAAAGATAATAATAACTATACTATCTACTTAAAATACTAGCTACGTCTTAATAATAGTAGATAAGACGTAGTTAACTATCTTTATACTAGACCTTAAAATAGAGATAATAGCTTAACTAATTACTATCTCTAGAATTAATAATACTAACGTCTCCTATAAATAGGCGTTAGTAGAAGTATAGATTCTCGCAAGACTCTTAGATAGTCGAGATATAATTATTTAGACAATTTAAGAGGTGCACTTAGTAGACTATCTTAAAGCTAAAATACTTATCGCTATAGATATTATTAGAGTAAAGGGGATAGTAATTAATACTAACTTCTAAGAAGTAACTATCTATAATTATAGGGACGTATGTTTTTTAGTCGAGATTAAGCATAAGGAAGGAAAGGTAGTTAAGTAGATAGTTATAGCTAAGAATAAGGTAGTAATACTAGCTAAGTCTGTTATATTAGTACTAGCATAGTATAGCGGCAGACTCCCGCTATATAGAGACTTCCTATATAAGAGCTAACCTTAGACGAATCTCTTTATATATAACTATATTATTAGTATATAGTTAGGAGAGATAATAGTATATAATAATTCTTACTATCTAGTAACTATTAAGAAGGGGACCTAATTCAGACTCCTAACAGTCTACTAAGTAGATAGTATCTATATTCTTAGCGTAGAAGAGTATAGTCTTATAGTACTTAGACCTATAGATTTAATACTAGACCTAGTACTAGAGGCTATCTACCTAACAGAGTATACTATAGGCTTTATACTATAGGCTTAACGCTATCTTATAGATATAGTTACTAAGTTTAGTAATATATAGAGAGACTATAGTCTAATAGTCGATATTCTAGAAGCTCTCTAGATACTAATACTATTAGTAATAGGATAGGAAGAGAAGCTCCTACTACTAAAGGTCTTCTAATTAGGTAGATAAGACTAAGAGGTTATTAATAAGACGTTCGATAGGTTATACTCTTAAAATAAGATAAGCTTTACTAGGTTCCTAGCGCTATTAGGATTCCTAGTGTTTATTATCTAGACAAAGGTCCTAGATAAGAATAGTAACTTAGTTAATAAAGGTTAAGTAGTTATTAATATTAGGAGTCTTAATAAGATAACTATTCTAGACTTATACTAGATACTACTATAGAGCGACCTATTCTCCTCCCTCTTAGGTTATTAGTATATATTTATAGTCGACCTAGTAGCATCTTTCTACTAATAGGCTATAAAGAGAGTAGACTGCTATAAGTTAATAGTAGATACCTATTATAGGTAAGAGAGCCTTAGTATAGCGATAATAGGCTTCTATAATAGTATCTAGTATATCTAGAGAGAACTAGACAATCTCCTAAGAGACTATAGAGGGTTTATAAGGGCCTATATAGATAATATCGTTATCTTCTCTAAGACTCTAGAGGAGTATATATACTACTTTAAGATACTTAATAGATACTATTTTAGTATTAATCTAAAGAAGTTATACCTTAGGTACCTATCTACGACCCTACTAGGTTAGAGGATTAATAGTTTCGGTCTAGCATTAGAGGAAGAAAAACTAGATATAATTAGGAGCCTCTAATTTCTAGCTATACTTAGATAGCTCGAATACTACCTTAATTTAATAGGCTATCTCTATTAGACTATCCTATACTATATATATATTTTGGGACTACTATAAGAAGAAAAGATGCGCCTATTAAAGGGCGCGCTAATAGTAGGCTATCTATAGAAGGCCTTCGTAGCTAAAATCTATATTAGATACTACGGATCCTATTTAGTAATATTATACTACTCCTTTTAGATAATATAGGACTACTTCTATAAAGGGACCTTCCTATAGTATCCTAACCTAGACTATCTCTTCTTTAATAACCTTAACTTATCGAGGGAATATAGCTATATAGTAATAGTATATATAGTCGATTAAGACCTATTAATACTACTAATAGAGAGTAGTAAAGCGAAGCCCTTCCTCTACTAGAAGATATAGATTATTATATTCCTTAGTAGAGCCCTCTCTATAGCTAAGAGGAACTATTAGCTAATAGAGCTAGAGGTCTTAGAATTAGTATAGGTTGTTAGGAAGATATACTACTAGATATATATATATAAGTATCTAACTACCTTCTTTATAGACTATTACAGGATAGTAGGAGTCTTAGAGTAATACTCTCTTACTATAATAATATATATAGATAAGCTTAATTTAAGACTCGTATATATAAGCGCTTATTTCTTTTAGTTCTAGATAAGAGTAGTATATATAGCTAGTATCTTAGTAGGATTTGTTAATAGCTTAAGCCGCCTATAAGAGGATAATACTAAAGCGACGAAGAACCTAAACTACAATAATCTAGATCCGATAGTATACTATAGACACATTAAAGAGCTACTATTATTCTACGCTCTACTAGTTAAGATCGATAATAAGTTTGGAGATAGGCTTATAAAACTATATAAAGAAGACTCTTATTAGGCTAGGGTCCTAGGGTTAATTAAGCGAGCCTAGGCCTTTAATATATAGGAGGCTCCTATGCTATATCGCCTATAGAACTAGGGCGACGCGCAGATAATAATTCAATATAAGGATAGCTAAGACTCTCTTTTAGGAGATAAATATAATAATCTACTTAGTCCCTAATTCTTTAAGAGAGAAGACCTTATCTACTATTATAAAGGAGGTAATCGAGACTATCTTTATATTCTAGATTCGATAGTAAAGGTAGTGTTCGAGTAGGCTTATAATAACTACTATTATTAAGAATTCTACTATATATATAATTAGGTACGAGTCTTATTATTTATAAAGCATCTTACTAAGCGTCTTAAGTAGTACATCGCCTTCTACTTAGACTATAACCGAAACTAGACTAAGTACTACCTCCTATATAGTAAGCCTAGTCCTATCTAGACTAAGATAATTCTATACTATACCCTTATAATAGACTTTATAAGCGCTTTACTTCTAACATAGTCTAGTAAGGATATAGCGCTAATAGTTACTAATAAGGCTAGTAAGTATAACGTCCTAATAGTAGAGTAAGTAATAGACGACGCTACTTAGGGAGTGCGATTTATTAAACAATTAAGAATTATAGACTAGAGTATTCTATAGGTAGTAATATATAATAGGGACCCTAAGTTCCTCTTAGAGTTTCTAACTACAGTCTTCGCTAAGCTTAAAATTAAGATGCTCTTAATAATAGTATACTACTACTAGACTAATAGTTAATCTAAGTATACTAACTAGACTATTAAAATTACCTTAAGATACTTTATAACGGCTAATCTAGATACTAAATAGATAGAGGCCCTTCTACTAATTTAAGCGACCCTTAGTCTATAACTATAGTTACGCTAAATAAGTTCGTAGTAGGTTTTAAGATAAACCTAGACTCCTTTATACCTCTAGAGGACCTCCTACCCGCGGACTTCGCTAGAGCGAGGGTCTTAGTCTACTACGAGGCGGAAGACACTATAGCACTTATAAATATAAAGATAAAAGAATGTTTTAACGCTAGGTATATACTAATCTACTTTAAGACTAGTAATAAGGTATAGTTACGCTTATACTATAGCTACTATATACTAGGATATATATCCTATAAGTTTGCTCTCTAGAAGGAAAGTCTATTTATAGTAAAACGCTAAATAGGATAGTTAGTATACAAACTCGACTTACTAAAAGAGTCCTATATCTACCCTATTATCCCTATAATATAATAAGAGCTAGTATAAAATAGTCCGGACCTATATAATAAATAGAGTTATTATAAGCTAGGTTTAGTAGCGGCTAAGAATAATAAGGCGCTAGAGTACAAAGTTAAGCGCCTTTTTAGCTAGAAGATAATAGTTAGAAGAGAGAGCTTAGTAACGTAGTACTTAGTAAAATAGCTTAGCTATAGTAGTAACTATAACTAATAGTATAATAGTATAATCTTAATAGCGCTAGAGACCTTATTACTTAGTATAATAAGGCTTATCCTAATAGGGACTATAATATAGTAGTATAGGTAAGAAGACACGTAATCTAGAGTACTAGAGTAGAGGCTTTTTTAGGCTATTATTAAGAGAGTACCTAAGAGTAATAACCTTTATATTTATAGGATAATTATATTACTATAGTAATAGTTTATTATATAAACAAATAATAGACCCTAGCCTCTTTATTCTCTAAATACTACTTTACTTCTAGACTGTAGAGAAACTTTTATTACTATAATAACTCCTATCTCCGTACTACTAAAATAAAGACATCTCTACTAGAAATATATTATCCGACATACTATAATATAAGACATTATATATATGTCTAGTATAGTATTTATTATAGTAAGAGATCCTCTTAATTAGAATAATACGCTAGAATAATACGCTAGCGCTATAAGGATTTAGAGTATAATAGCGTCTAAGCCTCTTAGCTAAGAAGTACTATCTTCTAATATATAATAATACTATACGCTTATAAAAGTATAATTATATTAACTACTTTATTCTAGTACAAATTCTATCTACAAACTATAACTAAGTCTTTACGCTATAGTTATTTATCTACGTAGTTCGCTTCCTTACTAATAATACTATTAACTACGCCTAGAGACTAGTAGACGCCCTCTAGGCAGATAGTAACGTATAGGAATAGAAGGGCTATAACCTCCTAGTTAAGCTATATAAGGGCTTTACTATATAAGAATCTACTATATTTACTAAGAAACTATAGCTATACTAGTATAAGAACCTAGATAATAGTAATATTATAACTAATTTTATTTTCTCTAACTATTTCTAGTATAAGAGCATCTTCGACTATAGGAAACTAGCGCTAGGACACTATCTAGAAAGAAAAGGCAATAGTATATTATTCGCTACTTCTACTAGGACAAAGGTAGTTCCTCTAAATAATATAATAAAGCGATTAAAGGCCGGACTATATAGTAACCTAATATACTAGAGACTATATACTCTACCTTAGAGAGCTAAGAGCGAGGAGAACTACACAGAGTCTAATATAATAGTAGATATAATCTAGACTAAGGGATAGTTCTACTATACTATAATTACTATATAATTAACGCTACTCTAGTACTCTCCTAGGATAGTATAGTTAGAGGACAAGGTTGTTAGAGAACTTATAATTAACGTCTATATTAAGAAGCTATTCTAACTAGTCTTCTTATATAAGAATTAGAAAGGCGTCTTTAATAAGGAGAGTCTACTATACCTTTAGAGATATTAGATAGAATGTCTAGTTATTATTAATACTACCGAACCTATAATAATATAGCGCTACCTATATATTAAAGGCGCTTATATACTATATAGAGGCGACTATCTAGAGAAGGTTATATCTAAGGCCAAGCTCTTAATTTAAGAGAGTAAGAATAGATCTTTACTATAGATTAGGCTAAAGATAGTTACCTATAGAAAGCCGACGTATAATAGCGCTTATAAGGAGAGTTATAATACTATCTTCTAGGTAGATTATAATATAGAAGTAGACTTTAGAGCTATATATTAGCTAGGATTTATTAACCTCGACTATCTATTAAAGAACTTTGGAACCTATACTATAAGCAAGCTAGTAATAGTTAGAAGTATAGTAGATATAACTAGAATAACGCCGAAAGCTATAAGGACTAATATAGGAGTGCTATCGCGCCTATTTAGAGAGGAATATCTAGTAGAGAACGCAGGTTATAAAGAATATGCTTTAGATAAGACTAGGGACCTAATATACGTATTTATAGTACTATTACTAGAGTAGAAAGTAACGCTAGTAAACCTCGTATATACTCTTTAGACATTAGGTATAACTAAGTATAATCTTAAGGTTCTAGTACTACTACTAGAACTAGAGACGCCTAAGAAGCGTAAAAGAGGTAATAAAAGTAACTCTAGTAAGATAACTAAGACAAAGACCCTAAATTTAGAATAGGTAGCAAAAGAATAGGATAATAGTTTATTATAGATATACTATATATCTAATAATAATAAGTAGATAGGAGGAGTACTAGTCGAGGGCAAATTAATAAAGGCTATAGCTAATAATAATAGCCTTCCTACTACGCCGATCTCTAATAAAAGAAAGTAGCTAGTTACTATCGACTATCTAATACTTACTAGTAGTAATAACTATTTAGAGATAGTAGTAGAGCTAAGTAAGAAATATAAGACCTAGATTATTAATATAGAGATTAAGGACGAACTCTTAGACAAAATATTTATATCCTAGTTTATACTAATTAACTAATAGGTAGTATATATAGAGGATAATAATAAGGATCTACCTAATAATAAAGATAGTATCGCTTATAATATAAATAATATAATAATAGTCGCCCTCGTAAATAGTTAAATCGTATATAGGAGTAATATAGTAATAGCTACAAAGCTTTAGAAAGAAGCCGAGGACCTCGAGAAGTTAGTAGCCTCTAAGAAGAGGAATGCTATAAGAGTATACAAGGCTACTATACTATCTAAGCGTATAACGGTCCTAATAATATAAGAGCTTAGAAGGATATATAAGGTAGATAGCGTAAATAAAGCTTAATACTAAGGTACTAGATAAGACTATTACTAATATACTACTAAATATAACCTTCCTAATAGCTAATAGGAACTAAGGTATAAATAACGCGACTAAGATAGAATACACTATAATAAAGGTACTAGAAGGTAATAGAGATAAGTATAAGACTATTAGAGTTAGGAGGTCTTAAGAAGTAGATAAGTATAAGACTATTAGATTAGGGAGACCTTAAGGAGCTAAATACTAAAACAACAAAAAATTGCTTAATACTTATCTAACGTAGATCCTAGCGTTAAATAGAAGACTATTACTATAAGTGCTATTACTATACTACTAAGGTTAATAGACGAGTTAGAGCAAACCTCCTAGAAGGACGAGGCTAATACGAGATAGTAAGGAGATAAAGAGTAGATAGATATAATAGTATTAAAAAGATATAAGACTATATTATATAGGCGTAACTCTCTTAAATTATAAGGGGGGATGTTATTATAGAGAGTATAGTCTATAGAGGACTATAGCTAAGGGACCTTTTAGTTAGAGAACAGATAGCTTCTAATAATTAATAAGTCTATACTATATTACTATCTTATACTTCGTAATCCTTATAATACTAAGTCTATTTTATAGAGTTTTATATGTCTTTCTAATATAAAGGTAGTATAGATAGAGCCTAGAAGGTATAGTATATATACTCTAATAAACTAGCGCGCGGACCCTATAAATATAGAAAATGTATTAGCGCGTTATAATATTCTTTAGTAGTAGTACGAAACTCTATAGAGTAAAATATTCAAGATATAGGAGCTATTCTAGCATAGTTTTATATGTTTGAACTATTATTATATATTTCCTACTAGACATTTCGACTTATACATTACTTTATAGTACTCTAGAAGGCCTAGAGAATCTATTTAAATCGAAAAAGTCGTATATATTACTCTAATCTACACCTAATTTCTATGTCTAAAGTAGAGACTAAGTACGAATACTATAAGATCGAGAGGTCTAGGTAGCTAGAAATTATAGAGGAAGTAGTATAATAGATAAAAATAATAATATTAGTATAGATTATTATCTTAAGGTAGAGGCAACTCTAATAAGATCGATACTTTAGCTACACTTAAGAGAGACTTATAGATACTCTCTAGAATTATAGAAGTAATAGTTTTAAAAGAAATATAAGAAGACCCTAAGCTAGAGAATCCTACCTACTTTATAAAAAGTCTATAGGTCTTTAGGTAAAGACTTAGAAGAGTAGAGACTACTCTACTTCCTAAAAAAGATATTTATAGGCTAAACTAACTCTCTTTCTATTTTAGTAAAGATTCTTAGGCCTTAGAGCAAGGAGTTAGAATAGCGGAAATCTCTACGCTAACTTTATAAAGAGTTTAGAAGCTAATTATTCGTAGGATAAATTAACGCCTCCTAAAGCTACTTTAAGATCCTAGGCTAGGACTATCCTTATAAGAGATAGACTTTAGTTAGCTTTAGTAGAAGAAGGATAGTTCGTAGCTTAACTCTATTAGTTAGAAGAGTTATTAGTAAACGTTAAATAATATAAAGGCAGTAATTAATAGTATATTAGAAAGAAGAATAGAGATAAGAGAGTTAGTTTTTTCCTACTATAACTCTAACCCTTCGAGTAGAGGTAATATTATAAAGTAGATACTTTAGCTAACGCGAGTATTAGAAGAGTAGTTAATTATTCCCTAGTTAGATAAGAAGGAAGAGTTAGAGGAGGCGACATAAGATAGATACTTTTCTTAGCCTAAGTATAAGGTATATTATTACGACGCTAGTTATAGAGATTTGTAATAAATACCTAAGTAAAAGGATAACTAGGCGCCAATTCATTGTATGTCTACTAGGGACTTAGAAGAAAAGACAACAATTTCTAATTACCTAAGGCCTCTAAGGCCTCTCCTCCTAAGAGAAGGAGTTCGAAGAGAGAGAACCTAAGATAATAATAGAAGAGTCTATCCTAGGGTTTTAATTAGATAATTATATCTTTAAGAGTCGAGAAGAGATAAACTATTCTTTATTAATAGTTACTTAATCTAAGGAGGATAGAATACTAGGTTCGAAGGAACTTCTCCTTTTTATATAGAAATTAACCTCGAAGAGAGCCTCGAAGAACAGATTATCGAGTAATAATAAGTTTATAACCTAATAAGGGCGGACTAGAATATTAATCTAATATTCTTCGAAGATAGGAGAAGAGTCTAGAAGATCGAAGAGAGAGCGAGTAATAAGTAATAAATAATATATTATCTATAGAGAGAAATCTCTTATTCTAGTAGGGAGACTTAAATCTTTCTAACTTCGAATTAGCTAATAGAGAGAGATTATTAGTAAGAGAGAATGTCTAATTAAGGTAGTTAAGCTATAATCGAAGAGAACTCTTTTTATCTTAGAAGGCTACTAAGAGGCAAGAAACAGACCTCTAGAAGAGCTTAGAGGAGTGAGGCTAAAATCGACTTTAATCTCTACTTTTAACAATTTCTTTTAGCCTCTAGTTTACTAACTAACGTAATTAGTAGGAGGAGAGGTTTTATAATTAGAATAGCTACTTTAAGCGAGAGCTTATTTCTAATTATATAAAGTGTAACTTATAGCCTAGAGATAGCTCTTCTTTGTAATAAGCCCTTAGCTAATATTAGATAGAGGTCTCGATATAACTCTAGACTAAGTTTCCTCGAAAGTAAAGTTTAAAGGTACTTAATTACATAAGACTTTAAGGTTCGCAAGTAATAAGAAGGAGATAAGAGAGATTAGAGATATCTTTCTCTTAAAAATAGATATGAATATAGAAAGGATAGGTTAAAAAGTCTAACCTTCTTCTTATCTAGCTCCTTTATCCTTTTTCTAATTCGATGCCTTTCTTCGATAAGAAATAGTAAGATCGTTTTAGAAGAGTATATTATAGAGGCTAATTTAGGAATAAAGATAATAATAAAGAAACTCGAAGAATAGTAAAGACTCTATTTACTCTAACTACTCTAGTACCTCTAATAGGTCTACTTAGTTAGATTAGTTTAGTAAGTCTAATAATGAGCTGAATCAGCCTATTTTACTAAATAATTGTTATAATATTAATCTTAATAATTCCTCTTTAGTTTCTAATTCGACCTATTGTTTCTAATTCGACCTATAATTCCTACTTAAATTTAATTATCTATTCTTCTTCTTCTAATTCTTTTCTTATTACACTAACTTTTCTAACTCTTCCGAGTTCTTCTAATCTTCCTTTCTAACTAGTCCTAAAGGTTCTTCTAATACTCTTTAGTTTGTTAATTTTCCTATTTTGTCTCCTTTTTTATCTTTCGGTCCTTTACCCTTTTCTAATTTGTCTAAACAGCCTAATACCTCTAATTTCCTAAGTTCTTCTAACGAGCGCGAACGAAAAGAAGGCTAGTTTTTAGGCTCCCTTACTTCGAAGAGTTAGACCTTTATTAGTTCTCCTTTCTTTAGACCTAAGCCCTCTTTAGATATAGACGGTACTAGTTATCCTATAATAGCTTTTCTCGGCTTTATTCAATAGAGGGTATATAAAGTAGGAATAAGTCTAAATCGAAGTATAAGGAGTAGGAGAAGCTCTAATAAACTCGATCTTTCTTAGTACGAGAGACCTTTCTACCTTTAGTTACTAATTTAACCTTCTTCTAACTCTTCTTTATCTTTCTAATTTTCTAGTATTCGATTTATCTTTAACCTAAGTCTATTTGTCTAATTTAGTCGACTCTTCTAGCGATTCCAACTCTTCGAAAGCTTCGAATCTATCTAATTCTCTAATATTCTTCTCGCTCTTCTTCTTCTAATCGACCTCCTTCTAATTTAGATTCTTTCTCTAATTCTTTCGTAAGAGTTTCTTATAGAGGCTTATTTAGGAGGAGGTAGAAGAATTGAGTAGCAATCCTCTAATTCTAAGTCCTCTAATAACTCTACTTAGTCTAATAAGTCTTATAACTCTATTTATATCTAATTCTAATCGCTTCTTTTATAACCTATAATCTCTAATCTTTTTATATCTATAGATATTCTTTTATCTAGGCCTTTCTAATAATTCTTTTATTACTAATAGATAGTCTTTCTCTTATTCTTCTAAATCTCTCTATACTACTAATTTCGACTATAATCGTCGCTCTTTTCTTTTATTTTATTCTTCCTACCCTTTATATCCTCTAAATTTGCTCTTTTCTTCCTATAACTTCGATTCTCTCTACTCTTCTTATTCTTTAAATTCTTTTTATTTTTCTCAAAAGTTCTATTCTCCTTATTTTTCTAGTTCTTCTAATCTTTTATCCTCTTCTTCTTCCTAGTAGTCCTTTTATTTCTTATATTTCTTCTCTCTTCTTATTCTTCTAAATTTAACCCTACTACATCTTATAATAATTACTATCCTATATCTTTTGTCGTAAGAATAATACTCTTTTAGGGGATTAGATTTTAATAGCTTTAATTAGAGTATAATTTAGATTACGCAGATTCTAGATTAGATTATAGTATATAGCGAGTATTACTTCTCTATATATTATAATCTTACTTGGATTATCCTAAAACTTAGTTATATTAAACTAGAAGTCCCTACAAGTAGTTTCGACTAAGATTTAAAAGGATTCTATAATAAATCAGTATAAAAGATTAGTTATAAGAATTGTTGTATTTTTAAGAATGAGATTATAGTACCCTCGATTAGAGATCAATTTAGATTGCGTAGATTCGTATCTAGATTATAGTATATAGTAAGTATTATCCTTCTATATATTCTATTCTAACTTAGATATTTCTAAGACTTAGTTATATTAGACTAGAGGTCTCTAGAAGTAGTTTCGAGTAAACTTTAAAAGAATTCTACGAGAAATAAGTATAAATTATTAGTAATAAGAATTATTACATTTTTAAGAATTAGATTATAGTATAAAAGATTATACTATACTAGCGCTTCTTATAGCTTCTTATTAGAACCTCTCAACCTAATTAGCCTAAAAGAAGGATTATAGTATACTCTATAGTTTTATAATAAAAGGATATATTAAGTCTAAAATAAAGGATTTTATACGCCTTTATTATTTAAAGTCTAGAATATATTGAAGGCTAAAATTTAAGTTTGATATATCTTTACTATAAAATACTAGAAACTATAAATTAATATAGGTAAATAATAGAAATAGATCTAGGATATATAGGTCTATATAATAGAGTTCTATATATTATTATTATACAAAGTGTTGAAAAAGGGTAGAGAGTAGTCTTATGCCTACCTAGCTAAGTTAGAGTAA
>WBMN01000065.1:5083-40486 GCA_010367425.1 Teratosphaeria destructans | reverse complement strand
TCTAACTTAGCTAGGTAGGTATAAGACTACTCTCTATCCTTTTTTAACAAATAGTATTAAATACCTCTTAAGGATAATTATTAACCTTATTACGTAATATATCTCGATCGAGATCTTCTAGTTAGGTTATATCGTAGCTATTAACCTTAGATACAAAGTCGACTAGTAAGAACTAGCTACCTAGCTTACGTTATCTAGTCTTATAATAGTCTTACGACTATATATAACTAAGTATTTATAACTAAGAGAGTCTAATACTACTAGCTAACGAATCTAGTACTATATAAAATATATTACTTTGTCTATAAGTATAGCGCTCTATATACTCCTTATAAGATATTATTTATATATCCTATATATCTATATTACTTCTTTTAATTCCTTCTATCTTAACTCTTAAATAAATATCTTAACTCTATAAACTCTAGTAACTAAAAGAAAGGTGCTATAAGGATAATAGTTAGTATACGCTATATCTATGTCTATATCTATATACTAGGTATTTATTATCTAGGTGTTTAGATCGATAGATTATATAAGAATTAGATTCGTAGTAATATAAGAATCTATCGATATTCTAACTAAGAGGTTCGAAAGGAAGTTCTAAAAGATAAAGATTAGTAGTAGCAGGTACTACTACTAGCGCTAGGATTATCTAATTAGGTTATAGTTAGTATATAGTAAAGTAGTAGGTATTACTACTAGCGCTAGGATTATACCATTAGGTTATAGTCGGTATATAGTAAGGCGGAGTCGTAATATAGTCTTAACTATTAGAGGATCTCTATTATTTTTAATAATATAATATTAATATTAATATATATAATATAAATAATATAAATAATATATGTAGTATATGCTAGTAAATCTATAATTCTTCAAGTCTCTCTAATAGCAGCCGCAAAAGCACATAATAATTCAAGAAGTAAAGAAAGGAGTCAAGGAATTCGTAAAAATGACTCGACACCTCGGAATTTGGAAACATGTGGCGCTCCACCGAGCCAAAACGCCAAGTCACGTGTTGTCCGATGGACCAGTGGGGGTTCGACATCAGAGACCTCGGACATGATATGCGGAACATCTACTTGGTGCGCTTCGTAATTTGATAAGACAAGACGACTGCAGAGCTGAGAGTGTTGGTGAACCTCACAAGACCGTCACCTTCTCTGCCACATGATGAGATACTTAAGCATGCCAACCGGTACGAGCTTCAGTTAGTCGAGTTCGACAATCTGATCAACATTCAAGATTACTGGATGTCTTCGAGATTTACCTCCTAGGACCGACAGGTCATGCTACATTCCTACAGACAGATCGAACACAAAGCACCATGGCGTATGACGCCGGTCTGGACGCCCGTCATCTCTGCATGCCCCCGTGGAACCATCTGTGATCCTCCAGGACCCCGAAAAACGCACCATGGACTACAAGTCGGACTTGGACGGACATCTGCCTCAACCCTCGAATTCCTTGATGCTGCTATTGTACTTGCCTGGAATCAGCGCCAGAGGCACGATCCCCGAGACGTGCATCTCCGGCCCAAAGACGTGCATGTTCAAGCCGAGCTCTTGACCGACCGCCTTGATGTTCTTCAGACCTTCCTGGTAGTTTGGACCGGCACGACGCACCCAGATCTGAACCTTGTGCTCGTTGAGGAGAGGGGCGACTTCGCGGAGGGCGCGGATGACACCCTTGAATGTGGAGGCGACCTGTGCGATCGTTAGCTGGGGATGTCTGCAGCCACAGGGATGCTACTCACGTTGGTGAAGTTGGCAATACCACCGCCGATGAACAGGACCTTGCCGTCAGGATGCTGTGGCGCCTTGAGCATCAGGTCAAAGACTGTGCGGGCGTAGTGGAAAGTCTGCGTCTCGGTGGGAGCACCAGAGTATTCTCCGTAGTTGGCCAGCTCGCCGGCGAAACCGGCCGACGCGATGGCATCGGCGTAGACCACGGAAGCACCACCGCCAGCGACCAGAGTCCAGACACGACCTTGCGCGTTGAGGATCGTCAGCTTGAGCGATGCACCGGTCTTTGCGTCCATCTCGGCGATGTACGACTCCTCCTTGCTCAACTCCCGGCCGAACGGAGCCGGGAACTCCATCGGTGGGCCAGCGTCGATGGTGACCTTGCCGTCCGTCTTGCCAGCCGTCTGTGGGATGCCGAGGGCAGCTGGTGCACGAGCGATGGCCCACTTGACACCGCACTCGAACTCGGCAGTTTGGTCTAACTTGGCTGCGAGATCCAGGAAGTGCACCTCTGCGCTGGTGCCGTCAGCCTTGGGAATGGCCACGAGCGGGTTGATCTCGAGGTAAGTGAACTGGCAGTCGACGTAGACGGCGTAGAGGCGGGTGATGAAGTCGACAAGAACGTTGTGCACGCCCTTGGGCACCTTGGTGAGCAGGCCCTGGGCGATCTCCTCGTTGCTCGGGTACTCGCTCAAGTCTACAGGGATCAGCAGCTTCTCAGCCTTTGCGTCGACGTCACCGACGTCAACACCACCCTCGTGGTAGAAGAGGATCCAGTCGCCCTGGGGGTGGGGTGTCAGCATGTGCTACTGGTGTCCACCTTGTGACTCCGCTGCTCGCTTACCTCACGGACGGAGTTGATGTTGATGTAGTACTCCGTCTCTTGCGGATGCGGCACAAACGGCTCTACCAAGAAATGTCTCAGAGCGCCCTCCACGTGCTCCACCTTCTGAATCTTGTTCGCGCGCGCCGCGATCCACTCCTTCGCCTCTTGCCATGTCGCATTCAGCTTCAACAGCCCCGACTTCCCTCTTCGCTTGATGAGCTGGTCTGGCTTCGCGACGAACTTTGCGCCTGGGGCAAGCAGGAATGGGTAGGTGGCCTCGGCGGCATCAAGGACGCCGTTGACATCGTCGCCCTCCTCGAAGTGGATCGATGCGAGCTTTGCGGGCGGATTGTGCGTTGCGGGCGCTGGCAGAGGAGATGGCTTGATGACGGGAGCGCGAGTGAGGTGGTAGTTGAGGATGGCCTTGCCATCGGCCTCGCAGATGGCCTTCGCGGACATGGCGAGGGTTGGGCTTCAATGCGTAGTATTCAGATTCTGCGACAGGCGGTCTTGTCAGTAATGGATATTCAGTTTGAAGCATCAGAGACCAATGGTTCGGCTGCAATGGGTCCAAGTCCAGCTGAGTGCGGGCGGTGAGAGGAGGTGGGATGCGAGCTGAGGCTGGCGAACCATCGTACCAGAAATGATTCTCCTCGCTCGCCGGGCAGTGGCTCCGGCTCGTGCGATCGTACCTGCAAGTCGCTCGACGTCGTGTTTCGTCGAGCCGTGCAATGCAAGCCGGGGGGTTTCGCCAGTTGTCCTGCTTCAGCGAGCCAGAGGGACAGGTATGATGATGGTGTGGTCAGGTATCAAGGCCTCTGGATGTCTGAAAAGAAGCTCGGACTCTCGTCCCTGACAACTTTTTGGGGGGTGGGTGCCGTTGGAACTAAGAAAAGACCAGGCTGACTCCCGGACTCACCTTGAGGGGAGGCCGATGCCAGGTGTGATGGTTGCGTAGGCTGACAGCTGGAACGTGTGCTGCCAGATCTGTCGTGTCGTCGTTGTCGTTGGTCTTGTTGTTGTGGGATGCAGACCAGTGGAGGACGAGTAAATCGAGTCTGGTCTGGTTGACCGTCGTCCCCTGGCTTGCTGAGGCCGGCTTTAGCTCGATGCGGCCGCCGGGAAGCGCGTTCCGTTGGGGCTCGCGGAGCGGGCCAATGATGAGGGTTCACGGGTCTTGGAAGCTTCTTTGTCGAATCTGCCCGGGGGGTTTTCGGTACCTGAGGAGGATGGATGAATGAAAAATGGTCGAATGGATGGGCGTTGACGTGCATGGACGGGAAGCTTCAGTGAGGCTCGGCACGAAGCATTGAGCCGTCAACAGACGCGGTTGAGATGGACTCGGAAGCTCATCGCCATCATCACACGCACCACACCTCACATACAGGTCATCATGCACCACACCTCATACAGGTCATCATGCACCACACCTCATACAGGTTGCCGAGTGCGTGGGACCATGCACGTTTCGACGATGGACTCGGTATACGGTGACTTATCAGTATTATTATTAACATCATCATCATCATCAACGGACGTCGGATGCTGACGTGCTCGAGATCGGCCTACCTCCTACTACATACAGCTGTGCAACTTCGGCCCTCGTGTTATTATTATCAGATGATATATCAACCGTTGAAACGTCCGATCGCTCCAAAGTAGGCACGGAGGAAAAGCTAATTGCCTACATGTAGCTTGTGCATCTCAAGATCCAGGCACGCCAGCATCGACTAGTTATTAGTAGTACCTTTGCTATGATAATCATCATCATCTCGTGACACTGCCGAGCGCCCGCCGCGGCTCTTTTAATCATAGATAACATCGTACCACTTCCATGGTGATCGGGGTCCAATGGAAGTCGAAAGAAGTAATCATGCGGCGCAGTTGATGATTATCGTACGTTCCAGGTTGGAGAGCCGCGCCGACGGGTAATAGCCGCAGATGAAGGTGCCCTGAGCCGGCAGATAATAATAATAACATGGACTCGCCGGTCGGAGGATGATGGTCGAAATCTAGGTAGCGCGGGTGTATCAGCCGCAGGGCCCGGGGCGTCGTCGAAAGTAAGTTTGGGGGAGCCAGGTGCAGGTGCAGGTGCAGGTGCAGCTTCAGGTTGGGTGAGGTCAACAGCTGAGAAGAGGCAGCGTTCGGCCTTGGATTCTTTGTTGCTCTTGGGACCTCAATCCCATTCTTGCACATCTCCCAGTAAGTAGCGTGTCCACCTCCGAGAAAGCTGGCGGGGCAATAGATTTCGTTGGAGATTTTCTGCCAGCAAAGCTCCTGAGGCTCGAAACTTTCCTCAGTCCACCTCTGCGGGTCAGCACTCAGCATTGAAGACACCTCGAGCACTATTGTTCTGCAGGAGCACCTGAGCCATCACAACATCACGACCGACCGTCGGTGGAGGAGAGCGCGTATCTGACATTGCACCGTCTACAGCATCACCTCGACCCTCCATCCCCTCCTTCACTGCCACGCACGACAATGGCGCCCTCCGCCATGCCCAACGGCACCGCGACCAATGGCACCGCGGGCCGAACGCCTCAGACCGCCGCCGGCCTCTCCGCCAACGACAACATCCAGCGATTCGCCGCACCGAGCAGGCCCATGAGTCCGCACTCGGCCCACACCCTCTTCCACCCCAAGACCAGATGCTTCGTCTAGTAAGTTTGCGCAGCTACACAACAACGACACACCCGACACCCTCCTGACAAGATGCAGCGGACTCCAGCCGCGAGCCGTGCAGGGCATGCTCGACTTCGACTACATCTGCAAGCGCAAGACCCCGTCCGTCGCCGGCATCATCTACACCTTCGGCGGCCAGTTCGTCAGCAAGATGTACTGGGGCACCTCCGAGACCCTCCTCCCCGTATACCAGGCCACCGACAAGGCCATCTCCAAGCACGCCGACGTCGACACCGTCGTCAACTTCGCCTCGTCACGTTCCGTCTACCAGTCCACCATGGAGCTCATGGAATACCCACAGATCAAGTGCATTGCCATCATCGCCGAGGGGGTGCCCGAGCGCCGCGCACGCGAGATCCTCTACGTCGCGAAGAAGAAGGGCGTCACCATCATCGGCCCCGCCACCGTCGGCGGCATCAAGCCGGGGGCGTTCAAGATTGGTAACACGGGGGGTATGATGGACAACATTGTCGCTTCCAAGCTGTACCGCGCGGGCTCCATCAGCTACGTCTCCAAGTCTGGTGGTATGTCCAACGAGCTCAACAACATCATTGCCAACACGACCGATGGCGTGTGCGAGGGCGTGGCCATCGGTGGTGACAGATACCCGGGGACCACCTTCATTGACCACATGCTGCGATACCAGGCAGACCCAGACTGCAAGGCGATCGTGCTGCTCGGGGAGGTCGGTGGTGTCGAGGAGTACCGTGTGATCGAGGCGGTCAAGAATGGCACCATCAACAAGCCAGTGGTTGCTTGGGCCATCGGGACCGTCGCCAGCATGCTCAAGACCGAGGTCCAGTTCGGTCACGCTGGATCCATGGCCAACTCCCAGCTCGAATTCGCCGCGACCAAGAACAGGATGATGCGCGAGGCCGGCATCCACGTCCCAGACACCTTCGAGGAGCTGCCCAGCCTCCTCTCCAAGGTCTACCAAGCCCTCGTCCAGCAGGGCACCATCAAGCCCAAGCCGGAGCCCGCCGTACCCAAGATCCCGATCGACTACTCCTGGGCTCAGGAGCTCGGTCTCATCCGGAAGCCAGCCGCCTTCATCTCCACCATCTCCGACGACCGTGGCCAGGAACTCCTGTACGCGGGTCTGCCCATCACCGATGTCTTCAAGGAGAACATTGGTATCGGTGGTGTCATGTCTCTCCTCTGGTTCCGCCGCCGGCTACCCGACTACGCCGGCAAGTTCTTGGAGATGGTGCTCATGCTGACCGCTGACCACGGTCCGGCCGTATCTGGTGCCATGAACACCATCATCACGACCCGTGCCGGCAAGGACCTGATCTCGGCGCTCGTGTCTGGTCTCCTCACCATCGGCTCCCGTTTCGGTGGTGCCCTGGACGGCGCCGCAGAGGAGTTCACCAAGGCCTACGATAAGGGTCTCAGCCCGCGTGACTTTGTCGACATCATGAGGAAGGAGAACAAGCTGAGTAGGTGCCCCACCCCTTCAATATCACCCTCCCCACCAGTCGCTGACCACGCCAAATTAGTCCCTGGGATCGGCCACCGCGTCAAATCCCGCAACAACCCGGACCTCCGCGTCACCCTCGTCAAGGAGTTCTGCCAAAAGAACTTCCCGAGCACCAAACTCCTCGACTACGCCATCGCCGTCGAGACCGTCACCACCTCCAAGAAAGACAACCTGATCCTCAACGTCGACGGCTGCGTGGCCGTCTGCTTCGTCGACCTCATGCGGAATTGCGGCGCCTTCAGCGCGGAGGAGGCGGAGGACTACCTGAAGATGGGCGTCCTGAACGGTCTGTTCGTGCTTGGCCGATCCATCGGGCTGATCGCGCATTTCTTGGACCAGAAGAGGTTGCGGACGGGCCTGTACAGGCATCCGTGGGACGACATCACGTACCTCCTGCCGGAGTTGGGTCGGGGGGCACCGGGTAACGAGGGACGTGTCGAGGTCAATGTCAAGTAGACTGACGTCGAGGCTGTCTCCACGTCTCTGAGGGATGTGTTGAGGTCTATGTCGAGTCCGTTGACGTTTGATGCGTCATGTTTGCCCAACCGGACGAGCTCGGTTAAGAGTCGTCCGCGTAGCGTTTTAGGTCCTGTGGGGTTGCCGGGCGCAAAGAAAGGCATGTTTCGATAGATGGGGACGACGAAAATACACACCCATCGTGGAGTTCTGTCAACGATCGGGTGGGTGCTTGCAGTACATACAGAGATGATGACTTTCAAGTCCATTTGGCACGAACGAAACACGCCATGCAACGATTTGACTTTTTATTTTCTTTCTCTCAAACATGTCGACACTTAGCGGATTTCTGCAGCCTTGAAATACGGTCGCCATACGGCAAGCTTGGGATTGTAGTGAGATCATAATTCAACGCGCAAGGGAAATAATCTGTCGTACATGCACAAAAACATGCCCGAGGCAAGGTAGGATCAAAAACGTCTCATCCCCCCATCCATTCCACCGGACGGACCCAACCATCGATCCCCACGGGACCTCCACTCCCTCAGGCCTCCACCACGCCCCGGGCACCCATGACGCCGCGCCCGAACCACTCGGCCACGGTCCCGAAGCGCTCCCCGCTGCGCTCCAGCGCGTCGCGGAACAAGTCGTGGCGGCGGGCGCTCGCCTCCTGCGCGCGCCGCACCTCGCGCACCATGGCGTGTTGCGGGGCGCAGAGGGGACACTGGATGCCGGGGAGGTCGTCGGCGGGGTCGGCGATGTCGAGGCAGCGTTGGTGGAAGGAGTGTTTGCAGAGGAAGTGGACGGTGGGGAGGTCGAGGGAGGCGGCGCAGGTGGCGCAGCGGGTGGCGGTGAAGGGTTCTGGGTCCGAGGGGGCGGCGAGGGTGGTGGCGAGGCGGTGGCGGGTGTCGGCGCGGTAGGAGGTGATTTGGTGGGTGTTGGAGGCGAGGTCGTGGCGTTCGCGGGCGATGGTGTGGGCGAGGTAGGGTTTGACGAGGGACATGGTGGCGACGGGGGTGGAGGAGAGGGTCTGGATGACTTGCAGCGGGGCCATGAGGGCGTCTTGTTCGATCTTGTGGAGCACGGCGGCGACTTCGGGGCCGGCGTCGGCGAGGATCTGCGGGGAGGAGGTGAAGTAGGCGAGGGCGGCGGGGTAGAGGGAGGGTTCTTCGGGGCCGTATTTGTGGAGCGCGCGGATGGCGCCGCGGGTGTCGTGGGCGGAGGTGTAGGAGCGGAAGACGTCGGCGCGGAGGCCGCGGCGCTCGGAGACGAGGATGGTGCCGTCGCGGAACTTTTCGAGGTCCGAGAGGAGGAGGACGTTGGAGGTGTCGATCGGGAGGTCCTGGGATTCGAGGAGGTGTCGCGCTTTGCGTTCCCATTCCGTCTTCTCTTCGGCGCGGGTGGCGCTGGCTTGGTGGAGGTAGATCTCGAAGAGGGTGGTGTAGAGGTCGGCTTTTTGATCGGACTGGAGATGGTCGCTGCCGATCAGAGCCTCCAGGAACTCGATGAATTGATTGGGGTGGTCGATGAATGCCGAGAAGGCTGTGCGTGGCTTTGGTACCGTGTACTCGACGTACTCTTCCGTGGTGGTCTCTACGACTTGAGTCGCCCTCTGCTCGCTCGCCGGTGCTGTCCCGACACTCATGCCTGGCAACGGGATCAACGATACCAGGTTCTGCACAGCAGATTTCGCCACCGTCCCAAACCCACCACCAGACTCGGCTTCCGGTGGAGCCTCCTTGACGATGACGGCATCTTTCTTTGGACGGTATTGTCCCGTGAAGTAATCGATGAAGAGCCTCGTGGCGTCCTTTGGTTCATGCTCGAGCAGCACGGTGCCGTACTTCATGAAGTTATCGTAGGCATCCTCTGGGTTCAGGCGCACGATATATGCCAGTGCCTCGGCGTACCACTTTAAATCCTCGATCATGATATCGACGACCAGACCATGCTCCTCATGTCTCCGGGCCAAGAAGGCGGCTTGCTCGTAGTAGCCACCTTGGCGGCACATGACGATGGCAGTGTCCAGATCAAATTTGAGCTCGCCTGGTTGGTGAATGAACTCTTCCAACTTGTGCACATCTTTCAACTTGGCGTAGCAATTCAGCAGTAACGTCGTGTGGTCCGATGTCGCTTTTCCCTCTTCATGCAACGCCTCCAGATAATCGATCAGACTGCGGAGGTGCGCACTGTCAAGGAACTTGCGTATGATCTGTGAAGGTTCAGTGTTGTCAATGGCCTGCAGATACTGCTGCATGGCTGTATCGTAATCGCCCTTTGAATATAGATAGTCTCCAAATCTCCGATGGATGACATTCTGCTGCACTTTGTCCACGTTATACTTGCGTGCCATGCTGATAGCCAGCAGAAAGAGCCCCCGCTGATATATGACGTCCAGCTTTTGCTGAAACGATCGCTCATGATACCGGTAGAGCTTGCCGTCGATGCCCAGCAAGAAGACATCACCCCAAATGCTGAAGATGGCGTTGACTTGACCGTTCAGGGTGTCCTGATAAGCTATGAGCTTCAGATCCGGATTGAGGATCGTGAAGGTGGAGCTGTTCAACAGGCTTTCAGCCTGAGCTCCGCCAAAAGTGCGAAGGGCATTGGCTGCAAAGCTGTTGCTCTTGGGTGGCGACACAAACAGGATATTGTCTTTGTGCACGCCGACCAGCTTCTTGGCGCCTTCGTAGGCATACGCGGGCGACTTGCTCCGAAGACTGTACATGTAGATGGCGTCGTCGCGGGCCACGATGATGTCTCTCGACTCTGGCTCCAGAGTCATGCATCCCACCGCACAGCCATGATCGTCCAGATTGCGTGCAGGCGTCCCTTGCTTGCTTCCTGATATGATCAAGACGCGGATGTGCGATGTCGTGGCGATGTAGAGAGCGGTCTGGTTCGCCTCACGGAACTCCAAGCCCGTGATGGGCTCCTCAGACTCAAAGACCGTCCGCTGTTTCGTCCCTCGGTCATGGATGAAGTCGCCACGAACGACGGTCACCGCTCCATTGCCGAAGCCCACAGCCACCTGGGCCATATCACCGGTGACGGTGACGGCGGTCACGGGAAAGTTCTTGCGGCCATTCTGGACCTGCAAAGTGCAGAGACACTTGGGCAGACCCGTCCTCTTCTCCGTCTGGTCCAGGTTCCAGACCTTCAGCTCCGGCTCGTGAGACAAGTCCTCGGCGATGGTGACCAGGTAGCTGGTGTCCGGGACCTGCTTGATATGGGTGAGGCTCGCGCCATGAGCCCGCCATGATCGCGTCGACTTGAAGCTCTGATCCAGGAGATGTATAATGCCATGAGGAGTGCCGACGATGATGTGGTTCGCACCAGCGATGATGGAGCTCGTGCTCGATTGCTACCGACGTCAGCGGAGTGGGAGCGGAACGTTGGTGTATCGACGACATACATCGAGCTTTATGGCGCCCTCCCCGTCTGGGAGGCGCACTTGGGAGACATCGAAGAACTTGAACGCCTTCCACTGTCCGTGTATTAGCATCTTCATCATGTTGATATGAGACAGGCTCCATACCGATGTCAGCGCCATACTATCGAGCCATCTGCGTCCACTACGCTCGTCAGGTCCTGGATGTCCCTTACTGTAACCAGTCGAGGCGGATGGATGGAGTGAACGTCGGACTATATAGTTGGTGCTCACGAATCCCCATCACGTGCCTCAAACTCCCCCTCACCGCCCGAGTTCTGCCCGATCCCCGACTCGCGAAAGATGTAATAACTCGCACGTGAAGACTATCTCAAACACCACGAAACCACTCCACCACAACCACCCCCCACCAACCCAACCAGAATGAGTGTCCGTCCCCCTCCCGCCCCCCCTCACATCTTCCCAACAAACCAACTGACACACCCCCCCCGCTCCAGTTCGTCCCCCTCAACCCCCGCCCGATGCTACAACAGCTCGTGGACCACGACGTGCGCATCCGCCTCAAATGGGGCCAGACCGAGTACACCGGCCGCCTGGTCAGCGTCGACAGCTACATGAACGTGCAGCTCGCGTCGTGCGAGGAGTGGATCGCCGGCAAGAACACGGGCGCCCTCGGCCAGGTGCTGATCCGGTGCAATAACGTGTTGTGGATCTCGGCGGCCGAGGGCGCCGGGAAGCGGAATGGGGAGGGCGGTGGGGATAGTGAGATGGCGGGGTAGAAGGAGCGCGGCGATGGAGGGGACGTGAGGGGGGAGTGGGTGACGTACGTGGGGTGCGGTGCTAGGGGGGGGGGTTTTACTTCCGCAGGCATTGCGCGGGGCTGGGTGGCCGGTCATGCCATCGTGCTCGGTGAATATCTGCGCGGCGGGTGTGAGTGCCCGAGGGAGGGGAGAAGAGCGAGGCGTTTGGCGTTCACGGGCGGAAATCATGGCGGCGCACAGGTTAGTGGAGCCTAGAATTTGACGGGTTGGAGATGCGCTGAAAAGCTTTCGTGGATCAGCACTCCGGTGATGCGATGATACGATGGCGCGACCCAGATACATTGGGAGTGACAAAGCAGCTGTAGCCATCAGGCTGTGAACATCCACGTCATACCATCGCCATCTACTGAATCGAGCAAAAAGGGTATCGAACGCGGAAAAGTAGCCATCTGCACCAATGCGAAGAGCACACACGCCAGGTCCAAACGGCGATCCATGTCGCGTCCTCGTGAAGTCGTCTCACACCACCCACATCCTCACACCCTCTCGACCGGCACCACAGGCCTCCCGATCTCAAACTCCCGACTCACCCTCGGCGTATACTCCACCCCACCCCTCTCTGCCTCACCCCCAACTCCCACCTCCTTAGCCCGCAACTCCCAGCTCCCCACCCTCTCATGCCCCATCTCCCTCTCCACCGTCGCACCCACCGTCGCACCGTTCTTGAGCGTCAGATCTCGATCACTAGCCAACTTCGCACTCCCCTTGAACCCACCCAGCTCGCTCTTGCGTCTCCTCTCCACCCGACGGAAGCGCAGACGCCCACACACCATTACCACGGCAAGGAGAAACCCCGCCACCGCCAGCGCAACGACCGCGCCGATGACACCACCTACCACCGCCCCCAGCTCTGCTTTCGCTTTCGCAGCTGCAGAACCCGAATACTTCGCCGCAAGGGTAGTGTTGAAAGCCGCGCAAAAGATGCTCTCGCTCGCACACGCCGTGCACCAATCGCTCAAATCATCGACAATGAATCTGCCCATCTCCTCCCGGAAAGTCGTCCACAGCATATCCGTCTGGTCTGGCCCATTCCCAAACAGCGGATAGCTCTGCAAACTCCTCCCCGCATCGTCCGCACTAGCGTCGACACTGTCGCCCGTGCCGTTGCGGAAGTAGAACCGCACCCAGAGATCTTCTTCGGCTGGGAAGGGGAGGGAGGAGGAGGAGGAGGAGGAGGAGGAGGAGTCGGTGGTGTTGGAGGACCAGGTGTAGAGTTCGAAGACGATGACGGATGCGAAGTCTGGGATGCCGCGGAAGTTGGAGTCGATGTGCGGCAGGGACATGAGGGCGAAGAGGGACAGCATGGGCGGGAACTCGCCGAAAAGGACGGAGAGTTTGAATTGCGTGCCTTGGTAGAAGATGGCGGCTTCCAGCTGCGCGAGCATCTTGGCCAGGAGCATGTTGCCGGCGATGGTGGAGATGGAGCCGGTGGTGTTGGCGGCTAGTTTGTCCTTGCCGGTGTAGGTGTTGGCGCGCGTGAGGTTGGTGAGGTAGGCGCGCTGTTGTTTGTGGGCGAGCCAGCGTAGTTGACTCAGGTAGGAGACGTTGGAGGCCGGGTCGATGTACTGCGGTTCGTCGAGAAGGGCGTTGACGCTGATGTCGTGGGTGTTGTAATAATTGACATAGTCGTAGATCGAGTAGGCCCTCGCGTAGGACCACTGGCTTTGACTGAGCACATTCTCTAACAGCACGGGTCCCACGGCTTCGTAGACAGAGTACGACGACGCGTTCGTGGCCTCGAAGTGCGGTTCTTTCTGGACCTCGAGTATCGATTTCGCGAGAGCAGGGCACTCCTCATTTCCTGCTAAGTAAGGAAATTGCGCATCATAGGCTCCCGCGACATGGACGTAAGGATACTGGTATCCAGACAGCGGGTCCTCAAGATAAGTCCCATTGGCCAACATACTCGTCGGATCCAGCGTCGGCGCCGTACTCGTGTTAAGCGTGAAGGGCGGGTAGAAGCCTTGCAAGAATGCTTGCGCTGAAGCAACTGCGTATTGCAAATCTGCCGCCATCACATACAGCTCAGCTGGATTAATGGTGTCGGAGCTCAGGCCGTAGATCGGTGCGGAGCTCCCGCCAGTGCTGTCGCCGCTGGAAGTGATATAGCGGCTGCGAAATGCAGAGCCAGAAGCATATTGCTCTTGTGCGCCGAGAGATGTGAGGATGGTGGGTAGGCCGCTGGTACTGAGGCTGTCGGGCGTGCGTTCGCCGGTGCGAGAGAAGATCACGGAGGACCAGACGGTGTAGACGGAGTCTGCGCGGGCGGTGCTGGCGGTGAGGAGGGTCGTCGCGAGGAAGAGCGCGAGGCTAGAGGCCATTGTGGAGGATTGCGAGGGCTGCTACACTGCTCTTCTCAGCCGGGTCTGGACGACCACGAGATACCGTCGAGACAACGAAGTCCCCAAAGACGACACAGCCTCACAGCTCACCGCAAGAAGCCTCCAGAAAAACGAGCTCCGGCGAGCAGGATGCCCGCGGTTTACATAGCTCGCACCTTATCTCACCATCCCACCTTGAGCCGGTCAAGCCAAATCGGCCCTCGAGCACATGAGCCTTTAGCATTATGCAGATACCAGCCACTCCCACAGACGCGGTACCTGTCGGCCAAGCGCATAGTACCTACCTGTCCCAAAGTGGCATATCGCGAAAGCGGCTTATGGCGGGGTTAGAACAGAGGTGCAGTCGAGATGGCTCGAGCGATGCTTCCATGGCGCCCTTGGCGTTGCTTGCACGTGCGAGGGTCGGCATGAGGACGGATCTTATCCAGGCTCTCTGTGAGACGGAGTGCTGTAGAAGCACATCACACACGCAGAGCGCGCCTTCTCCTTCGCCTTTCCATGATGAACATCGTCCTCCAGAGCGCAGTACGGCCCAGGGACATCTCGAAGACGACGCTCCTGGAAGAAGGCGTGCGGGGTGTGACAGGACACAGACCAGAGTTCGGCGGGTAAAGTCACCTGCGATCCTGCACACTGTTTTCGATAGACGTGCAGTAGATCCGACAGTGCAGCCGAATCTACGATGCCATGACCCATGGTAACACACCGTAGATCGAATTGCATCTTTGCCCTATACGAAAATACAACATGCGAGTCTCCTGGTGGGGCACCGCAACGAAGCTTCAATGTCTCTCTGCCGAGGCTCCACCTGACAACGTTGTACCATACGAGGAAGACCTTATCTTGAATCATCGACCTCATATTATTGAAGAGTCTTTTTACCTGTAGGAGCCGTCAGCTGAGGAGTCGAGAAGAAGAATACATCCTCAAAGCCTCTGGAAGGAAGATTGCAACCATGACAACCGTATCATTCTCCCTCCCCATTCTGACCATCCCCATCTACTACGCCCTCAGTATCTACCCCCACGGACACGCAATCTTCATCGCTTCGCAAGGCAAGCCAGGCGCCCACGATAATCGCAATCCGAAAGCGTCTTCATACCATGACACGCTCAAGAAGCGCCTCACGCCGCGACAGTTTGCGGCCTTCGAACGCGCTGAATCGTGTCACCGCAACCACCTCGAGAACATGCCACTCTTCATCGCCACAGTGTTCGCCGGAATACTGGCAGAGCAAAGAGCCGGAGAGGGTGAGATCGGGCTCGGGGCATTTTGTGTCGGCTGGCTGGCGATCCGCGTGCTGTACACTGCAAACTACCTGGTCACGGAGACCATCGGGTGGAGTTATCTGAGGAGTCTTCTGTACTTTGCTGGGTGCGGTTGGGCGTTTGTGATACTGTGGCGGGCGGCGAAGGTATTGGGAAACTGACGGTAGTACGTGTGTTGAGTCTACTCTCGCACCAAGTGGCGAGTCCTGACTCGGATGGTGAACAGCGGGGAGCCGAGTCCCAGCGCTGGATTGAGGCCTGGGCTCGGTAGCAGATGCGCATGGATGCGCCCATGACAGGAGCGGAAGCGAAGCTCGAAAGAAGGAGATCCGCTGCAGTGTGTGGCTATGCGCTCAAGCTGTAGTATTCTTGTGGTGCTGTACACATTGCATCGATGAAATCGGGATGGACCTGGCAGAGAAGTTAGCGATCCTTTGCACTTCCAACCATTGAACGGGAAGACTTATAAAAAGTGGTCGGGCCACCCTCCTCTCCTTCGCAGGATTCAGAGAGCGGCACACGGCTCTCATGAGCACAATATGCAATCCCTCGTTAGACAGACACCAATCCACTTCGACACATCGCCGCATCGAGCATCGCTACACGACCAAGCTAGAACCGGCAAACGGCAGAAAGCAGACAAGCCAAAGCTTTGAGCCTCACACAGGAGAGGTCCCGCTTCTGTCATATGTTGACCCGGCAGCCCAGAACGCGCTGCGTAGCCCGAAGCAGTCCAGAGTCGAGAGCGGAAAGGCAGTGATTTAGGAAGAACCGCTCTGGCAACAACGTCTTTATCCCTTCCCAATGCCGAAACACACATCAGCTCAAGCTTCCATGGACCACAAGGAGTCCATCGCAATCCAGAACGCCAGTGTCGTTTCACCGATTCTTACATCCTCGCATTCGATGCTCTCATATCAGGCAATCCCAGACCCCGCTTGCGCAGGAAAGATCCTCTCGGTATGTTGTAAACACGCCTCCTGGAGACAAGTCTTTGGTTTCCATCTCCCATTCAGCTTCCTCAAAAGAAGTAGAAGAACGAGAGAGGCATTACTGCAGCAGCGCACAAAGTACATCTACAAAAATCGCTGCTCTTCCCACAACTGAATGTGAGGCTGCTCTGCTGGCTCGGGAGTGCAGGCATTTTGTTTTGGTTTTCGGCGCTCATCGATCGACTCCCACTCTCGTGATAGCGGAAGGAGATGATTGACGCGGCTGATCGGGTAGTGCGTCCTTTCGAGAAGACGCAGACGCGCCGTATGGTGATGTACCATGGCACGTGCTCTGGGGCTCGGTGGAGAAGAAGCGCAGGTTGGAGAGTGGTTTGGCCTTCTGCAGAGCAGCGTGGCGTGTAAGGAGGTACGCAGGACGTCTTCGCTGCGTGATGAAAAGCAGGGATGTTGGGCTACGTGATGAGACGCCACCTTGCCATGAAAGGCGCGCGTACTGAAGCCGAGGGCAGTGAGTGGCGGACAAGGATGTGCAAGGTCGAAACAAGCACTTGCCGCAGCCTTCGAGCACTGGCGATGTCGTTCTGGCAAGGCGGACAAGAGTGCAGGAGCTATGACATGCCGGTGTGCGATACGACCGCCAGACTGGTCGCCTCTGTGCGTAAGCTCGCAAGCACCTCGCTGACATGCATTTGGCATGCTTCGGACGAGTGTGCTGCGAGACGGTATGTAGAGGAGCGCGAACCAGTACTGCGCACGTCTGTGTGTAGGCTTACGTCCCGCGAAGGACGCTGTCATGCTCTTCCTGCCGTCCCTTCAAGCCCGAGCATCAACCAGTGCTCAAGATGCCGCAGCAAGCGTGCGAAGCCCATCCGCTCAAGCAGTCTCGTGCACCATACCACTCGGTATCCAGCGTAGCAGACCACGCAACACCAGGCAACCCACCTGCGATGCTTCAAACAACATGTGAAGATCCTGAAGACTGCCACACAAGGTGAACAGACCGCGACCATCCACCCATCTCTCTCCTGCGTCACTCTTCCATGCCTAAATATCCGCCAAAGCTACTCTTTCCACTGATCAGAGCAAGTCGTCCGGCCAGACTCTTCGACGCGCGCCCCCCACGGGAGTCTTACCAAACCGACGCATGAAGATCCTGTATTACATCGCCGCGTCTCACGATAGCAAGAACAAAGGCACCGAACATCTTCCGCGCTCCCCTTTCGTCCACCTTCACTCAACCGAGCCCGCACCGCCACTAGCGCGGCAGAGCGAGCCCCGAGAAGAGATCCCGCGGACTAGTTGTGGGAGTCGGCTGCTTCCCGCCATTGCTCATGGCAGGCCCGCGAAACTTTGGTGAACCGAGAGAATCGCTTAGGGTTAAACCTCCAAGCGCCCACCCACCCCAGACAGCGCACTCGCCGCGGCCAGATGACGTGGTACTGTCCGGTCAGGGAAGCAATGACTGTCTTGGCCGGGTCTGCGACGCCGCCGGAGCGCAGGCCCAGGGACCTGTAGTTCCCGACGCGCTCGCGCCTCCGCCGTGAAGCAAAGGGGAGGCGACGGAAGATGGGTGCTTGGATGACTGGGGGAGAGTATGTGCTTTTGGTCTGTTTCGAGAGAGGATCGGAAGAGGTGGGAATGCCTTGAGAGGTCGAGGTGCGCGGTGTAGGACTGGATTCGTGACGTTTTGGTATAGTGGTCTGGTCGAGATGGTTTCGTCCTGTGATGGGTCGGCAAGATCTGATGGGCGTCCGCGGTACTGGGATTGTGAGCAACTGGGTTGTTCCGGAATGATGCTTGATGATGTTGTTGTTGTGGGAAGAAGAGGCTTTCCGCGAAATAGAAAGACGCGCCTGGTGACACGAAGCTGGAACGTGACCACGTGTCAGTTCAGCCGAGGTTTTGGCGCAGCCTCGACTTTGTTAACGAGATTACCCTATCCATTGCTTCCACCTCAGCATGATTCATGTGGTCACGGAACGCTCATTCATTTCAACAACACTTTGATGGGACTATTCTCCTTGTCGCTCTGGTGTGGCACGTACTGCAACGGAATTGACATTGAGAGATACGGGAGCTTCTGATCGTATCATCGTATGCAAAGTCACTTGGTAGTATCGCAACGCAATAGGGGTGTCTGATCTGGTTGCAGGTCTGGGGTGGCTTCAACACATCTATGAGCCTGCAGGGTCCCTCTACTGGTGCATAGAAGCCTCAAACCGGTCTCATGGTTGTCCTAATACTACATCGGCTAGCTAATAAATACCCTCAGATAGGTTTCACAGGTTGTAAGATCACACTATCGTCTCATCAGCCATCAGGGGTATCTCTTCCATCACATCATTCCCAAATCCTACAGTCCCTGCCTTTTTCCATCCCAAACTCCGCTCGCTTCCTGAAAGTAAATGACACCGAACCATGATGAGAAGTTCAACGGGGAGCACCCGTGCACCAACCAAATCTAGGCAAAGCCATGCGCCTTCGAGACGTGATGACCGATGGCCGCCTCGTCGCCCTCGAAGAAATGGCACACGGGACAATGCGAGGTCCGCTGCGAGAAGCTGGTATGCGTGGACGCGGTCCCCTGGGGCCCGCCGGAGCCGCTGGAAGTCGTCGAACATCGTGCCGGATCCAGACTCGGGGACGACTGCGACGAAGATGCCTGCTGGAACTGCGACGGCGAGGATCGCTGCCCCGGACTCTCCTGTGGTCTGTACCCCTGGTATTCTTGGTGTTCGTCGGGAGGGAGGGGCCAGCCGCCACGCTCGCCATGCTGGCTCGAGGCCCCCGAATGGTGTGGTGAGGTGAGGTCTTCGGCCGAAGGACGGGGCAGGGACCTCTGCCACTCGGCCACGCTGCTGCTGGAGCCCTGGCGGTAGGCCAGGTGCACGCTATCTGGGTTCGTGAGTCTGTATCTGCTGTCGCCGCTGTGAGGGCTCGCCTCGCACGGGAGGCCTGGCGAGGGCTGGGGACTTCCCTGTTGCTGTGACGCCTGGTACGTGGAGAACTGCGAACTTCGTCTCCGGTCCGTCGCGGTCTGCTGGGTCGGAGGCGGAGCGAGACTCGAGTGCGGATAATCGCCCGGCAGCTCAGACATGAACGAGTGGCCGCCTTGTTTCGGAGTCGGAGGATACATCGACGGGTCCGCGTGATAGAATGATCCTGGGACCTCGGCGATGTTGTACTCTGGCACCCCTTTTAAGGCTGTGCTCGACTTGGCATGGTGCATCCCGTGAAGGCTGAAGTACTGTTGTGGGGCACTGTGACTCTGCCGTCGACTGTGTTTGCGAGCCATGAGGTCGTGGTAGTTGCCGAATCCGTGGTCATCCGTGGGAGGTGCGAACGGCGACGTGCTCATCGTCGCACTCGCGATCTGTGGCAGTGGGCTTCTTGGGGCGCTCATGGGGCTGGGCAGAGGCCTCTCGCCGAACGTGGGATTCATGTTGGGCCTCGATGTCTTCAGTCTCCCATTCTCGAACATGGCGTGCAGTTTCCCTTCGTCCAGCAATTCGGCCTTCTTGGAGAGCCTCGCGATCATGACTGCCGTGGCTGCCTTGGCTTCTTTGGCGACAAACCCCGCCGTGAGCGGTACCGAGCATGTGATGTCGACGTCCTCACGGAGATACAGCCCGTCCGACGGCGTGTCCACCCCCAGCTCTCTGGCCTCTCTGGGCTCTCCCGGCTGATTGCCGCCTATCCTGTACTTGTTCCGCATGTCGACGCCCATTGGGGCATAGACATGGCTTTGCAGACCCCAGGGTTGGTCGTGGAACACGCCCTTGAAGCTGATCTTCTTCTTGAGCCCGAAGCCCCAGGTGATGATCTCGCTGATCTCGTACCATTGGGAGAAGAACTCGTCGCTCGCGGCATCGCGTGGCGCTTCGATGGATTTGACGCCCGTCACGAGCGGGTTCAGTCGGATCATCTCATCGTGGGAATGCAGCAGCTCCAGAGCCAGCTGTCGCGGGACGTTCGGTGGGAGCGGCGTGATCTTGGTGTAGACGATTCGTTTCCCCATTGTGCCCACACCTCACCGCCAGCGACACGGTGGCAGTTGCTGCGACAAGGTCACTATCAAGGTTGCGGGCCTGGAGATCGCCCGATCGAGGCCAGTTCCAGGTTCAAGGCAGGACAGGATAACTTCGAGGTGTGCAAAGATTGACATCCATCATCATCGTCATCAGCACCAGGCCATACTTTGCTCTGCTTACATGATGGATCGTTTCCAAGTTGACTTGGTGGAAGTATGACGAGGGCTGCGTCGTGGTATTAATAGACGTCCCATATACCTGCCGCAGCGCCGAGGAAGACGACTTTGGGGTCGGGAGAGGCAGATGCCGAACGCTTGGCAGTCGATGTGGGCACGTGACACCGTCCACGATGAGGCGATGGGTAGACAATTGATGGATCATTAGTCAATTCTCCCTGCGGCCGCGAGACGACATGGCAGCAGCTAACCGCAGGTGGCTGGCATGGTACATGTACTAGTACGAGTACCTCCAACCTGGAATCATGTATTGACCGCCACGCATAATGAACTTGTCAAAGGGACCGAGGTAATCATATTGATTGATTATTCAAGGACCTCTGGCCTGATCGTCGTTGGGTCCGATCCCTTGATCGTCCACGGGGCTCTGGACCGGGAAGAGCCTCCCTGGTGGGTAGCCTCATGGCGATAGGGAGATGGATGCTGACAGATACATGTCTCAACCGCTGGTCAAGCTGACTTGCCAGCAATGCCAACAGGTGAGTCTCCACCATCTGCCCATGACTCGGCCTGACCTGGAGCTGCACCAGAGGAAGACTCGCTGCGACAAACGCCACCCTCGATGCTCGGCTTGTGAGCGGGCGGGATTGCAATGCGTGGCGGTTCAACGACAGAGGCTGCCACGAGGCAGGTCCGGGAACGCCAAGAGGGATGATCCGGCAGTCAAGGCCCGGATCGCCAGATTGGAGAGTCTCGTGATCCAGCTCCAGCAGCAGGTCAATCATGGGCCTTCTTCCAACGATGCAGCCGTCCGAGGCCTGGCCAACATGTCGATTGGGCGACCCCATGCTCCTGTGCATCCCGAACATTCCGACGACACGCCGTCTCCTCAGCCTTCGACCACGAGTGCCATCGGCTCGGAGCATATCGCATGGACCACCGGCTTCTGGGAGCAATTGTCGGGAGCTGTGGATGGCTTGCGAGAGGTGCTCGAGAGTCCCGAAGAGGACGAGACCGATATCCCCGCGGCCCAGCTGCACACCACCTCGCCCACTGGATCGCCAGGCTTTTGCGTCGGCATGGGCCACCGACGCTCGATGATGTTGACGAGCCCGCATGTCTCAGCTGAAGTCCGGGAGGAGCTCCTCCACACATATGCAGACCGCATCGATCCAATCTACAAGGCCGTCCACTGGCCCAGCGTACGGACACATCTCCGGACGAGCACCTTTGATGCCCGCAGCCCCTCCATGCAAGCACTTGAACTCAGCATCTGCTTCATCGCGGTCTGTGCCCTCGGCGATGGCGATGTACAGGACAGGACCGAATTGCTGGAGCACTATCGCACCGCTGCACAGCGATCGATCGAGCGGGCTGGCGTCATCTCGAACAAGGACCTTGCGGTATTACAAGCTCTGACACTCTACTTGGAAGGACTGCGAATGTGCCAGAGGAACGACGAGTTCTGGCTCCTGGTTGCGGTCGCCGTTCGCGCAGCAACTGACCACGGGCTGGACCAGCTCAATGATGTGCCACCCAGCCAACGGACGACCTTCGATTATCAAGTCAAGAAGCGGCTGTGGTTCTGCGTGGGCATCTTGGATCTTCAGGCTTCTTTTGATCGGCCGTGCCGGACTCTGCTATTCGCGCTTGATTTTGTATCTCAGCCCCTGGACGCCAGTGACGACGAGCTGGAATCCGAGGATCGACTTCAAGAAGCCGCGCTGCGCGACAGCGTCGGCTTGTCCGAGGACATGATCTTCACCTTTACGATCTGTGCTTCTACAGTCTGCCAACGTCGATTAGGAGAGTGCATCGCGTACTCGACCGCCGGGAATCCCGAGGCTGCTTACAACGAGAAGATGGGTTTCATTGCGGAGCACGAAGCCTTTGTACAGAAGCTCAAACATCTCTACCCGGATGAGAAGAAACGCACGCACATCCAACGGTTCGCAATCGCAGTCGCATCGGACGTCGGGAACAGCATGGCTCTATTCGTGCGTCGACCGATGCAAAAACAGACCGGCACGTTTCGACCGCCGCAACGAGACGCCACGGAGATTCTGGCTATCGGAACAGGAGTCTTAGAATCTTGGGTGCTGCTGAAGGACAGCCCAGAGTTTGCGAAATATATGTGGCTCGTGTGGGTGCCCTGGCAGGCATTGGCCGTCACTCTGGCCGAGCTCTGCGGACCACATCAAGGTCCGGCCGTGGATCGGGCCTGGCGGGCGGTGATGCCGGCTTACGAGAAATGTTCCCGACTCGTGACGAAAGGACGGTCCGAATGGCTTTGGCGACCCATTGTGGCGATCATGCGGAGGGCCAAGACTGTCAGAGCCGCGATGGGGTTTTCGGTGGACGCCACACAGCAGAAGCCGACCTCGATACGGGCTGCGACAGATGTCGAGCGAGGAGTGGCAGGTTCTGAACGGGATCAACTGTTGACAACCACTCACGGCACTGCGGCATTTCCACTGGATCCGGCGCCGACCACCGAGTCCATGTACGCGTCGAATCTCGCACGACCGCACAGCGATGCGTATGGCCCCATTGAGCAGAGCCTGAGTACTCCGGACGGACCCCTCGAATACGTGCCGCAGCCCTGGGAGCAGCCGCTGGATCCTGCGCTGGATTGGACGGCCGGTCTGGACACGGATGACATGGCGTGGACGAACTGGGAGACGTTCGTGGACGAACTGTACCGTCCGACGGGCTGGCCGGGCTGAGACGTCCCTTTTGGGTCCATGTAGAATCCTAGACGGGCGGTTCTTTTGCTTGATCCATGTAGAATTCAGGCCAGGACCGATGTTCGAGAGCTTGGGGCCTTGCTGAGGGTATGGAGATTTTCCTCCGCTCTGGAGGCTGCGCGCGTGTGCTTCTTGTCTCGTGTGGGAGTTCAAGCTGGGCATGGCATGGCGTGTCGAGCCGACCGCGTAGACCATTGAGCGGGCACGATTCGATATGGTTGGATGAGTGATGCAGGCAACTGGATCATTGAGGCAGAGTATGATTTGAGATCGATGGATCCACAGCGAATATAGCGTTAGGACGATCTATGCATGACCTCGTGACCGTCGCTAAGGTGAGCAAGCATGCGGGCCGTGTCATTTCGATCGATTGATTGCTTGACTATGAGAGCCGCTGTATTCCTAGATGGACCTAGTCTGTCACTCTGAGCTCTTCTTGTTGGACATGCTGATCGGGTCATCGCTCCCTGCAACTATTGAGTGGAGGCCTTGTGGTTCTTTTCTTCTTGAAGCAGTGGCTGGGACACTGTAAGGAGAGAATCGAAGGTCGGGTCGCTGGGCCGCGAGTGGTCATGTGTAGTAGTCCATCGTAGTGGTCCACGTGAATCGCGCACCGTCTGTTGCGCCGGTACGATCCAGCTGAAGTCTCTAGTGAGCCTACATAGCGCCGTCATGTTGCAGTCCTGCGTAACCCAATGATGACCAAAACGATACTCTGAACCCAGCAGCGCTCCCAATCATGGCGTTAGACTCTCCAGTGACCTACAGACCCTTCGAACCCATCCTGCAGCCTCAAAACGCTAAACCCTCCAAACCACGCCGCCGAGCACCCCNCCCCCCCTTCAATCCTCCAACGTCTGCAAAATCGGGACATCCGACCACGCCTCCCCCGCACACCGAAACAGACACATGACCTCGACGACATTGTGGCCGCCGAGCCCCCTCGCGCTATCATGGAGGTGCGCGCAGCCCTCGGGCACATCGCCACCCGCCCCCGCCTCGGTCGAATACCGGATGTCGCCGTCGAGGTCGGCGGTGCGCAGCTTGAGGAGCCAGACGGTCTCGTGCGCGGCGAAGAAGCGCTCGGCGGTGAGGGGGATCTGCTGGGCCCGCGAGAGGTGGATGAAGCCGTCTTTGGTGTCGAGTGCGGTGGGGGGCAGGGTCGGGGGGAGGGGGGATGGTGGCGGGGAGTCGAGGATTTTGTAGAGGTAGGTTGGTGGAGGCATGGTCTGCGGTTCTTTCTTGATTTGACCGCTGTCGGGGGGGTTTCTTTGTTACTATGTCGATCAGGAGTGGTGCCGGCCTTGGAGGTGGTGAGAGGTAGGATGGGGGGGGGGGTGGGTTTGGGCACGATGTGATGAATCTACGTCAGACATGATCGAGATGGAAATTAGACTTGGGTCCGTCGCGGCCTTGACCTCGACTGACTAATAAGTTCCGCCATCTCACTGACACCCACCAAGGGGACATGGCGGTGGAGGATCACAAAGGCATCTGGAGGCTGTGACACGGGTGCTTCGTTACAGGCGAGATCGGGACGGAGGACTCCGACGTCCAGGAGCCGGGGAGGGGGAAGTATGTCAGACGGGAGGGCCTGCTATCGGACGCCACCCGCCGAGAATGAATGCACGGGATGGATCGGTGGACGACGACATGTCCGGATAAAAATGCACACGTCTGCAAGCCATGCTCCCCGAACCATTCAGCTTCGTCGGCGGAAGTGCTACCCTGCACCCCGAGCGCCAACGCACCCCGGCGGATGCAGACTCGCATACGGGTCGAATGCCAAGATGACCCGAACAGGCTGAGTGACGCCCAGATCATGACGGGCGGCGGCGGCGGCGATGTACAGACCACAGGAGGTCAGCGCTGGGCCCCCGGCGGTCCAGTCCACCCCTTATTTCCCCTCCTCACCATCCTTCCGCGCGTCGGCCGTTCTGGCAGGCCTGATGAGGCACCTCTCGACACGAACCGCAGCGATCTGGCTGTGCTGGATATGGCATACACTCAGCCGTGAGCCACGCCCACTCTGCTCTCGTCAGGACAGGCTGGCTGGCATACCTACTAACACACGGTGCCACAGAGGTCTGTAACAATGCGACCACGACCTTGAGAGGATGGCAGGACATCGTAGCCCTGGCGCCATGTACCACCTTCACCGGCAGTCTGGCCATCGCCACCGACTTCCCCGGCCCCCTCCTGGAGGTCGAGGGCCCGGAGACGATCCTGGGCAGCGTGGTCGTGGCCAATGTCTCCAACATCACCACCATCGCCGCGCGAAACCTGAGCACGATCACGGGAGACTGCGTGCTGTCGAATCTGCCCTTGCTCACGAACCTCACCCTGCCCAACTGGTCCTCGGTCTCCACTCTGAGGCTCGATCGGATCCCGACGCCCAACACGCTGGACTTGCAGACCACTCTCCAGCAGGTCACCAATCTCTACGTCACCAATACCACGCTGGAAGCCTTGCCCGCCCTGGTCCTCCCGTCGGCGCAGATGGAGAATCTGGTCATCACGGGGAATGCCTATCTCGACACTGTGCGCTTCGAGGCGGGCAACATCACTCAGATGGTCACGATCGCCGGCAATGGTGGCACCATGGACCTCACCTTGCCCAACCTGACGTACGCGTATGACATGGAGATTTCAAATGCAAGTCAGATCGACATGCCGCTTCTGCATTCGTGAGTCGTCCCGGAGCTCTCATGGGCGACATGTGGAGGTCCTAATCCGTGCATAGGGTCAGCCAGGATTTGGTCATCCATTGGAATAGCGCCAGCAACATCAGCCTGCCTCAGCTGAGCTTTGTCGGATCCGAGCTGAGCATCACGAACAACTCGCAGCTCCTCGACATCCGGCTCAATCAGCTGGTGAACGTGCAGGGGGGTCTGGACCTGAGCGGGAACCCGCAAGTGGAGCAGATCCGTGGACTCCCTGTGTTGAGCGTCGTCGGCGGCGACCTCACCCTAGAAGGTCCATTCACGAAGTCAGTGCCTCGCTGAGGATATCTGTCGATGCGCAGCTGACAGGCGCGTAGCATCTCCCTCCCATCCTTGCACACCGTGACCGGCGACGTGGTCATCCAGACGAGTGACGATGAATTCAACTGCTCCTCGATACCCGCAGACATCGCAAGCGGCAGCTACACCTGCAATGCCCAGACCCGCCTCCCCACCAGCCCGGCATCTCGCTCGCACGGCCGAGCACACAGTCTCAGCAGTGGCGCCATCGCCGGCATAGCCGTCGGCTCCATCGCAGCCGTCGCCACCCTCGCCCTCCTCGTCTTCTGCTTCTGGCGGAGACGCAACCTCCCTCACGCACCACCCCCATCTGCACCCCCCTACGAGCCGCCCAACCACGTCAAATACGACCCCCCGCCCCCACCAACCCACATCAGCAACAGCTGGGTGCAGCAGCGGCGCTCGCCCTCCCCCGTCGAACTCCCTACCTCGCGCTCCCCGCCCCTCACGCCACCACCACTCGTCCCAGAGAGGAGCGATCGACGGCCCAGATCGGGCAATTCATCCCAGCGGTATCCGCCGATCAGTCTCGATCGGTTTGGGAGCGGGACTGGGAGTGGGACTGGGAGCGGCGGCCCCGGCGTCGGGAGTCCCGATGCGAGTCCCAGTCCGGTGACGCCTCTGACGGGTCTGGAGAGGACGGGGACGATGAGCGGGAGGAGCGGCGTCAGTATGTTCTGAATTGAAGGGAGCGGAAGCGGAGGTCTTAGACGGGGGGGGCGTCCAGCTACGATCTCGACATGACTATTGATGTCGAGGTTGAGGATTGTGGTGAACACGAGGCCTACTTTGAGCTCCCAGCGATCCGAGGACAGGTTCTCACTTGTCGTACGACTTCATGTCTCTCCTTCGCTTCCTCCATACTCCTGCCCCTCGCTCGCGCAGACACATATGCCCCCTACGTACACGATGCTCTCGCCGCAGCCACGCGGAAAACTTATCTCGCGGTAGCAGGATCCTTGAAGGCTTGTCCACTACGTGGCGAGTACAAGGCAAGGAGGTATCTGCTCTGCATCGTATCCAAAAACCCCATCGCCCTCACCTCCGCCCCTCCACCCCTCCCCCTCGCCCGCTCACCTGCCCCGTGCGATCACCAATCGAATCCCATGGAAGGGACTGACAGTTCCCGGTTTGGGGAGTTGGGTTAGGCAGATTCACCGATCGGGATGCTCGCGTTCAGAGGAACCCAATAGACCTCCCCCCCGCCCCCCCCCCCCTCTCCTTTCCCTCGAAAGCGGAATGCCAGAATACCACAATATCACCGAAAGTGAAAATTCTGCCCCTAAGATATGTATACACGATCTAGTCAGGAACAGGATATCCTACTCGTCCTCGTAAAGCTCCCTCTGCTTCCGTCCCGTTCCTCCGCATAATCCGCCCCTGTAG
The DNA here is from genome assembly GCA_010367425.1 of Teratosphaeria destructans. Classification (NCBI taxonomy): domain Eukaryota; kingdom Fungi; phylum Ascomycota; class Dothideomycetes; order Mycosphaerellales; family Teratosphaeriaceae; genus Teratosphaeria; species Teratosphaeria destructans. Next base: position 13,156 of record WBMN01000065.1, on the reverse strand, counting down.
CAAACAGAAATAAGAAGAAGCCAACGAACCCAGGATAGTAGAAGTACGAGCAGCGAAGACAGAAAAAGAAAAGATCACATGTCCCATCTCTACTGCTTGCCCCAAAAAAATGAACCGCATCCCACCTCTCCCCTCCCCTGACTCAAGCCTTTTCCGCAAGCGATTCCCCTCCAGCAAATTAGCCCCTCGAAGCTGTTCCCTTCCAGCAAGCCACACCCCCTTCCCACAAACCCACCCCCTCCCTCACCAAACCCCATCCCCAGCCCCACCTACCAACCCTCTCCCGCCCCCTCCCCTCTCCCCTCCTCCGTCCCCCCCAATCACCCCCGCCACCCCCCAACCCTCCCCGGCCAAACCCCCTCCCTCTCCCCCCTCCCCCCACCCGTCTCCTTCTCCGCCCCCCCCTCCCGCCCCCCCTTGCCTCCAGCCGAAGCCCGAACAACAGCCCTCGCCCTCCTCCTCTCCTCCCTCCTCCTCCTCCTCCTCCTCCACACAACCTCATCGTCCTCGTCAACCGAACCCAACGCATCGCGAGACCGAGACCTAGGCCTTCGCCGCGGCGAGAGACCGGAACACGTCAGCGCATATTCACCCCTCCCCTCAACGGCTTTCTCTCAGCGAGTGAAGTTGACACACACACACACACACAGAGAGAGAGAGAGAAAGAGAGAGAGAGAGGGAGGGAGGGAGAAATGAATCCAATCATAGCTCTGTGCCGTGGCCCCCCGGGAGGAAGGAAAAAAAAAATCATGACGTTTCTCTGCGCGCTTTTTCTCATTTTCATTCTTGGAGACCAACATTAGATAAGAGGGGGGCCGGCCGAGAGTGCGGCGGGGCGCGGGCAGAGACCGAGATCTTCCGGGAGAAAGCAGTAGAGGACAGGCTCGGCAACAGGCAGGCAGGCAGGCAGGCAGGCAGTGCAGTGATCGCAAGCAATGCAAGCAGGAAAAGAATAGACGTTGCGCACGAGGAACGTAGGTACCTACACGGCATCCGGACCATACCTCTTATTACTCCCGGCCTTCTCCCCTGTCCTGGCCTCCACCTTCTTGTTCGCCGTCTTCTCCTCCCCTGTCGTCTCCCGCTTCTTGACGTCCTCAGTGTCCTCCTCCGTCTTCTTGACCTCCTCCGTCTCCTCCGGTTTCTTCCCCTTCTTGACCTCCTCAGTCTTCTCCGTCTTCTCCTCCTTCTCGACCTCTTCAGTCTCCTCTCCGGTGCTATCCCCTTTCTTGACTTGCTTCGTCTTTGATATCCCTTTCTCCTCTTCCTCCTCAGTCTCCTCCTCCGTCTTATCCCCCTTCTTGACTGGCTTCGTCTTTGCCTCCCCCTCCTCCTCCTCCTCCTCCTTCGCCGCCTTCTTCTCCGTCTCCTCCTCCTCCTTCTCCTCCCCCTTCACCGCCTTCTTCTTCGTCTTCTCCTCCCCCTTCTTGACCTCCTCCACGGCCGCCTTATCCTTGGCCCACTGATCCGTCCCCTCGACGTCAAACTGCTCGCCGACCCTCTCCGCCCTCTCCTTCCTCTTCTTCTCCTCCTCCTCCCGCTGCTTCCGCTCCTGCTCCATCTCCTCCATATGCCGGATGTCGTCGACCGACGGCTCGTACAGGTGCCAAATGGTATAATGCGGCAGCCCGACGACGGAGAAGCCCATGCGCTTGGCCATCTTGCCGAAACCTTCAGTCTCGGCGTGCTTCTCAAAGGAGAAGGCGGGAAAGTGCACGCCGCTGCGGAAGACGCTGGCTTTGGCGAGGATGGAGACGCCGCCGACGCCGTCGATTTCCATTTCCATGTCGGGGTCGCCGTAGGGGTCGCGGAGGTAGGCGAGATGCGGTCGCCAGGTCGCGTACTCGGCGTAGCCCTCGACGATGACGGCGTCTTCGTCCAGCGTGTCGGCCAAGGCCAAGGCCGTGTCGGACTCTTGCCAGCTGTTCAAGTCGTAGGGTTGCTCGCCTCCCAGCCAGTCGGGCAGCGGTCGCCAGACGTTGGGCACGATGATGTCCTTGTTGTGTCTCATCAGGTCCTCGAGGATGGTGAAGGGCGCCGTCTCGACATCCACGTCGCGCCAGTACACCCACGAGTGGGTGGGCCTCAAGGCGGCGGACAGCAGCCAGTTCCGGGCCTGGGCCATGCTCTTCCGCCGGCCGGCCTGGGCAGCGAAGCCGTGGCGGGACTCGACGTCCTGGTTCACCTTCTGTCCAAAGTCCTTTTCGATGACACTGATCTCGCCAAAGGTCTGTCGGGGGTCCTCGGCGGCCTGCAGCTCGGCCAGCAAATTACTCAGCAACTGCAACGTATTATCCTTACTATCGCCCACCAGAAAGGCCAGATCGATCAGGTTGTGCGGGTAGGTGAGGTTGCGGAGGTGGGAGAAGAACATGGGGAGGTGGGGGGAGGCGTCGCGGAGGGGCGCGCACAGGAGGATGCGCTCCTCGCGTTCCCAGCCGCGGGAGGTGCCGGCGACGTTGGCGAGGTCGTAGTAGCGGACGGTCTCGATCTGCCACTCGTCGCCGGAGGTGAAGGGGAGGGCGAGGGCGGAGAGGAGGGCGGCGGGTCGGAGGGAGGGGAAGAAGAGGCCGAGGAGGAAGAAGAGGAGGGCGACGGCGCACGTGAGTCGGAGGAAGAGCCCCTTTCGTCGGTGGAGGGCGGATCGAGCAGAACGCGGGTGGTATCTGTCTCGGGTGTCAGGCCATCCACACACATGCTCCGTATGGCACGCACTTTTCGTATTTGTCCGGGCGGATGTTCAATGTCTTGCCCCTGCTCTCCACGAACGTCGGACTCATGGGGTATGCGCCGCCGCCGCCGCCGGGGTGGCCGCCATTGCCATTGGCGTAGGTGTGTCGGCTGCTCATCTTCTCGCGGTAGGACGGCAGCATTCCTCGCCCCGCGGCCGGACTCCCTTCCGCCGTGACCACTCCAGCGCCGGCCTCCGATGGCAAGGGAACCGGATGGATGAGAGAGAGAGGGTCGTCGGGGTGGTGGTGGCGGGGGTGGTGGTGGAGGGCGCGAAGAGAGGAGGTCGTGGATAGTGAGTAGAGAGAGTCAGGTAGTGCGGATGTGGGTGGAGGTCACATGAAACGTGTGCGACTGTGCAATAATAATGATGTCTCAGGCAGCCAATGTCATGATCAGAAAAGACGTCTATTACGATGAAGATAATGTAATAATCAAGTGAATCGTGTATATTATTGTATAGGGGATAGTGACTCGTGTCTGCTTCCTCAGGCCGTACAAGATGGTGTGTCTTACAGCTCTATACAGTGCTCCCTTGCATACACCCCGACTCCCTCCTCCTACATCCCCCGTCGTCCGATGACGCTACACCATCAATGGCATGAATGGGATCATTTCTAAATGATAATTGACCGGACTTTCTCGAAGCGAAATCGAAAGCTGTCACCCAAACCCTCATCACACTCCACCTGCATATAGTTCTACCTTATGTACCGTAGATCAAACTCACGCACCGTCCACTATATCGCCACCACCACTCCCACCAACCTCAGGCTATCTGCATAACATCTATCCCCTTGCACTTTCGTCCTCAACACCCCCCTCGCATACGGGGTGACTGTTCGGAATATACCTAGAATCAATAATGATCAACTCAAGTTGCACTACCATCCTATCCACGAACCTACCTACGTAGACCTCGCTACAGGACTGTGTTGATTCCTAGCTATAGCACCATTCACTGTAGTCATAGGATCGCCGGTTACATGCTATTAGCCCGAGAAGCGGTAAGATTCCCGTCACTGGATGCCCGACGACGGCTGTGGGCTGCCATTCTGTGGGCATGCCTACACCCTCTTAGCACCACGATGGATCCTCCGTCGATCTAATTGACCTATAGCCGTTACGTGGAGGGGACGGATGTAAAGAGTAGAGAGCGGAAAGCGGAGAGCAGAAAGTAGAAAGCAGGATCCTGCATCCGGTGATGCATCGTTATACAAGTACCACCGAGAACCAGGCCGAGGACTCCTGACAGACGCCGAGCCCCATAAACGCACCACTTTTGTTGGCCGGCATGAACTCCGCGACCTCGCCCCGAGAGCTCCCGTCGCCACACGTCACAGAAAGACTTTCGTGCCCGTACAGGACCAGCCCACACTGGTCGCCGTCGGACGGCATGCTACAGCGACATGACCTCCCATTCCTTCAGAAGCCGTTCCATCTCCACCGAATCTCCGTGCGTCGAATCCGCCAGGACGCCGTAGTTGGGGTACGTCGAGCTGATATGCTCCAGATCCGACGCCTGCCACGTCAGTTGCTCGATGCCCGCCATCATGCGGGTGACCCTTGGAGGCATGGCCACCTGCTTCATTTGCATCGTCCGGTCAATCATGCGGCAGGCCCCGCGTGCGATCATGACGTGCGTGGCCGCACCCAGCACGCAGCGGAACGTCTCTTCGAAGGCGGCGGCGGGGCTCGTCAGGGTATTGGCAGGCGAGATCGGGGCGGCGGCGAGCTCATCCGAGCCGTTGAGATATTGGATCAGGGTGAAAGAGCTGATCACCGCGCATTGGAAGACAAACGCGAGAGTCATCTTCATGCCGTAAGTGGTGCGAAAGTCACGAACGACTGTCGCGGCTTGCGTCGCGTGCTGGAGTGTGCCGGTGTTCCAGTAGACTGCAGGTGAGTCGGGTCTTCTTTCACTAGCTTCGTTTCCGTTCGGGGCCGGCGCGGCTGAGTCTGATGAGGGTGAAAGGATCATTCTTTCAGCGGTTGCGCAGAGTGTCAGCATGACACAGAGATAGTTGCCACTGCCCGCACGGTCAGCCTAACCCTCTCAAGTGATGCATCATGGTTTCGACTTACTGCAAGTCGAAGATGGGCGCAGGTAGATCCTTGTTGTACTGTATATCCGAGGGCAAGTTCTGGTACCATGCCGTCAACCGTCCTTCGAGCTGTCTAGCGTCTTCTTCGAAACTGGCCGTCTGAACAGATTCTTTGGAGAAGAGCAGGTCGTTGACATCCGATATCAAACGGGTAAGGATACAGCGCTCGCGAAAAAGAGCATTGCCTCGGTATTGTGTGGACAGATGATTCAGAGGCCGGCCGGTCCAGAAAGAATTCGTGTCCGGAAGCATTGGCACGAAGCTGAGCCGGGAGTCGATCGGCGAGTTCACTTTCAGAAGAGCGATCGAGCAGGTGCTGCAGCTTCTCGTCAGCGACGTCCCGAAATCGAATAGTTTGAACACCTACACATCGATAAAGTGCGTTGCCCACGCAGCACATGTCCGAGCTCTAGCGGTATCGCTGAGCGAGTCAGAGCCTGCCCCTGCGACCATGGGAATGTCTTTGTTCATCTGGAGGGCGACCGTCAGGAGCATCACGCCGAACTTGTCTTTACCTCGCCAAGAGGAGCTTGAACGGTTTGTCAGCAGGAGTCGAAGGACAACTTGACGCGTTGCCTGTACTCACTCCAGTGTGAGTATGAGTAGAGCTTGCAGGTTGGCACTAGCTTCGATATCAGCGCTTATCTTACCGGAGAAGAGCATTTTTCCTACACATTAGCTTGTCCATTCTCTAGAACCCATAGCCGGAGTGCCTCTTCGTGAAAATGTTGGCCTCTGGTGACGTATTCATCGGGTTGGACAAATGCTGCATCATACTCTGCATAGAGCTTGACAGCGACGACATCGATTAGTTGCCGATCGAACATGCGTGAGAATCAGTCCATGAACTTACACATGCCATCGAACAGACGCAATTAACCAGAAACGACGAGCAATGCTCTGACGGACCCCTCGTCGTTAAGCCGCGTAGAAACAGGTCCGACTCGACAGATCTCCAGTAGGGATTGATGTAATTGATGAAGATTGATATCAGGCGTGAAACGAATAGATCGTCTTTGGTGACCAGCGTCCATCGTCCCGCAGAAACCAAGTTCAGCGGCGTGTCCAAATCGCTGTGCACGGGACGGGAGGACTCTGCAGTCGACGAAGACGACTGCGGCGGCGGCTGCGGCGGCGGGGATATGCAAGCAGCGGTCGAGGGACGTCGTAGCACGTCTGCGACCTCATGCGAACTGAGGACTCGTGTCTTCAGCCTACTCCTCTCCGCCGGATCTAGGGGGCGGATGGAAACACGGCCCTCGGCAGAATCCTCAAGGAAAGCGACGATGTCGTGTGTAGATGAACTGCCCTGCAGGAGACAGCGCAAAACGGCTTGTCGAGAGGCGTGTAGAGGCGGCAGGTCGTCGGTGGCAGAATGCTTACGTTGCTTGAGCGAGCGGTAGACGGCGTCGAGGTCGTCGCCATTGCGGACCTGGCGGAGGGTGTCGACGATCTGACGGTCCTGTCTGGTGGGAAGGATGCGGAAGAAGTCATGCAAAGCATTGTACGATTGCTGGAGTTCCTCGTATTTGCGCTTCAGGGATTGCTGTCGCGATTCGCCCTCGGGACTGTCATCGTCTTCACAATCGAGGCCTCGGGTTTCGCGCATATCACATGGTCCTTGTCCCTCGCACTGGTTGCAGTCTCAGCATACATGTATGGCGTTCTGCCGCTGGAACAGGAACGGGTGACCGACTTGGACCGTTCGGCGGCGGCACTCGCTACGTGCGACTGTCAGCGACTTGGGGGCCGACGCATTGCTTTCACGATTTGGAGCGAGGCTTTCGTCGTTTGCCAGCGTCTGCATTTGGCGATGATCCTCGACACGAGAACAATAATGAGGTGTCAAGACCGAGGGGGTTAGGCGAAAGGCGGCGGCGGGAACGGGTCCGTCGGGGAGTATGTGAGGTGACGTGGGATGTTGGTGTTGGAAACGGACGATCGTCTATCATCTAGGGCCTGCTATTCGCCGCAGTCATCTGTGGCTTAGCAGGCAGTCCTGAAAATAGCTAATAGGAGGAAGACGGGAGCTATACAACTGCTACCTTAGTCCTATAGTGCTTAGTATTATAGTATAAGGAGCAATTATAGGAGCTTGCCAAAAAATTGTAGGAGCTTGCTATAGCTTTCTTATTAGCGGAATCTAAGCTAGAGCTCTCTAATATTAAGAAAAAAAGGCTATTCTAGCGCTATTAGCTTTAGAGAGCCTTTTTATATTTAATAGAATATACTATTATTTTACTATTAAGACTTAGGAATATAGATATTTCTTATTAGATTTTTTCTAAAAATATAATAGAAACCTTAGTTTAAAGCAAGAAATAAAAGTCCTCCTAAAAAAGCGAGTATTAAGTCGCCTACTTTTAAAATAAGCTCTATCCTTTATATATAAAAAACCTAAAAATTAGAGGCTTATCTTCTTACTATTTTAAGGATCTTTATTTATAAGGGACTAGTTTCGAGATTTTAATAATATCGAAGATAGGCTATATAAGAGTCTCAAAGAGGACTAAGATTATATACTAGTCGTATAAGTTATATATATAGAGTAGTAAAGTCTGCGTAAGTTAGGAACTATCTAGTAAGAATCTAGATAATATAAGTAGTAGTTAGCTATAATATTATTATATATATAATAAGTAATATATACTATCTAGAATATAGTAATACTAACTATCCTAGCTCTAAAGAGTCTAATAGAGAGTAATAGTATAACTATAGAAGCGCTTATAACTAGAAGAGTATAAGCTAGAATCCTAACTTTTAGCTTTACTTTATAACTAAGGCTACTCTTATATAAATACTAAGGTTATAGAACGTATTAATTATATAACTATATATACTAAGCGATTTTAATTATATATTACTTAGTAGGTACTAACTATATTAACTAAAGAATATTATATCCTCCTCTACTAAGGCTTATATACTCCTATAGAGCCTATAAGGCCCTAATATCCTAAAAATTAAGAGAATATAACTATTAGAGGCTAGTTATAAGCCTATGTTATTCTTATAGCTATATTACTTTATATACTAAATCTATTAAAAAAGGGTAGAGAGTAGTTTTATACCTACCTAGCTAAGTTAGAGTAAGGAGAGTTATACTAGAATATAACTTATAAGTCCTCTAACTAAGTCCCCTATAAGCTTAGCCCTAGAAGGATTATTTAAAGAGGAGAGGGAAGAGATTATTCCTCTCCTAACTAACTAATATAATATATAGTTTACTTCTTTG
>WBMN01000064.1:0-45468 GCA_010367425.1 Teratosphaeria destructans | reverse complement strand
GGTCGCCAGACCATTGCGAGTGATCTTGGCGTTGCGCCGCGGTGCTGACATGTCGCGACGCGGCCGACGGCTTGTCATGGCTGCGCTGCAGCTTCATGTTGTTGTTCGGCGCCGGTGCTCCGCCCGCAGCGCCAGAACCGCGGCGCAAGCCCTTGTTGTAATTTGTAGAGGATGCTCCAGGGCAGTGACCGGACGCGTGTAGTGCACCAAGAAGCAAGGCTGACTGTAGTATGGTCAGTTCGAGTTCACTACTGGCCCACTCCGTCCTCGACATACCAAAGTGTCGGCGGTGTTCTGCAAGTCTCCTGATCGGTCTACCCGCCGCCGGCAGGCAGCGCGCGCTTAATAGTTGCTCTCTCCAGACAGAGGGATGACGCTGGTGGTGATGGTGATGCATGTTGATCGATGTGAGAGTGGATGTTGTGGTGGCGAAGAGGAAGGGGAAGGATCTGCAATCGTAGGAGGGCGGCCTCGAGTGCATCCGCGCTCCGAGCCTCGCCTGACGCGTCTTCGCTGCGAGAATGGCTGTAATCAATGAATACGTGGTTGGCAGGCCTACATGTAAATAGAACATTGCTCTCCCGCCTACTAGTCGCTACCAATCTGTACTTGGAGCTCTCCGCTGTCTGCATGCCTCCCTCGCGGTCTTCATGCTTAAGTGCGTAGTCTCCCTGAGCTTCAATGGTGTGTGGGTGATTGTACTCGGCGTTGCCGCGCTGCATTTGCCGAAAGCCGCTGACTGCGCTTCTCCGTCGAACACGAGCATGTTTGCCTTCGACCGCCGGCAAAAACGCAATTCTCATGCTATCCCAATTCTAAAAGCACCATGAGCATGCCCGAAGCCAGGGCTTCATCCTCGCATTTTTCGCGAAGCCGCAGCATCAAAAATGGGTGGACAGTGATCAAGCGAGCAAAAAGATTGCAGGCCTCCAGCCTCGAGCTCATGCTCGAGGACTAATGGCCTGTGATATCAGCTAATAAACCAGGGGATAATTACTTACTTTGATTGAAGTCCAGATCCAGATCCAGTAAATCCAGGAAGTCGAACCAGAGCCATGCCGAGCCACGCCGCGCTGGAATCACGAAGACGAAGGGGGAGGAATTTTGTACGCACCTTGACTAGTCCCGAAGGACAGTTCCGACGCTAGCAACCAATAAATATATACTCACAACCCAGTTTCCCGAGCTGCACCCGATGGCGCGTGCGGCGCAAGCCTCTGCCAGCCGGCTCTTCATATTCTTCCACTTCTCACTGCTTCATCACTTCCTTCCATCACTCTTACCACACTCATCATGTCACACGACAACCATCATCCATCATTCACAACACACAATCCATCGATGACGATGGGCAGGTCACGCGCCTGGCCAGCACATCATCACGGTCTGCAGCGATGGTCCACCACCGACACGCGCATGGCCGACCAGTACCACCTGGAGCGGCAGCGGCCACCACCAAAGCCGCCATGGGTGCCACTGGCCGGAGAGGTAAGAGGCATACCCAGCTCGCTCAGGTCAGACATCACTGACAATTCCTTCGCAGATCACTCCGCGGCCTGACAACGGCCATGCACCATCACCCACAAAATCAAGAAAGAGCTCTCACTTTGAGGCTCCGGCCAGCGATTGCTGGCCATAACGACGGAGGCACCGTGCCGGCACGCCACCATGGCCTCTGTGCGCAGCCAGTGGGCAGGTACGTCCACCACAAGCCCTATGCGGCAGCTCCATCTCCTGGCACGAGCAACGATGCTGACGGAAGCATAGGCACATCCGCACCACGGACGCCTGCCGACAGCGTACGGCGACGGCATCACCCCCGTCCTGGATATGGCATCACCCCCGTCCTGGATATGGCTGGGGGGCGGCGCGGGTCGACTTCGCTCATCATCAATGGCACGACGCCGTTGAGCGCGGTCAAGCCGATAGCCACGCACGATGGGCGGGTGCCCCGTGCGAAGGAGGTTGTCTTCTCCACAGACATGATCCCCCAAAGTGGGGTGGCAACCGTTATATTCTGCTCTCAAACGTCCACAAGGACGAGTTGGAGGAAGGGGGTACCTTCTCCAACCTGAGCGAGGACGTGGGTCAGGGTTCTCATTTGAGTATTTGCTACTACCACCAAGATCTGCACGTCTGTAAAGAGTTATGGCTACACCTTCAGCGCATGCGGGGCGTTTGGAACAGGTCGTTGGATGTTGCGGCTACGCTCTCAGCATGGATGTGACGGGAATATACGAAGGGCAGCTCCGAGTGTTGGCTTTGGCGAGTGTGAAGAGGCGGGAGTTGCAATATGGGTCGCTCGTGCGCTCTTTGTCCTCGACCCGGAATAGCAGTCTGACAATGCATTGTACCGTCCGAGATGTCTTTGTACGGCATTGTGAGTACCTTGATCTCGCGTCGGATTGACTCTTCGTCCTTGTCTTGCTTTCCTCATTGTGCTTGATCACGGTAGAGTGGTGACTTTCGCCCTCTTGGCTCACAGGGGCATTTCACCAATGCCTTTCCAGACATGGGCTTGTCCTTTCCTTCTTGCCGTGCCTTTCCAGCAACGTGAATGCGATTCCTATCGTCCTCGGCGTCCCTCAGTGAATCTCGGGTTGTCCCGCGGCTGGCGGTCTTCGGCTTCGGCTTGGCGGACGTTTGGATTATTCCTTTCCTCCCAAGCTTGTCGGAGCACCACATTCAGACAACAACAACTGCGACTCCTCATCCAAACACATTGACAAAGCTTCCAACAGCCATCACACTCACACTACCACACAAACCATCAATCCCATCCACAGCAAGAGAAATGGCTTTCTTCGCAGGGCGCAAGGTCTTGACGAGCAGCAAGTTTGGCGGCGCGGTGGTGAAGTGCCGCGGGATCTGGTACTTGACGGGCGTGCAGCCGATGAGCCTCGAGGACATCAAGGCGCAAGAGCAGCGCGAGAAGGAGAAGCAGGAGAAGAAGGGCGGCGAGCAGCCATCAGGCGAAGGCAAGCCCCCGAGCGCCAGCAAGGAGGCCACCGCGCCGAAGAAGGAGGGCGGCGACAATGCGGTCGTCGACGAGAAGCAGAAGAAGCAGTAGAGGGTGTCCGCGTAACACTCGTTCACCCCAACTGACCAGCACAATCCCACCAATGCACCAAACCGGACCCCGACCGCCCACCCCAACCTCCTACCCAACAACGCTTGTTTTGGCAGCTCCAAACGCGTAAGACCAACGATCGATCAGCACAAGCATCGCCGACGAGCACAACACCACCAACCATCAAGCTAAAACCCTACCACCCACCACCAGCCCGTATCTACCCAACAGCGCGCGTCTTGGCAGCTTCACACGCGTAAGTCCAACGATCAATCAACCCATGCACCATCACGAGCACAACACCACCACCAATCGAGTACAACACCACCACCCATCAAGAACAACTCCCACCACGCGCCAAGACCCCCTGTTGCCCAACAATGCGTGTTTTGGCAGCTTCACACGCGTAAGTCCAACGATCAATCCACCCACGCACCACAACGAGCGCATACAGCAGAGCCATCACCCTCATTCACAAGACCAGAGCCCGCAACACACCTACAGCGCCCGCAACCCGAACAACAAGAGCTGTAAACAACATCCCCAGCACCCAACAAGCTCTCACATACAACATCAAAATCAGCGCAGAGAGCACTCCGAACACCACAGCTGCCACGAGGATCGCAAAGATCCACCTGCATCGCCAAAAGATCAACACCATCAACCATAAAAGGCAGAATGCACCATCGAGCCCCCAGAACCCAACAAAGCCCTCGAAGCAGAGCTCGCAAACGCAAGCGAGGGAGAGGCTGCATACCGACGATCACTCGAGCAAAGAGAGAAGCATCATCAACATGCGGCGCAAGGCCAGGCACGCCCGCACAGAGTCAACATATAGCGACAACGTACCCAGTAGCAACAAGCGCATTGATCGAACGAGGACAAGAAGCGAGGAGCAGGGTCAGGATAGCAGCTCCTACGAGCAAGTTTCTCTCAAGAAGAGTCAGCAAGACGCAAGAAGCTGCAGCGAAACCCGAGCGTCACGAGCAGACTTGCGCGAAGCCGGGTTCGAACACAAGCCACACTCATCGGCCGATGCTCGAGAAGGCTACCAGATTGGACGCGAGCACCACCAAGATGGGCCGAGTACCGGTCCAGTCGACTGCAGAGCAGAAACTCCAGTCATCGCGCGGGCAAAGACAAGCCGAGCTCACCGCAACAACGGACAGACGGCGACGCTGTCGAAGGAACGGGGCGGCGCTGGTGTCAAAGCAGACGTGTCGCGGGCCAGTCGTATAGGCACACCGCAGAGCATCGACCAGATTGTCGGGGTGAATGATGCCGGCAGCGGGCCAGGCGAGGAGGCGCACCGCTGGGACCGAGAGGGAAGAGCTGAGGACGGCAGGCGAAGGACGCGGCGGGCCAGTCGAGTAAGCTCTCCGCGATGCGCTGTTAAGCGGGTCATGAGTGAGCATCTTGTCGTTCGGGCAGGGCAATCAGGTGATAGGCAGGGAGGGGGAGGCACAGAAGAGATACGGCAAGCCGCTCTTATTCGGGCCTGAGCTCTCCGACGCCAGAACGAGAACGGAAAGACGAGGAGAGAGAGATACTTCAGAGTCTGCAAGGTGGTCGGTCAGTGGCGCTACAACGGCGGAGTAGGACAGCTGCAAGGTTGAATAGCATGCAGTCTTAGTCGGGCTGTCAAGGCAGCTCGCCGACGCCAAGGGCATGGAGGAAGAGCTGGAATCTGTGTCAGTGGTGGTGCTGCCAGCTGAGCGGCACGACTGCAAGGTTGAAGAGCAGACGGTATGACTCGGGCTGGCCAACGATGCTAGGGTGGGGTTGCGGACGCAGCCCGACTCCTAGTTGTCGATGCGATTGGCGCAGCCGAGGACAATGTCAGCTAGGATAGAACTTATGCACAACGAATCCAAAATCAGCACCAGGATCCACTACCAGAGCAGAGCTGTCCCGGTCGGCGCCTGGTGAAAGATATGATGTGAATGCTGCAAAGTTGAGTGGCAGCCAGTGTCGGTCCGCAGGCTAGTCTAAGGCTAGCAACGCCAGAATGAAGCAGAAAGATGATAGGCGCAATCTTGTCAGTCGAATTGGGTCAGCGAGCGTCACAGGAAGTTGCAAGATCGAGCGACACCCAACCATACTCGGGCTGTCAGAACACGCTCACCGAGGTCAGGTTCGGGCTGGAGGGAGGCTGTGACCAATGCTGGCGCTCGATGATGGAGCCTGCTTGGCCTGGTGGATGACTGCAGGGTTGAACAGCAGTTGGTCAGTCTTGCCCAGGCCGTCAAGCGCAGAAAAGAGCACAGCGAGGTGTACCTGCCAAGAGAACGCCGTCGAGCAGCTGAGCATGCCGACAGTGTCCGTTCTCACAGAGTCGACAGGCCAGCGAGACGTCAAGGACCACGGGCACTAAAGAAGCCCCACGTGTTCCGATGGACGTACGAGTCGAAAAGGGTATGCCAACGACGCAGACTGCAGACGACAGACCGAAGAATGGTATACTTGCACCTGAGCCAGGTCGCCGAGCACGCTAAGAGAGATGCCGCTGAGCCTGAAGATTGATATGTCCCGAGGTTCCTGCTGAGCCGAACGGTGGCTTGGACAGCCCAGATGCAAACGGGCCACAACCCAAGGCTCACCGCTATGCCCGAACAGCCAATGCCATACGGCCGTAAACGGCACCAGCATGATTCGGAGCCTGAGCACCCCCGTCGTTGTGGCGTCGAGGCGTTCTGTCATCCTTACCGAGAAAGCCAAGCGACCATGCTCTGGCATACACCCATGTGCTGAAGCCTGGCTTGTCGAATGGAACCAATGATTACCGGGCCAGAAGACTCACCGATGGTACACAACGAGCCAGTCTACCTCCTCAGCAGCCACTGTTGAAGATGGGCCTCGAGCAGGCCACGAGCAGGAATTCGCTGCTATGCCCGACGTTAATGTTGTACAGCGGTAGTTGGACGGAATCGTGGCCGGAAGTCTGGAGAGAACGTTCGACAAGACAAGAACGTTCGACAAGACATTATGTTGAGGCCTTGTTCGCTCGCCTCGCGAAGAGAGCTAGTCGAGGAGTCCTGGAAAACACGGAAGGACACCGAGCACGACTTTGGTACCCAGATGGAGTGCCAGCGGGCCCAATGGCTCACCGCTGCAACGCATCCCGGACCTTGCCTACCTCGCATGTGGCCAGTGAGGGTCGTCCAGACTCGCGGCTTCTCGCCCTGCAAGATCGAAACGTCGTACCAAGTGTCTGTCAAGAACATTCATCAAGGCAGAAGTAGCGATCAGACAAGGGCGGAGATGCTGTGTTCCGGGAGGCAGTCGAGCTCAGGTGGGTCACGTCCTGTTGCGTTGGGAGGCGGGTCGAAGAGCACTCCGCCAGGCCAGAACGTCGTTGGTCGCGAAAGTCAAGCAGAGATCATCAGAGACAGATGCAATGGCCAGGCGTACTGCACGCAATTTGGGCTCCCGAGTGTACCTCGCTCCTTCAATGGGCTCTCCGCCGTGGAACCCACCTGTTTGGAAGCCAATGCATCCGAGAAGATGTAATAAAACTCAGAGCCCGGCGGAGTGGTCAAGGCACAGCAAGCATCGAGCATAAGCAGCTCGAGGAGCAGTGCGCAACCAACCTGTCGACGTCAGCACCATGAGCCGCCGACACTTGCTTCGCTGCATGCGGGCCAAAGGCTCTCCACTGCACACCTGTATAATCAGCATTCAGGATGCCTGCAGGGGAAGCACATGGACCGAACGCCGCAACAGCGCACTGGCGACAGCACAGGCGCGATGAGAGCAGGATCAGTCACCACCAACCCCCAAGATGCAGCCGAAAGTCAGCGAGACAGGCGACAAGATCTGTCAATGGCAGTTACGCACTTCCAGGAGGCTCCGGCGATCACTCGATTGGGCCCAGACAGTCGAATCGTACTCCCGCAACCCGGGCTCATCGGCGGGTTGACGGGCCCCAAAGCTCACCGCCATCTGCTGCAAGAGGGTGCTACGCACTGGATAGGTCCTGCCGACTTGTGTCCTGCGGCACGATCGTCGATACGTTCTTGCGCAGCCGGAGTAGAGTACTGCATGATGCCACAACGGCCTTGAGGTAGCCCAGGCAGGTGCTTCATGCTCACCGCTGCTGGGTGCAAACGCTCGGAGGCAGCCCATGGAACAGAACGACAGCCTCCAGTAAAGGCCAATTTGTCCAGCGTCACGGAAAGCCCAGGAGGTGCCTGGCAGTCCAAACATCAGCTGCAAACGGTGCGAAAGAGGTTTTCACACCCGTGGTGCTAGGGTCGACATCGTAAGAGTCACCGCTGACGGCTGACCTGGCGTCGACGAAGAGCGACGGGCTGGTCTTGCTGTTGATGACATTTCTCTGCCTGGTGACCATCATCGTCGGAGGCATACACGATAAGGTCGGATGCATCGTGCTCTGCACTGGACCATGACATCCCAAAACCTCGCGGGCCCAAGAGCTCACCGCGAAGTATGGCAGAGTCGGGACGGAAGTAGGGAGCAATGTACCTAGGCAACACGCTCTCGCCTGGTTGCAGCTGTGGTATGCCGCTCTCGCCTGGTTCGTTGGGTCCGTGGCAATCACGTCGAGAGAATTCAGCTACGCAGAGCCGACCATCGTGCTGCCATGTTAGAGTCAGCCAACCGGCCGAGCTGCAGAAGTTCGTCGTCCATCACCAGGGCGGTGAACTGTGCAAGGAACAAGATGTCGTCCAAGACCATCATCACTCAAATAGTGTAATGCTGCCGGCCTGCCCGCCCGTGGCAAAAGCGTTGAGAAAAGGCCAAGCTGCAGCAAACCCAAGATGGTGACATCCCCGCTTCCGGCTGGAGCATGTTTCCACCCATCCGAAGCCTATCGATCCACATCAAGCCAGGGATAGGTACATCTCCGGCAGCGCACCACTCAAGCCGTGTCAGCCCTCTAGTGTGATGACGCACGTTGTCGACCTGGTCAGCATGTACCGCTGTCTCGCCAGATTGCGACCGCAGCGACCTCGCCACACATGAACAGGCTTTCGCTTCTTCAGAGAGACTATCAGGATAGTCTGCAGCTGGGTCTGCTTCGGCCTGACTGTCTGTAGAGTCGCTGCAGTCACGTGCTGGGACGGCTGGTGCTGGGCTGTCGTGACTGCGGTGAGGTCGTGAGGCCGGCCTCGGTGAGCATGCTGCTGGGTACCTGGAGCAAGGCATGTGTCTCCCGTGTGTACGACGATCCGAAATGAGGCATATGATGTGAGGCTTCCTGAGCTCTTTCGGCGGGTGGTGTAATGAAGCTGCTGGCGGCGGCGAGGTCTCTGCTGGGCAAGTCCGCACCGGAGGGCCTGTGTGCAATGCCTGGCAGCATGCAGGCTCGCCTCCACGGGTCGTGCTGCCTCCGCTGGCTGGGTGGAGGGTGGGTATGCCCGGCTAGCCGCCTCCTCGCAAATTTTGCCGCGGAGGTGAGGATGTGGTAAATATCATCGCCGACCGCCACCACGCCACCTTGAGGCTGTCCTGGCTCTTGAAAAGGTGTATGTGTCTCGCTGGCCATGTCGTCGCTGCTGATATGCGGTGGGCGGAAGTGAGGGAGGAGGATCTGGGTAGCACACGCCTGTCAGCACCGCCATGGCTTTGTCTCAGCGCAAAGTGAGCAGAGACAGCATTGACTGTGGGAAAGCGTGCTTACCGTGATTCTCGACGTTTCCGAGCTCGCCCCCACCGCCACCAGAGTCATGCTGTGGCGGAGGTGGAGATCTGGCCGGAGGGGGGTCCCTCAGGCTCACCGCCCATACGCACCCGCCAGCGCCCATGAGCGCCAGCAGATACCTTGGCGGGCCTTGAGATGGCGCTCAAGAAGGATCTGGGCAGGTCGCTGCCCTTCTGGGTGATGTCGCCGGCGTGGCGGAGGGGGTGGGAGGTGAGTCCACAGCGGAGGTCCGCCATGACTTCGCCGCGCCACAGGTTCGCCGGAAGGCCAGACACTGCCCCACGGACTTTCTGAGGACGTTGAGATGAGCGGTATCGACCTCGTCCCCGTGTGGCAGGAGTATTGCAGCAAACGTGGTAGTCGTGGCTCACGATGAGGAAAGCAGAGTCGTGCTGGAGGGCAAGCTCAACGCGGCTTGGCAGTCACTCGGAAACTCCCGCTCCACTCTGACTTCACCCTATGGTCGAACAGCGACGAGGACGACGAGATACGACTTCAAAAACAGCTCGACGTTGCTCCACGGACCCGAGATACCAACCGCAGTCACAACCATCATGTCTCAGGCCCGACGGCCGAAGCACAGAGGCCACGAGGGCTAGCGCCGGCGGAGCATAGAATCAGCGGGCGGACAATACAGCAGTGGCGGCAAGGGCTGGACCAGACTGGAGCAACGAGGATGATTGAGAGCATGGAGGTCTGTCATGGAGGCTGGTAGCAGGGGATCGAGCATGGAGGGCATAGAGACGACGGCGGCAAGCAACACAAAGCGGTGGCGCCGGGCGAGTAGGTGACATACAGTAGACGGCTGAATTGTATAGATAAAGCCAGTGACGAGGTCTGTACTCGCACCGCGGGAATGAGGTATCTCAGATTGGGCATGGTATGTCACTGTACAAGCATCCCACCCGAATAGCGGTCCCATATCGTCCTGAAAACCATCGACGAGACGTCAAACCATAACGGTCGGGCGTCCCTGTGAGGCTTCTCCCGTCTCTCGTATTGACAAGTTCCTCATGCACACGTCAAAGAACACTTCTTGCCTGCTGACTCCCGCTGACGGCTTGAGAAACTTGGTACTGCCGTCGCGTATCCAGCTGACGACCATCGCCACAGGCACGAGGCGATAAGTACAGTACGGACCAATCGATATTGCATCTTCCAATATCTGGGCGCACATCCTCCTCTTGATGATCGAAAAGGCCATGTCTTTGTCCATCAGGAGCACGCACCTGCCGAAGTTCCAGCCCATTTCTGCCGGCCCCTTTTCCTCTCGAGCCAAATTGCTCTCTCGCCACTCGTAGGAACTCATGCTGCAGCGCCGATATGCCACAAATCATCCATCGACGGTATTGATACCTCACAGAGAGTCACCTACCCGCCATCAAACTTTACGGAGGACAGGTAGGATGTCAAGGTATCGTTATCGCACACACTACAGCAGTGAGACATTTTGTTGGGTTCAGACTAAGGATGGACGCTCCACTATGGCCAGGCATAGTCCTTAGTGTTTGGAGCATGACTATCATCGCAGCATCCCGCCTCTAATTCTGCGTGACTCCAACGCCCAGATCCAATCTTCCGGGTGTGATCATGTTTGGATGTGTAGAGCAGGCGGCGAGGAGAAGAAACGAGGCGGCGTAAGTCTGCTGGTAGCAACTTGGACGCTTGCTTCCACGTGTCACCCTGATCAAGGCTTCCTGTAGCGTTGCATAGGAGCTACGTTGTAGGTTAGTAGAGAACGCGAGTGTTTGCAGAGAGGTCAAAGAGAATGATTGTATGGCCCTGAAGCTCGTCGCAATTACCACCAGAACCTCGACTACCTTATAGGCATCTGCTCTAGATCCTGTAGCATCTCAGATCGGGTAGTCTGGACTTGCTCACTGGCTTTTTGAGGGGACGAGCAACCCAGACTGGTTTTCTGATACAAACTGAAGTCGTGTTCTCTCTTGACGTTCGCACGATACGTCTTGACGCTGCCTTGTGCTTCCAGTCGGGAGAGATACGTCCCTAAGCTGCCAGCATCCACCAGCACAGTGATTGTTCCCGACCCGGACGATGGACGAAGCATATGACAGAGAAGAATCTAGCGCATTTGGACAGCGGGGAGCTATGGAGCCGATCGCGTGAGGATTTGATTCGATTCAGGAGACCTTCGCATGACAGCCCTACACTGTCCAGAAAAGGCCCGTACTCTGACCTCCATCTTCCGCTCTACATCTTTCCACGATCTGGTGCCGAACAGAATTCACCTCTTCAGCTTCGACTTTCCGCTCATATCAGTCATCCGACCGCCCCTCGCCCGTTACCTTCCCCACACCACGACATCATCTGAAACACTCAATCGCCATCCATTAGCTTGGCGATCATCCGCATCCTCGTCATTGGTGTTGAGATGTGTGGAGCCTGATCGTCGGTGGATACGGCTGAGACATGGCAGGGTACATGGGCTAGTGTCCGAGATGGCCGAGAGATCTGCGATGGTGGTGAAGCTTTGCCTATGGATGCGGTGGAATCGATCTGAGAGCACGAGAATAGGTCTTGGTGGTGAGGCGAGGTGATTCTGGCAGGATGGTGGGTTGTCCTTGGTCCGGTAGATGGCTGGTCGAGCCCGAGGTGGAGCCATTTCCCCGTCTTCTTCTATTCTTCGCGAATCCACTCAAGCCGATGCGCTACACGCTGCACGCTGCATTCGTGGGTGAGAACGCCGTCTTGTTGGCCTTCGCTGGCATTTGATGCTTACTATGATCAGCAAGGCTATCCTCCAAACTGTACTGCCCGTAGCCCGGTCTCTCAGGAACCCAAGTGTAACCGTCCTCAGCATCAACCCGTTCTCTATAAGCGGTTTCATCACGGTTGCGGTGGTCCGCGGCCGATGTCTTACTACGCCTGACGTCCGGTGACGAGTTGCCTGTCCCCTTGCGCAGTGTAGCAGCGTAGATACGCAACAGCAAGTAATGTTGTCCCCTTTCAGCTCCTCTGGTTTGGTATGTGGACCTGACGGCGGCGTGGTTGCGGAACAACAATGGTGTCTGCTTCTGGCCCCTGACTCTTGTTCTGTGCATTCTGGTAGGATCGAGAGGTCGCAACGGCGAAATCGTCGTCGTATAGCTTCGTGGACACGCCTGTGCTGTCGATCATCGTGGAGCTGGTATACTTGGGCAGTAGTCGCGACACGGTCGGTCTGAATGGCGGATTCCTTGTGTATGTGCATTAGCGCAGTTCTGGAGGTTCTGTTCTCTTCCCCCCTTTGCATCAGTCGAAGGCACACGTTCTCGTGGAACTCGTGGATGGTGAGCGCTTGGCGGACATTGTAGGTGGCGGATTTGCGGGGGGCTCCTCGTGGGCATGTTCTGTGTACGCGTGCAAAAAGAATGCATGAGCTTGCCGTAGGCAGAGCGAGGGGATATCTTATTCTTTGTGTTGGTAATTCTTGTGATACAACCATAAAAGATCGATCGGTCACAAAAAGAAAGACTGCGTGCGGCAGTGCAGGTCGAACTGAGAGTCCTCCTCATCCAAGATCTCCAAAAAAAAAAGGCAAAAAGAATAAACCACTCATCTTGAAGCCACTGCCGCCGCCGCCGATCGCAAGTGATAACGAATAGGAAAGAGGGGAAGACTCACCTGAATGGTTTCAAGCGCCCTGTTCCATCAATATATACTGCCAGATCTGACCGTTCAAGGAAAAAAATATGCAAAAAGAAGAACACCATTGCCATGAAGCCGCCGCCGCCGAACGTAATCACATGTGATAACGATTAGGAAAGAGGGGAGTACTCACCTGAACGGAATCGAGCATGCCATTCCACGTATATATATTGCAAGATATCGCCTCCCCACCGAAAAAAAAAGCCAAAAGAAATACCACTGACTTTCCTGCCGCCGCCGCCGAATGCAATCGCAAGTTATAACGAATGAACCAAGGAAAGAGGAAGCACTCACCTGAATGAAATCGAGCATAACATGTCACGTATATATATTGCAAGATATCGATCCCCTAAGAGAAAAATCCAAAAAGAAACACCACACACCTTGCCGCCACCGCCGCCGCTGAATGCAATCACATGCTGTAACGATTAGGAAAGAGGGGAGTACTCACCTGAATGACGACGGAACTCCACTCCGCATAGATAAACTGCAAGGACTGTCCGGTCCGAGCGAGGACAAGGGTCCGGACGGGGCTGGGCACCAAGGGCAATATTCACACGTAGCGTCGCGCTAGCTTGGGGTCTATTCGCATGTAGGAGGTTGCAGGGTCTCTTGCCGCGAGAAGGAGCGCACATAATAATACAATGATCCGATGAATCGATGCGGACCGTCTTCTCGTACTCCTCCACCATGAGGAGCGACATACCACTCGTACCCGGCACGCGAGAGCCACCACCCTCAAACCTCCCAAGACGCAGTCACCCGCCCATCTCCTCCCAGCAGATCCTATTCACCACGATCCCTCGCGACCACACCTGCCCAGTTATATAGTATGCATCGATGGCAGTCATATCCCACGAAAGCCAGGACAGAGCTACGCTAGACAAATCGCAGAGCGTTGAGAAGCTGGATCAAAGGAGGAAACACCATACATAGCTCAGCGAGCCGACGGCAACCACCAGATCAAGATGGTGAGGATGGGTCAGATACGGTAGGAGAAATGCAATTCCATGCGGCAGACCCAGTGCTATGCCTCAAAGACAAGAACACATTCATTACCGCCGGGCCACTACTCCTGTGACATCTCCTACCCGTTCTGCCATGCTCGTTATGGAGCGGTTAGATGATCCGCATCACTCGCGAGCCCGCCTCCATCCAGGAGGTCGTGACGGTGTTGATGGAGTAGCTACAAGTGACACATATAAGAGCCAAGCCCGGTAGGCATCACTATCACCAGTAGTCCACCTGCAGGTTGAGAGACAACAAGCCTCGACTTCTACGTTAGTGGACAATGACCGCGATTCGTGTCATTTCTCTAGTACTCGAACGTGAGGTATCTGCCCTCAATGTGCTCCGTCCGACGAGGGTGGCAGCATGTCCGGGACATGCTCTGCCGGCAGGGAACCGTGATGAGATACACACGAGGACGGCGACAGGCATTGGATGTTTAGTATAGCAGGATTAAGGGACCACGGCACGGGGAAGGATAGCTCGGGATCGCAGTAACAGGAGAATAGGGTGTATGCAAAGCCGGCCGGCGGGTACATCTATTTAAGCTGCCCAGCCCCCACCACACCATATCATGTCCATCATGAGCGTACATCTCGCAGCAACAACAAACGACACACCAACCAAGACGACCAAACCTGCCCCCGCCCCCCCGTCAGTGTCACCATCACCCTCGAGGCCCAGAGATTGACAGACTTGGCAGTAGGGTGGCGGCGGCTGATATCGACGGAGTTGCTGTCGATGCCGCCCGTCTCGCCTGGATCGGACGCGCCGCTGCTGTCGCTTCTGCGCCGTGACAGCACGGGACCGCCGGCGTCGCGGTCCCGCACTGCCACGGTAGCGACAGCGCAAACGCCTCGCCGCCACCCCACACGCTGATGTCGGCGGAGTTGCTGTCGACGCCCACCCCCTCGCCCAGATCGGACGCGCCGCTGCTGTCGCTTCTGCGCCGTGACAGCACGGGACCGCCAGCGTCGCGGTCCCGCGCTGCCACGGCAGCAACGCCACCCACGCCCAAACATGATCAGCAGGGTCGAAGGCCTGGTAGGCGTAGAAGCAGAAGGCAGCCTGCAGCAGCGTCGCCTCCATGTATATCCGGGGGGGGGGGGGAAGACGAGATAGGTCAGGAGCACAAAGAGGATCCTGCCGGAGCGGTTGGGGATCCAATGATCCCAGATGCCCAAAAAAATAAGGGAAGCAATCGCAAGCCTGTTCGAACGTTAGCATTATTCGTGTGATCAGAGTGCTATGCCATTGACCTACCCGCTGTCGTAGTGAGATGGTGGTAGCCTGCGTGCAATTTGTATATGTATCGACATGGCGTTGCGAGCGGTGATGGCTGACAGTGAGGTGAGCTGCTGAGACTCTTGATGCCGACGTGTGATGAGTGAGGGCTGGTGATGGATCACGGCGGTGCTTCCTCAACATCATGGTGAGGCTGATGGATGATGTTGATGAAGAGAAAGTGGTTTGAGGGGGAAGATGAGGGAAGAAGAAGGAAACCCGCCTGCTGACTATGAGTCACGCACTGTTTACACCGGACCTTACCGCCGTGGCCCCTGCACGCCAAGCCTTTCTCGCATAAGAAACCCCTTCCTCCCCCTCGACTCTTTCCTTCCTTTCCTTCATGGTCATGATGGATGATACCGTCATCAGTCTACGCGGACGGACGTCCCCGCAAGACGCTCTTGCTCTTCAGTGGCAAGCAGCTCAGGGGGGACGGTCCCAGATCCATGACGATACGTGACGCAGCAAAGAGGTTACAAGTCTGCACATGTCACTGCCCAGATACATGTCTCCGGGATGCCGCACTTCTATGGCGAGCGGGGCTTGTTGAAGGTCGAGGAGAGCGGGCTACAGGACCACAATTGACGGCGATGTTGGACAGGATGCTTCAACTGGACTTACCTCACGTAGATAGCCTTTTGCAATCGATGACCTCGCCCTTCCCCCGCTCCTTTCCTGTCATCTCCCACCAACGGACAGTACTCCGAGAGCCCCTGTTTGCTCATAGCAGCGCGGCCTCAGACTGATGTCCGAGATTGAAAAGATCACGTTACGTGGCAGGAGCCCGCGTGTCGTGTCTGGCTTCGGTTACAACAGCGTCTTGCCCATTGCGGTCTCCTGGATGCCGCGTGCTCGACGGCGACAGGGGAAGGTATTATAGGGTGGGCCAGATCATCTTGAACCAATCCATGACTCCATCGTTTGTGCGTACATGTACTGCTCATGTTCCCACTTAGTGCTCATGACTGAACGCAAGAGACGCTTGCCTTGACTACCTCCAGCCTCGATAAGGATACCTATCTTGCAACTCCTACGGCCCCTTCATGCAACTCCTACGGCCCCTTCAAAACTATCATAAGACGCGACACAGTCTATGAAGAGTGCAACACGGCGAGCAGCAGCCTAGGTTGGCACTCCATTCCACGGGCCTTGATATCCCAGTCAACACGGGCCTTAGCTGCCGCAGACGGCCACAGCTCGAGACCTAGCATAGCATCCCTCCACGAGACCGTCGCCTCCATCGAGCCCACGAGCGAGCAAGGCATCACAAGATCCCACCAACTCCGCCCAGCGATGCCCGACGCGACATCACCATGCTCGACCCGCACCCAACGGCTCAGTAGCAACCAAGAAGAACTCCCCCGAAGACCTGTCTTACATGCTGCTCCGCAAGGCAAGATTCAGGGCAAGAGCTGTGGTACTCCCGGCGGGCGAAATCGAGAATGGGCTCGGGCGCAGTCGTCGAGCTGCTGGACACTGCAGTCATCAACACGAAGCATCGTGGGATATCGAGAGGATCAGGTGGGCTCCCGACCATCTCTTCGAGCCGGATCCGGACAGCACGGAGCGAGGGCTAGGCATTCACTACATCATGAACACCTCCTTTTCCTCGACGATGTCAGAGGCATACAGGTCGCCGTCCCGAGAGACGTCAGGCGTGCACGAGCACAAAGTCCTCGAGAGCACCATTATTCTCTCGGACAGACGAGGACACCCGCCGACTAGCCGTCTGCTCCCTTCCTGGATTCGACAAGCAGTGCCGGTCAAGCCACCGCCTTGGTCAGCATTTGAATCAAGATTCCACATCACGATCGACCCAGGCGCCTCAATCACACCGCAAAGAGAAGAGCTTATGACCGCGATCCCGAACGAGACTTGGCTCTCGTCGTCGCTGATGGCAGTCCCTTGAACCCAATCTCACGACCAGTAGCCGCAAGTCGGTCGTAAGGACCGCTCCGGCGAGGAGAACAAGAAGGCTGGCAACAAGTACAAGGACAAGAGGCTCTCCATGATCGACACGGGTGGTTCACTGTCGGATTCCGGTGACGAACACTCAAACAACGGTGCATCGAGCGGCAGCGATGACGACCTCTCCGTGTCACCGTTATAGACAAAGCGCAAGCCGACAGAGGACGACGACGAGGGGAATGCCGTCGGCAGACAGACGATCGATGCTACGATGCACTTGGCCCTTGCCAACGGCTAACTGCCTCACTACAGCAACATCAAAATGGTAGCGACGCTTGAGGAGGAAGCCCAGGCCGTTGAGAGAGTCGCGGTGGCCAGGAAGAAGGATGCGGCCTGCGCATTTAAGAGCGCGCAAGTATCAAGCCACCTGTCCATGCTGCCGTTGCGAGAGCTTGCCGGGGTCATAAGTGAGATTCACGCCGATAAGGAGGCCGCGGAGCTTATGAAAAAGACCTTTAGTACGCCCTATCCCCTGAGACCAACTTCTGTGGCCCGGGAGGATGTCGAGCACGCATTGGACCACGATAACGCGGGTAACACGCAGCTTGCAGAAGCTACGGATCGTATAAGAGATTGAATGGGCTACTGCGGAGATCTCCCGAGCACGCTACACTTTTTGTGCCTCCGTGATTGAGTGATGGTCTCCTTGACGGGACGGCATTGCGCCCAACGAGCTGATCGTGGACAGGTGCGTCTCTACTTGCACCACCTCAACAATCGATCTACCGCACATTCAATATCTCTCGAGCATGGCACAACGTGCTCTCCGCCGTCTCCGAAGCTCATCTGCTTCACCTGCCTTTCAGCTTGTCCTTCGTCTACTTCCTGCACTCCATGCGCTCGCTCTTCCGCTTCCCCACCAGCTGCCTCACCTCCACCACCCCTTCCTTCCGCGCCCTTCTTCTTCCCGCGTCTCACCGCCTCGCCCCTCACGGTCTCGTGATCGGCCGGCTGACCCTGCACCTCATCCCCTCCTGCCTCACCTCCAAAGAACGTTTCGATCACTTCCAATCCGTCTCTGTGTGCCTCCTCGCTCTCATGTGGTTTCCCAAGCTGGACGACCTCCAACAGCTCGTCGGTCTGCTCGTCGGTGATCGATGTGTTGTTGGGCTCGTATTGGAGTGGTCGATCGACGTGACGCATCCAGAGCTCCCAGAAGCGCGCCATTTCGTGATTCTCGTGCCCGTCGTAGGTTGGGAAGAAGTGTATGATGTCTCTGAGCTCGCGCCACTCACGGACCGTGAGAGGCATGGTGGACGCGATGGGATCGTGCCGTTGGATCTGGCGCTCGTGTGAGCTGGGGGTCGTGGTGCGACGCGTATCAGACTTGAAAGTTTTGGGTGCGCTGACATGTGAAAGTGCACGGATGCGTCGACGGAGTGCGGCCTGGTGCAACGCGTGAACTCGTCGCCGGCGAGATAGACGCGCTCTAAGTGAATGCATCGATGTAACGGGCGGAACCCAGCGGCAGTCCAGTGTAGAGTGGACTTTGATCACATATTCCAGCAAAGACCACGCACTCGGAATAGAGCACGATCCTGTGCCTCGCGAGCAAAGTCCAACGCCCACATACATCACATCGGCGACAAAGTACGACTTGCTCGTGACTACCTGAGCTAAGTCCCTCGCTTCCTGCGCTTTTCTGGAAACTAAAAGACGTCCACTCGAGAGTGATGGATTGATTCCTACAGCCCGATGATGCCCCTAGAAGGTGGCTCCGAAGGCGGTCTCTCTCGTTGCATCAAGTGATATCGACAGCAGGCCCATGTTGCTCTTCCGCTACGTCTAGTGTCGAAGGATATTCAAGATGGCGCCGCCTTTACAATGACCTGCTCCCCCTTCTCCTACTCCAAAATTCTCGTGTACAATACCAGTTCTGGCAGTTTCTGAATTGCTCCGGCTCTGTCGAGATGGAGCATCGACAAGCGGCCTCATTGTCCTTTAGGGAACTGGAAGCTGCTACAATGTTGAAGCCGTCTTTGTCCAACGCACATCTTCGTCCTTCCCAGCCTGCTAGTATCGACGCTGGCAGCTCAGCACGTGATGGCCGGTGAGTTGTGCGCTCTACACTGCCAAGTACTGATTGAATGCGTGTCCACACTTTGTGCCGTTGGTTCTTCGAGTTGAGCATCCGACTGGTGACATCCACATAGAGACACCACGTACGAGGCTTTGATATAGTGAAAGCGTGTTGTGTACACATGACGCTGGTCTCTCTCCCACCCAATCTCAAGCAGAACTAAATGCTGGAATACAAGTGAAGCATCACCTTCCTATGCTGCGTCGCCTGTGTGAGGATGTTCCCCCCTGCGAATCAACGCTCACGCACCGGCAACATCTCGGGCATGGAAGAATGGAGTATACATCGAATCAGTCGCAGCGACGCTATTGGCCACTTCCGGTCCCATTAAGTTGGCGTACTGGGCCGGTCCCATTCAATTGGCGTACTGGTTGCCCTACTGGTCGTGGCCCTCCATCAGCAGCAGCAGCAGCGGCAGTGGAGCATTCTTTGGAACCCTTACGAGCAATGGATCGATTCGTATCAATCGCCCTTTATCATTAATGGTTGATCGCTCTTTTTCTTTTCACAATTGGCGGGAGAAATCATGTGGACGGCTAGTGAACCCAAGATGCGTCGGTATCTTTTTTGCGTCCGATCATGACCTCTGTTCGACCCAGTTCGACCCTGAGGTAGCATACACGTCGGGGCAGTGCGTGAACAGGCTTCACCTGAATCATTTCGGAGACGCCACTCGGCACCAGAGTCGCCCAGGGATCAAAATCATTGGGCTCAGTCTCCTGGAGATGCCCTCCCGCTGGAGCTTGCAGCACAAAGCATCTACAGCGAGATCTCATCGATATACGATCGGTGTGCACATCTCGGTCTAACCAGAGATATGTCTCTAGGGGCAACAAATGGCATAACATCCCACTCTCTCGACTTCTGGAGGCACGGATCGACGTCCAGACGCGTCACTTAAGCACTGAACATGATGCTAGAGTAAGAGCAGAACAGTGGATCACTACTTCGCACCAGAGAAATACCGGATAAGGAGCCATTTTCCGAGGAATACTGAAGAGAACAATGGTATACACCAATATGGACAATGTGGTGCAGCCTCGACCAGCGAGCCGGAAAGCTCGTCACGAGGTGCCAAGGCATACAATGAAAGAACTACATAACGCCAGTCTGATCGGGCTCGTGGCCTGCACGGCTCATCGATCGGACGGTGACAGTACATCACTCCTCTAGATCCGTCTCCTCTCTCTCCATGCAACCGGCCCTCCTGCACCAATCATCCGCGCTCAATCCCCTCAGTTGCTCCATCAGCACATCGATCCCAACATCTCTTCGGTCCGGATTCGCAATCTGGCAGCCCAACTCCTCCTGCCACGGGAATTCCACCATGTACAGGAACCGCATGGTCGCTAGCACCTTCTCTCGGTCTTCATCCGACAAGCCTCCGCCGTGGTTCGTACTGACGAGCGTATGCAGATACTGTCGAGCCTCGTGCAGCCAATGCTGCTGGAACTGCACCCAGACAAACTGGTGCGAGGAGTGCGCGTGGAGCGCTTCCCACGCCAGCTTCAACCGCATCTCGCGGACCCTGCAGTTGACCTCGACGAACGCCAGCTTCTGCTCCAGCGATTGGTCGTCCTTGGGCGCCATGAAGCTGAAACTGTTTCTTTCGATCTCTTCCACCAAGTCAATCCCGTACGGGACGACCGAGTGGAACCCAGACACGCGGTCGTACCCGCCGGATATCGTCACACTCACGGCGAAGCGCCGCTCATCCCAATCACCCAGCAGGCTGTACCGGCCTTGACGCTGCGCCAGGGCGGCTTGGAAGCTCAACGACAGCCATGCTTCCCGGTGGAGATGAACTTGGAACGCCGTGAGCGGTTGGCGGACGTGGTCAGGGAGCCCGGGATACCACGCCATCATGTCGGTCTGGCGGACCTCGGAAGATGCTGCCGCGACGCAGTCTGCCCGATGGGACTCGAAAGCGCGGGCACCCTGCTGGTCCTGCTCCCTCCAGGCGTCGAGGGAGGAGTCGAATGCGTCACGCAGGCCGGGGTATCGAGCAGCGTGTACCCAGAGGTCCTGACCCGCGCGTTGGACTTCCGCCTCCAACCGATCTTCCCGGTCCCACTGCTCCTCGATCTCCTGCCGTCGCTGCCGGATATGAGCATTTTCCGCCCGGGCAGCATCGATGATGTTCTGTACGGCGGTCGCCAGGAGCCGGACCTCAGACGACGGATGGTCCTGCGCATCCGCTATGGAGCAGCTGATGGCGGCGAAGAATTGCTGTTGGTCGTACTCGGTCATGTGCTCGGCCTGGTCGTACCATCGAGTCAGCATGGCCTGGGCAAAGTTGTCCACCCCGGCGTCAAAGAATGCGTACCGGTGGGTGTCACCTTCATCGTCCGACTGATCATCCGGCAGGAATCGGTCGTCCCTCGCATCTTCGTCGAGCGAGTCGACGGGTGGGACGCCGTGGCTGCTAATGTCAGTCGTGTGGTCCACGGGAGGGGCGTCATCGTTTTCCTGTCCCAGATCGTTCGTCCGAGAGCTCCGCCGATCGTACACAGCGAGGATGTGTTCCGCCGTCCGTATATCGTCCGCCGAAGGACCGTCGTCGTCGTCCTGTCCTCGATCGTCAATCTGAAAGTTCTGCTGATCGTACATGGCGACAATCTGCTCCGCCGTCAGCATGTCATCACCTATGTCAGTGTGATCCCGGCCGTCGGGAGCAACGTGGGAGCCATATTCTGCGTCATCCCGTGGTGACGACGGCGTACTTGCAGCACTACTCTCCTCGTTAGACTCAACGGCTACTAAGCTGCTCATGGAATACGACGGCATACTGGTGTGTTACGTCGTCTCCCTCGTTGGTGGAATGGGTTATGTTCGTAGCAGACAACTCGTCAGGTGCCTTGAATCGCGATTCTCTCGTCCGTGTACAATCTCTGTCCTGCAGATGGTGCTTACTCGATATGCGCGAACTCGTGTGCTCTTGTGCGATTGCGAGTTCGTGCAAACTCGTGTGAGGCTCGAGTCGTGCGTGATTGGGCATGTCGGTGGAATATATACTATACCTACGCCAGACTGACGCTGGGAACAAAGGCGATTACACGATTGTGTCGCCACAAGACAAAGACATTCACGCTGTGGGAAACAACCATGGTTTGTGTGATCATCCAGATGATGCCACTACAAGCAGTGAATGGTATTGTCAGGGAAGGGTGTCCCGAGCGGTGTGAGCTTGCGTTGGGCGATCTGCTTGTGGATGCTATATACTCCCTCCTCCGTCCGATCCAGACGGTACAATAGATGTCTATAAAGCTCGCGACGCCATCGATCATTGTCAGCGCGGTCTCCATCTGTTGGCAGTGTTCCATGCCTTATATGTAAGCAGACCTGAGGCAGAGCTCTATGGAGGCCGAGCTTGTATTGCTTCTCCATCGGTCTGGTGGTATCTCGATGTCTTTGACGATGTGTCCGTGGCGATCAAGCATTGTAGGCGTCTTTATTACCGGTATAAAGGTGCTCGGCTTGTTGTTGTCGCGATGGTGGCATCGTAGGCCGTTTCATTGCCGTAGAGCAAACTACGACCCTCTTGTAGATATAGTGATCTTTCGGGCGATAGACAGGCTCCCGCTCTTGTTCAAGTGGCTTTGCAATTCTTTCCAGCACAATCAAGACGTGGAGATAGTATATTCGTTTCAATCATCCCCGAGCGTGGACTGCTCGAGTGTCCGGGAAGTGCCGCAAGTGGGTCCTTCGCTCTGTATTTTTCCACGGTAATGCCATGTTTTCAGCTTCTGTAGGCAGCTTCAAAACCTCATATCTTCCAACAGCTGCCCACTTGTCGATTGTGCTCAAACTTCGACCACCCACATTTCCTCCTCGACCGCGCCGGCACCGAGATCACCACCACCATGGCCACTCAATCGGTCGATCGCCTCGCCGCCCTCCCTCAAGAACTCCGCGACCTCATCTTCGCCCCTCTGATCCCCACCACCCTCGAGATCAAGATCGTCTCCGTCCCCGCCGTCCACCGCAAAGGCATCAAGACCTGCATCCACCTCACCGCCGTCAACGGCGCAGCCTTCCGCACCGCAGTCTCTCTCGCCGCCACCTCCACCTATTACGAGCAGCAAGTCCACGCCGCCATAGAGGCCAAGACCGCTCTCGCCCTCGACCTGGCACTCGACGCGGACGTGACGAATCGCCTGCCGGCGGCAACGACACCACGTCCCATCCCGGACTATATCGTCGCCGGTCCTAGGAAGCTGAAGCTGCGAGACACGTATCATCTCAGCAACACCACCCACGACCAATACGTAATCTTGCACCAATTCACCATCACGCTCTGTAGGACAGAGCCGTACGGCGCAAAGTTCGAGGACCTCGACATCCCCTACTACGGCTCCTTGCCCAGCACGCCACCTCTGGCAGACGAGATCACAGAGAAGATGCTCAATGCGCAAGTCGATGCGAAGCGGCCGATCATTCAGTCGATCTTGACGCACAGTGGCTGCTTCACGGCGAAGTTGGTGCAGAAGTTAGGGCAAAGCTGCGTATTAGATGGGCGGGTGGTAGGATGGAGAGCTGTGGATGGGAGGGTGTATGGGGCAGAGGAAACGACAGTGCAGGAGAGAAGATATGCGAAGAGCAGGATTCGGGGCTCGTTGCCTCTTGTGACAGCGTTGGGGCGGGAGAGGGAAGTATGGTTGGAGACGTGAGAGAAGGAGAGCCGTAGGAGAGCGAGCAAGCTGAGACGACAAATGCGAGAGTGGGAAGGGCCGCAAAGAGCAGGCGAGGGAGAAGAAGCGAAGGCGTCCATTGATGGTGATCACCGGAGAGAAGGAGAAATCGGAAAGCGAGCGCGACATGGTGAAGCAGAACGGAGAGAGGACGTACAGATCGAGTGGGAGCCACGCTGAGGTGCGGGAGACCGACCAGAGCCTCAGGACGCTGGCCGGGCGACCCAGGTCATGCATCGTATTCGAGACCATGATGACACCCTCGAGGCGGCACAGCACACTCGGCTTGACATCTCGGATGTCGTCGAAGAGTGACAGTAGAAGTCTTGAAGACAACCGGCCGAGAGACGAAGCGTAGACACCGCAACTCAGGCCTTCCTCCCTTTCTCAAGCTCCTCCACACTCTGACCGACACCCTCGCCGTTCATCTTGAACACGACCTTGTTCACCTTCCGCTGCTCAAACATCTCATACGCCTGCACCGCTCCGTCAGTATACTCACACGGCACCAGAACGTCCTCCACTCACCTTCGGCGCGTCCTCCAAACTCATCGTCCGCCCACATAGGAACGCCAACTTCGCCTGCTCCTGCACCAACACCGCCAACGCCTCCTCGAAGATCGACCTCACCGGACACCGTCCGAACGCCATCGTCACATTCTTCCCGTAGCACAGCAACCCGTTCAGCGGAATCTGCTCGGTACTGCTCCACCATCAGCCCACACCTCACCACGCGCGGATTCGGAGAACGCACTGCACCCCGATACTCGAAATCTGTCCCCAAGGCCTGATCATCTCGAACGCCAGCATGAACGCATCCGCATGCCCGACGACCTCCATCACGACGTCCGCGCCGCGCCCGCCACTCGCCTCCTTGATCTTCTTCGCGGGCTCATCGTTGAGGTGGATGGCAATCGCCCCCAACTTCTCGGCCTCCGCCAGTCTCTCGGGGACAGAGTCCACCGCGTAGACCGTCTGCACCATCGTCTTGGCCGCCGCGATCGTGCAGAGCCCGACCGGCCCACACCCGATGACGACCGTCGTGAACTCCTCCCTGTCTCGCGCGTTCAGGTCCTTCAAGAACCGCGCGGCCGCGAAGTAGCCCGTCGGGAAGATATCGGCCATCAGCACCAGCATCTCCTCGGGGATATTCTGGGGCGTGAGGACCAACGTGCTGTCCGCCAGCGGCACACGCACGTACTCCGCCTGCCCGCCATCGATCGTGTTCGCCGGAGCGGAATTCCCAAACAGTTCGCCTTTGCTACACCGTGACGCCTGCCCGCGCACACAGAAGAAACACGCTCCACACGCGGTATAGAACGGCACCACCACCTACCCGCCATCCATCAGCCCCCTCCTCCTCTCTTCCTCGACCATGCATCGCATGTGACAGACTCACCTTATCCCCGACCCCGAACTTCGTCACCGCATCCCCCTTCTCCACCACCTCCCCCACGAACTCATGTCCGCAGATGAAATCGGGCGGGCACTTCAGGTGTCCGCGGTAGAAGTGCAGGTCGCTGCCGCACAGCGCCGTGGAGGAGACCTTGAGGACGGCGTCGGTGGGTTGGCGGAGGGCGGGATAGGGACGATCCTCGACGGCGACGTGGTAGTCGCCCTTGAGGACGACGGCGCGCATGGATTTGGGGAGGGATGGCATGATCAGTGATGTGGATGTGGACTACCTTGATGGATCATGGAGGAGCGTGGATTGGGGAGATCGGTGGGACTCCATTGTGAGGCCCCGATGCACATCTTCCGCGCGGTAACGGCTGGACATCCGTTGGGTGCTCCGTCTGGACGTACGTGAGGAGGGCAGAGCTGCCCCGCTCATGATGAAGCCGAGGACGAGGGGTTGCGGGGAGAGGCGGAGGAGTGCGGAGGTGGAGCGGATCAGGACAGAGGCCGTCGGTCGCCGGGTTCCTGACTTCACTTCTTCATTGACGTGGGGATGAGCTCTGGATCGTTGGCGACCAAATGCTCTGGATTGCATGAGCGTTGGTTCAGCAATTCGGTCAGTTATGCGGCATTCGACGATGCAGAATAGCTATATTGACGTCCTCACTCCATCGCCAGTCCATCCGACTTCGACTAAAGCAATAGATGCTCGAGTGCCCAGATCATATCATTCTAAGCTCAGCTCAGGCTCGATCGTCCCCGAGGCCGACGATAGTCCTCATGGCCCACGATCATTATCTGAGTGCGCTTTCAATCCTCTCAATTCGCTTCTCGGCGACAGCCGTCAGTCACGGCGGAATGAATACTCCTGATCTGTGGATCGGATACCTCTCCTGCTTTCGGCGTTCTATCCATGAGGCCACATGCATATAGTGTGCGAAGAGGTCAGATTCATGGGACCGTAAACTCAGCTCACGAGTCCGAGCTCATACGAGTATGAAGTAGATGATAGACAACGTCCTCCGCAATCTCATCGTTCTTCTCCTGTCGAACATATCGCCAATCCTTCCACCCTTGCAGGAGACCAACAACGAGACCCAGCTCACTGCGACTCTCCCCGACAGCTCCATCCCGCCCCTGACAATCCGGACAATCGAACCCAATCGCCGGGAAAGGCTTATGCATCGCCTCATTGATGATCGCCCCATGCCCCTTCATGGCCCCCACCCCCTTCAGCACCGTCATGCCCGCGCCACCGCGGTGGTCCTCGCAACACCCGATCCCGAGACTGCACTCCTTCGTCGTCGGCGGCTTGCCGTGGAACGCCGCGGTCAGGGCGTCGACGGCCGCGTGGCAGGCTTCCTTGCCGCCGGAGTGGAAGTAGGCGCCGACGTGGATGGTGTAGTTGACTTCGTTGCCGAGGTCGGAGGCGCGGCAGGATTGCGTGCCGAGGGGTTGGTAGGTCGATGAGGAGGCGAGCGTGAGGGGTGTGAGGAGTAGAGCGAGGAGGGACTTGGTTGGCGGCATGATCGGTCGAGTGATAGAAGGGCTGGTTGAGGATGTCTGGGCTCTGACTCGGGCTCACAGCATCGGCGACTCTGGTATTTCAACCGCGTGGATTCTTTGTCCATGTGACCCGCCCGTCCTCGACATGGAGTGACCGAATCATCCTGGAAGGCCCAGATCGGATAGCACGAACAAAGGAATTATTCCGGCTCCTTGTTGATTGGTAGGCAGGTCACTACAGCTACGACGGGGGGAACAATACTTCTCTGCGCAGCGCCAACCTCGTAGGTAGCAGTCTTGTAGGCAGGTCTCTCTGACGTCTCTCTCGCCGTCCTCGACGCCATCACGCATGAGTCTTGCGATATCAGGACAGAGGCGACATGTCTGCAGCCCCGTTCGCTACAGAGCCGCCGAAGAGCGACGTGAACAGCAATGCGTACGTCTCTTGTCGATGCTGTTTGACGCCATGAAATCTGTTCGAGCCCCAATTTGCTGCCAACAAGGCGTGCATGCCTCCGCTGCCTCTCTGCGTACTTGTAGCGGGCGGCACTGGGGCACGGCTCGTCGATCTGATCGTCGATGGACGGTAAGGAGCCCACGGCCGACAGAAAGGAACCCGCGGCGTTCTGACGACGGGACAGAGACAGGACAAGGCACAGTAAGATATCTCTCCTATGAAGTCGGAGTTTAGGACGATTTCCTGTGAGTCCAATACTATCACACAGAGATTCTAGTGTGAGGGCCTGTCGCGTCTCAATCGAAGTCAGGATCAGATTGAAGAGCTGGATGCCATAGGGAGCTCTCGATTCGCGCGTGACTACTCGATAGAAGAGCAGATATAGTACTCTCCCGGGCGGCCGGACCATCCGCGCAGCGATTCCTTCAAAGCAACCGTCTCCTCCCTCTTCTAGTCCGCTGCGTCCTTCTTCTCGGCTAGCTCCCCCTCGAACCAGGCCAGCTGATCCGTGTCACAACGCAGCTCCTGCTGCGTGCTATCTAGCTCCGCCTCCCGCTGAGCCGCCGTCTCTCTTTCCACCTCCTCTCCTGCTGCGGAACCTTCTGCTCCGCCGATCCTCGAGTCCACTCCGGGGGCATCACCACGGACTCGTCATGGACGGCGACCTGATCGATCGTCGACCATGACGGACACACAGCATCGGAGGCTCCCGTCGAGCATCAAGCCACCGCGGCACGAGACTCTGTCGGCTACAACGTTGGGCTCGCTGTCCGCATGGGCATCTCACAGAGCCGGCCCTGCGTTGTTGCAGGCCGGAGATACAACGCAAACCCCCTGGACGATGGCCAACCTCTGCGATGGACGGGACGACCGCACGACTCATGTAGGTCCCAGCGATTCCCTAAAGGCACACAACATCATGAACGACATCCGTGTGCGTAGTGCTCTGCACGATGCCGGAGGCTTTCCCGTCTAGAACAACCAACAACCCTCGGTCCGCGAAGTCGATAGCTCTGCTTCTGCACTCTAGATCTCCATCGCCAGAGCGTCGACACCTGCCTGGTCTCTGTTTGTTATCCAGAGACATGACGGACGAGCTGAGGCTGCTCGGCGAACTCGGTCTTGGCTCGAGTCAGTGGACTCTACTGCATTCTTGGCCAAGGCATGTACATGACCTTGTCATCGTCCTCGACCTGGTCTGCAGATCTGTAGGACTGTCTCCCCAATCTGATGGTCTCTCCACATCACATCTTCGTCTCGACGTGGCGAACGATCTCACTCGGCCGGAGCCACGGCCGGGTGATCGGCTCCTACTCGGCTCCTTTCTCTCTTCCGCCAGAACCCGCCGGCGAGAGACTCTGCCCCTCTCCCTCCACGAACAGTCCGGATGGGCAACACAGCGTCGAGTCTGGCCAGGGACCGCGCCGGGACGGACCAGCAGAGATCCCCCGGTCACGAGGGAGACGACCACGACGAGGTCGAGCGGCCGGCGAAGCGGCGCAGAGTGCAACGGCGCTTCTCACAGGAGTCTGTACGATGTGGCCTCCTGATTCCTCGGGTGTGGACCGTAGCTGATGGTGGGTTGATCGGTCGAAGACGATCGTCGTAGATGACGGAGACGATTGGGACTTCGCCAGCAGCACGAAGGAGACTCACAAGAAGGGAACGCTTGCTGCGGGCCAACACGAGGCGGCAGATCAGGATGAAGAGCCGATCGATGGGGTGGCAGCTCGGCATGAAGGCGATGCCGCGCAGTCACTTCATGACTGGAAGAACGAACCGAGTCTCTATGGCTCGACGCTACATCTGGCGGCGGTCGGCGGAGTCCAGCGTCTGGAATGCCACCAAGAACTACTGCTCTCGAAATCGCGGCAGCCGGCGTCGATTGAGCAGGACGTCGTGCGTCCCGGTCTGGGTCTGGATCTCCTGCCGGTGGCAGACGTAGACCACGACGTGCTGCGCATCTTCCTCGTCTGGCTCTATGCAGGTCGGCTCATCGCACAGCCACCGAGTCGGACGAGGCCATCCCCGGAAGATCCTGCGTGGCAAGCCCGATTATACCCTGGCGAAGCAGATGACGACGGCACTCACGTCGCCGAACAGGACCTGATCGGGCTGGCCATCATCGCGGAGCGCTACGACATGCCCGACCTGTTGAGCGCCACCATGACCGCAGCTCTGGCACGGAGCGAACATGTCCAGCAGACCTTCACTGCCGCCGTCGTCAACCACGCCTATCGCCATCTCGACCGGGATTCCGTCATGATCAAGTTTCTGGTGAGGCATGCGGCCGAGCACATCGACGGGGCGAGTATGCCGGCCTCGGCAGCCCCGTTCTGGTCGGAGCATCTGGGAGACGTGATCCGCCGGTTGCTGGAGCATCGTCGGGGCCGTGCTCCACCCCAGACGAGTCCGTGTACGGACCACGATCATCCCGATGGCCGCAGGTCAGATGGGAGCTGTGCTCGGTCGCTGGAGGACCAGCCGCCTGACGATCAGCCGCCTACGCCTGATATGGATCTCATGTACGTCTCCTGACCGTCCTATTCCGATACTGCGACTGATAGCCGTGCCTGTAGTGATCGATTCGAAATCATGACGACGGTCCTCGTCGGCCCCCAACGACAGCGAATCCGTGCTCACGAGACATTCTTGTGTCGTTCGTCGCCCATATTCGAAGATGCGATCCGTGGCCCGCTCGCGGCGAGCAGTTCGGGAGAACTCTGCCTTGACACTGAAACCGTGGCCACCTTCTCGACATTCCTGACCTGGATGTACACGGGGCACATCGACGGTGCTCGCGCTCCTCGAGCGATCCCGGAGCCCTCGGAAGGTGTCCCGGGCTCACGGAGGATTGCCCAAGACCACCCCCTCAGCCCGGTGGATCTGATCAGCCTGTACGTCTTCGGCGACAATTGGGAGATCCCCCCTCTCCGCAACGACGTCGTCTCGTTCCTCATCGACCAGATCGAATCGACAGAGGAGCCAGCCTGGGATCTGCTGACCACCCGCCACGAACACATCCACCTCGCCTTCGACAATCTGCCCAAGGGCTCCCCGCTCCTGCGCTTCCTCATCGCCGAGGCCGCTTGGCTGTGGGACCCCGGTCTACTCGAGCAGGACCTCGACGATCTTCCGAACGACTTCCTGGCCGGCGTCCTCAACGCTCGGCCACGAGTGGAGCGACGACGGCGCGAAGGGATGCTCGGTTGGACGCCGTGGAGAGACGACGTCTGCATCTATCATGATCATGGGCCGGACGAGGCGGAGAAGCAGACGTGCCACGAGAAGCACCGGGATCTGCAACGGAGGCTGAAAGCGAAGATCCGGTATGGGACGGGTAGGTAGGGATCAGAGGTCGTAAGGGAGGCTGCAACTCATCCGAGACGTACAGAATGATCGTGGACGAAACTGGAATACAGCCACGGTCGGTTCTGCAGCAAGGGAGAGCATATACTACCACGGTGACAGCATCCCCATCTACCGGCACAGCGGTTCATGATCAAAGCCGGACAGAAGACAAAGACTCTCACCATCATTCGCATCTGCAGCTCTCAGAAAGCACCCATTGTTCCATTGTGTCTTTGTCCACTCGAGCCCTCGACCTTCATCTGCTTCTCTCCCGCGACGCTTCGCACACTCATTCTCCTGCCGATCCTCCCAACACACCACAGAGCAGCTGGCTGCTTTCGGACCCCTCACCAACAGACACACAGGAAGTCCACCGATCCAACCACCATGTCCCAAGACCCCACGCCAAGACCGTCATGCAGCTCGCGACCGCCTTCGAGCGCGTCTTCGACCGGCTCCACTGCCGCGACCGCATCGCCTCCCCCGTCCGCTTCGACACCGACCGGTACCACACCCCGCTCTCCTGGTTCCACGCCCGCGACGGCCACACCCCGCCGCGCGCCACCCTCTACGACTGGCTCGCGGCCATCGAGGCCCGACCGACCTACGCCGACCTGGCCGCCGTCTGCACCCTCTCGCCCGCCCTCCGACGCCAGGCCATCCGCGCCGGCCCCGGCCTCGACGCCGCCAACGGCCACAACACCCCGCACAACTTCGACAACCTCAGCGACGACCCGGACTCCGACGGCCCCCACACGATCGAGTGCCGCCAGCACGCCGGCTCCCTCGACTACCCCGACATCTGCGCCTGGGTGCTGACGGCCGTCCCGCTCGTCCTCTACGGCCACACAGCCGGGGACGTCGAGACGCTGGCCCTCTGCGCCCGCGGCATCGACCGGGACCTCCTCCGCGGACGCCCCGTCCCGCCCCCGCACGCCTGCGACTTCGCGGCCCTCGACGCCCGGGACGACGCGGAGAGCTCGCTGCGCTCGGACCCGCTCGCGCGCGCCTTCGCGGCGGGCGACAAGGCGTACGGCGTCTCGCCTTTCGCGCGGGCGATCGAGATCTCCGTCGAGGGGATCGCGCGGTTGTTCCAGGATGCGTGTCGAGGGGTCGCTGGGGCGTGTGCGGGGGAGGGACGGGAGGTGGTGGTGTCGAGGGCGAGGGAGGAGGTCCTTGGAGTGTTCGCGGGTGTTTATAGAGAGCAGCTGGCAGAATCGATCGGGGCGTGTGAGGAGTTGGGAGAGATCGGGTGTGAGGAGTTAGCAGAGTTCGGCTGTGAGGAGTGAGGATGAACATGGTAGGTCTTTGTACAGCGAGAGGTAAGAATGGTTTCTTTTCAGCCGGCTCGCCGTTCCGTGCCGTCAGCGTGTCCGTAGTATCTTCGAGATGAGAGTATAGACCATCCAGCCCACCGTCCGTGATTCTGAAGCCGTCAGCCTAGACATTCACCTGGACCAACATTGCAACCAAAATTGTGCTCCTCAACTACGTGACGCCGACTTCTCCATATGAATCCCTCAGCAATCCTGCCAGCGGCGGTGAGAATTCTACGTCTGATCATATGGCATCTTCTGGTATTATTTCCGCCCTTGGGCGACCGTCTGGAGAGAGGTCTACAGCTTCGGGCCCTCTCGTCCTGCTGCCACATGCTCTCGTGCCTTCCTACAGCCTCGATTCGTGTTCTGCCACGTTCTCTCGTGCTTTCCACGCCATCATGAGGTCCATACCACTCAAATGCGTGTCGTAATTCATCTCTCATCATCATCAAGCTACTCCCACGCCCCACCCGCCACGCCCACGCCACCGCCTCCCGGATGGCCCCTCGGCACCTTCAACCCTCCCATCACGACGTTCACCCCGTGCAACCGCAACAGCAGCCCCCTCTCGACCTCCCTGGCCGCCTGGAGGGCCTCCCCGTGCGTGGTCCTCCTGACGTCCCTCCTCGGCGCCACTAAGATGCCATTCACCACGTCCAACCGCGCGTCTAACCTCCCGCTCTCGATCATGGAGATGACTTCGTCTTCCATCGCCGTCGGAGAGGAGGACGTCGGAGGGAAGGTGGAGGCGAGAGATGTCAGGGCGACCTCCGAGAAGGAGGAAAAGTACGCGGTGATGCTCTTCTCGCGGATGCGGGCGAACAGGGCGTCGACGTGGGTCTGGCTCCCTCCCGCCGAAGCCCCGAGGAAGACATCGAGACACCAATCGCTGTGGTAGTGGCGGAGGAGGTCGAGACAGGCCTGGTACTTGGCGGTGGTGAAGAGGGAGATGGCCTTGCGGACGTGGGGTTCGAGCTCGAGGAAGCGACGGAAGTTGCCTCCGAGGACCTGCGTGATGAGTTCGTCCCGGGTGAGGGTGGCGAGGGCGCAGAGGCCGCCGTAGACCGCGACGTCGTTGGCGGAGGCGACGGTGCGGCCGTAATCGGCGCCGTGGACGGGACCCAAGCCGTTGTACTCGAAGGGGACGGTCATGAAGGCGTGGGCGGCGTCGCGGTAGTTGCCCTGGCCGAGATCCGCGAGGGCCGCGGCGGCACAGGCGATCGGGGTCAGCTTGCCCTGCTCCTCCTCCTTGACCCCGGCCGACCTCAGGCGGCCGGCCTGCACCTTCGCCGCGCTCCAGTGCGCCCCGGCGGCCTGGCCCCCCTGCTGGGCCGAGACGGCCAACAGGACCGCCGTGTACAGCAGCCGCAGGTTCATGCTGGCCACGTGCACGGGCGTGGTGCAGAAGTCGCGCATCTTGCCGAAGGCCAGCCACGCGGCGTGGTAGCCGGCGGGCCCCTGCGGGTTGGACGGGTCGGGGGCGGGCCCGCCGGTGGCCAGCAGGTGCGACGCCAGATCCTCCTGGCCCATGCGGATGCTCTCGCGGATGAGGTTGTTCTTGTACCCGCGCAGCTCGGCCTCCATGCGCGCCGACGCGCGGCGGTTGCCCTCCTCGGTCCGCGCGGTCCACGCCGGGTCGGGGGTGCTCAGGTCGGAGAGGCCGAGGTGGGCGGCGAGACGGCAGACGCGGAGGTACAGCGGGACGTCGGTGCCGCGTCGGGCGGCGGCGAGGGCGAGGGTCAGGGCGGGGCGGGACAGGGTGGGGCAGTGGCGGGCGATGTGGGCCAGGCGGAGCGGGAGGAGGGCGCCTGGGACGGGTCAGTCCGAGCGGAGGGCGGCGGGGGCGGGGTGGGACTTGCCGTCGTAGTGGGTGGCGTAGTGGTCGAGGTCGAAGGTGGGCGGGGCGAGGTCGCGGTGGCCGGGAGTGGGGGAGCGCCTCGTCCGCTTCGTCGGTGATTCGGGACTCCCCATCGCCGCCGTCGCCATGGTGCCGTCGGGGGATGGTGGGATCAGGCACGACGGGAGGGTGAGGGTGAGGGTGAGGGTGGAGGGTGAATGATGTGTTTCTCTGGAGGTGAGAGCTCCAGGTCCCGTCCGATCACGTCGGGTCCGGCAGAACATTCCTCCGACTCCACTTCCCACAAGCATCCTCAGGCATGACTTCGCGGCAGGAATTGGCCTGATCTCAGAGCGCCTTCTCACCGCCCGACGTGTCCCGACGAGTGACATCGAGGCGCGCCTGGCCGCGCGACGAGCGCATGTTGGACAAGGAGCGCCATATGCCCGAGTGGTCCCGGCGGTTCGTGCCGCGCGAGGACGACGAGGGGTGGGGCCGGATGCGGTATCAGGCCGTTCCGGATCCGCCGGGGAGGGGGCGGAGGAAGCGGGTGGCGCCGAGGGGGGGGGGCGGGGGGGGGTGGGAGGGTCTGCTGTCTCTGATCGGGTGTTAGGCGTCTGTAGGAATCGGAGCGTCAGCCGGGAGCGATGCAAGTCAAGTTAGGCTGTAGACGATG
Organism: Teratosphaeria destructans; assembly: GCA_010367425.1. NCBI lineage: Eukaryota > Fungi > Ascomycota > Dothideomycetes > Mycosphaerellales > Teratosphaeriaceae > Teratosphaeria > Teratosphaeria destructans. Next base: position 11,507 of record WBMN01000064.1, on the reverse strand, counting down.
GACATCGACTCTCCTCACGCGTCCCCTATGAATCCACCGGGGGGACCCGATCGCATGTGATAGAGGCACAGGATGTCTTGACGAGGTCCCCCTCTCGTCTCACACGTCGGTCGAGGCAGCGGTGGATCTCGTCTGACACGTCCGTCGAGGCGGCGGGAGATCTCCCAGCACATTGTAGAGTCGGACCGCAGACACATGCATCCGTCTTGACATTCAACGCGAAGTAGCGTCGACGGACAGGACCTGCGCGGACGACATCCATCTGGCACATCACGATCCGGCGAGACGCCACGGAGCCGCGCGCTTCGGCCGACCCAGTCCGGGTCACGAGACGGAAACGACCCCTGAGGAACCCGTCGAGAAGAAACCCCCTGGGATACCGACCGCGTCCTCGAATGTAAACGCCACGATGGATCGGTGCTGGAATCACTAAACTGGACTGTACCCTACAGATTGTACGAAGCGCCTCCCGCTCGCCTCACGATCGAGCCGGAGCGACGCCATCACCCGTCACATTACATCTACACGCCATACCCTCCTATCCGCCGCAAGACAGACGCCCGCGCCATGCTGACCGAACCCGCAGCCGTGGAGTCTCCTGTCTGGTCTCTCGTGTCGCGTGCGGACCGTCCCCGCACACACACACGTCTGGTATCTCTGCCTCGTGCTGTGGGCGCCTCCGTCTCCGCCGCATCCTGTGGGCTGCTCGCGAGTCTCGCCGACCACCCGTGGACGGTCGCGCGTGTGGCCTGGTCTCCCACGTCGATCGAGATGCCCCCTACTCCACCTCCAACTCCAACAGCTTCCGTAACTGCCGCACCTCGGTGTGGTTCCGCATGTTGCCCATGCGGTGACACCACACGACCTCGCCCTCGTCGAACAGGAACTCGCCTCCGATCTGCAGGGGGTGGCCCCCGCGGAGGATGTCCCTCTTGCGGATCCCGTCCTCGTCCTTGAGGCTCTTCTTGATCGTCTTGAACTGGCCCGCGGCCCAGTTCGACACGCCGATGTCCTTCATGTAGTCCGGTCGCTCGCCGCCGATGTTGAGCGTCACGATCATGCCCAGCTTCTTGAACAGCTGGCGCGTGGGGTCGGCGTAGATGGGGAAGGGGCAGCCGGTGAACTTCTTGTACTGGGGGATGAGGTCGGGTTGGCCGCAGCCGATGACGATGATGCTGGTCGGGGTGGGGATGGCGAAGTAGTCCTCCTTGGTGATGCTCTGGCTGAGGGCCTGCAGGTAGGCCTGACAGGCGCCGCAGTAGAAGTGGCGGACGAAGAGCACGAGCTGGCGTCGGTGCAGGGCGTAGGCGGGGTCGTAGATGGAGCCGAAGGGCATGGCCTGGCCGTCGGCGGCGTAGATGGGGACGTCGTAGACGGCGGCGAGGGTGGCGCGGTCGGGACACTGGTCGCTGACGGTGGTGGCGAGCTCGGGGTCGGAGCGGAACTGGGCGAACCACTCGTCGGCGTCGGCGGGCGGGAGGGAGTGCGAGGGGGTGCTCGGGGCGAGGTCGTCGACGTCCTGGTCCTTGTGGGTGTGGTAGCCGGAGTCGATGGAGGCGGAGGTGTCGGCGTGGCGGGCGGCGCCGGCGAGGGCGCGGTCGCGGTCGAAGGTGGGCGAGGTGGGCGAGTCCCTGAGCGAGGTGTAGTGCGAGGGCACGACGAAGGGCTGCTCGAAGCGGGAGGCGCCCACGGGGGAGACGCTGCGTTCGCGGCTCATGTCGTCGACCGGCGGGGACGGCGGGGGTGTGGCGGGCGCGGACGGGGTCGGGGGGTCCTGAGGGGTCGGTGATGGTGAAGGAGAGGCGAGGAGGAACCTGCCTGCGGTGGTGTCGCCTGGACCGGCGACCTGATGCACCCCGTCCACCCGATGGCGCGGCGGCTCCGTCTGACGGGGAGAGTTTGAGCCGGTGCGACACTGGCTCCGCGCACGCGCGACGTCCCGGCAGGGCGGTCCGAGGGCGCGCGTGTGTGTCCGAAGGCGGCCAGACCCTCGCCGACCTCCCTCGCGGGATCCCCGTGACGACCTGACCTCTGTCCGGCCGCGAGATGCGGTCGATCGGTCCCTAGCCGGCCCCCGGGTCATCTCGTCCACGAGGGTGATGATGACGGTGACGAGGGGGCGGATGACCCCGCGCCGGGCCGGGATCGGCCGCTAGCGCGATCCGCGCCGAGCCCGCCCCCCCCGGCGGCAGCGTCATCCGCGAGACTGAGGCCGAGGAGGCGTCCTGGCCGTCCTGGACGCACCCGACCTCCCGGGGGCTGACGGCCCCTCGGACCCCCCGCGAACACGCCCGGCGGCACGATCCCGCGGCGTCGTGCATCGCGCGTCCTCTCGGGTGTGGTGTCACGTGCGGGTGGGGAGGTGGCGAGGGGGCGAGGGGGCGAGGTGGTGAGGTGGTGGGGTGGTGTGCGGGTGTGCAGGCCGGTCCGAGCGGCGATAAGCTCGACCGCGAAAGTGCGATGGACAGGAGTGACGGACGGACATGTCTGGGTCCCCCCTCCGCCCAGATCTGAGCGCGGCAAGTCTGACCTCTCAAAAGCGGGCTGACCCGTGACTAGCGCGGCTGACTGCTGACAAATGCGCCCAGATGGATGTGGGTTCTCCCCCGTCGGACTCACGATCGTCCGGTCCGGGGGGGATCCCACGGCTCGTGCGTGTGGTCGTGTGGGTCGTGCGTGGTGTCCTCGCGACTCAGCATGCTGGACGACGCTTCGCTCGTGTCGTGTCGGTGACAGCCTGACAGGGAGGCTCGTGCGGTCAGGGGTCCGGTCACGTGGCCGCATCGCTCACGTGCAGCAGGCCCGGAGGTCCACGTGACAGACACCGGCCTCCACGCCCGAAGTCGTCCCCAGGGCCAAGACACGATCGACGACATGCCCGTCCGGTCCACTCCGCCCCCGGAAGAGGCCGCACCGCCGTCGACCCCGGTCGCATCCCGTCCGCCGGTCCGGCAATCATCCCAACTCCGCGCCGCCACAGCCGAGCTCTCGATCTCGACCGGACTCTGAGCCCGGTGTCCCCATGCCTCACTCACGCCTGTCTCAGATCTACTGGGAGGTGGAGATGGATCATGTGTGGCGATCTACAGTAGACTCTCGATAGAGGGAGGAGCCGAATGAGCGATCCTTCGATCGAGAGTCTCGTGTATACCGTGGATGGATGATGGATCGACCACTGTCCAATGAGACGAGAAGATGGAGTGTGTGGGGCGGATACAGCCGAATTCACGTGTGGCTCCGGAGACTGGCCACTGCCAGCTCCAACTGATCTCCCGGCCCCGACGCATGCGCCGATCCACCATCCGGGGCGGGTCCTCGACGCTCGAGGTCGGAGGGTCCGTCACGATGTCAGGACGGCCGAGTCCACCGACACGCCGCCGTGGAGGCGCGCCCCGGTCCGGCTCCACTCCGACCTGCGAGCTCGCACGATGCCCTCCGTCGTGGAGCGAACGCACCGGTGCGATTCGTGGATGGGTCCGATCCAGACGGACGCCATCGAACAGACTTTTGCCTGTCAACTTGTTCGAAACCACCAAGACGGAGGCCAGGTCGAGACTCCAGCAGGAGCCGGAGAGCCTTCATGGATACTTAACCCACAAGTCGCCCTTCGTTCCCTCTCAAGCCCCTCGAAAGCACATCCCCCGTCCACCCTCACGACCTCACACACCTTCCGAACCCACTCGACCCACCCCGACCCATCCGCCCCATCCACGGCCATGCAACCCGTGGTATTCCTCACCACCTTCCTCCTCCTCGCCACCCAGGCCCTCGCCGCCGCCAACCCCGACTGCGCCGACAAGATCAACGGCGAAAACTGCTTCTACTACAGCACCGAGGAGGTGCGTGTCGTCCCCGAGACCCCATCCATCGCGCAGGAACCCGCTGACATGCGTCGCAGCAACAAGGCGTCTACGCCGCCTGCTGCGATGGCCAGTGTTCGACCGAGGAGTGTTGGCTCTAGGGGCGGCGCGAGGTCCCGAGGAGGTGAAAGGGCGGAGGTGGACGGCGATGCCTCGAGGCTGCGGATGGATCCGTCCCGATCCTCTCGATTCTTGAGACTGCGATTCTCTCTGTTGTTGAGACAGGAGTTACTTCCGAGAAGCGAGGTCGAGTGACGCTGCTGCGATCTCTTTGACAGCTGATTCTAGTGACGCAATACCGAACGCTGCGTTCCACGACCGCGTACCAAATTGGTGTCAGGCTGCTGACTCTAGTAGGGAGTCACTAGACGTAGCTGTCCGGGGCAGCTCCAGGAATGATAAGTATGTCCCGTTCTCCGAGCATCAGAGACGCACGTCACGCAACCATGATTGTCAGGAGTGGAGCTGCACGGACTGTGACGGGAGTCTGATGACACTATGCTGAGAGGGAAGGCTACATGCTCGTCGCTGAGACCGTTTCTGTCAAAATGCCATTTCTACAATAGCGATCTTACATCCGGACCCCGCGCCACATGACTGCGAGGAAGCGATCGAGTCTTGAATTTCTGAGTCTGTCGAGGTTCAAATATCGCTAAAAGAGGAAGACTAATCGCTCGATCGGTTCCGTCAGTCAGTTGCGCGTAATTATACAAGGTCCCTTCCGATCCATTATGCGCACATCTAGGTGAGCCAGTCAATTGCGATCCGCACGCATTCGTCTAGCGAGCCATCACTTTCATGCCGTCGAAAGTCAGCACATACGGTGCGTGCGGTCCAGGAAGCTCAAGTGCTCAAGGCACCCTCACGCCTTGATCCATAGTGTTGATCGCAAGCTGGTAGTCACCGAGCTTTTGGTCCCAATTCGAACCAAAGGTCGTCAAGATCTCACGCATGTGCTGAGGCTCCGGCGACCGACCCGACACCCACCTTCTCGCGGACCACAGCCTGCATCTCGCGGACGTCGGCAATCTTCTGCTGTTCGACCTCGGAGGCTGGACGAGGCGACCAGGCGGGCGCGCCGTCGTCGACGCCCAAGCCGGCGTTCATCGCGTAGGCCGGAGAGCCGCGGGGTGGATCGAGCAGAACTTCCATGCGTGCTTCCTCGTGTACTGGCTCGAGCTCCCGCTCCCAATCTGGACCAAACAGCAGGCGAAAGTTCTCGGGTGTGTCTTTGCCGGTGGTGACGAGACGGCGCACCTGATGTATATGATGAGCATCAGAGTACGACGGATAGGGAGACACTGTACTCACCGGCTTCAGGATGCCTTCTGTCCCGGATCCTCTGGGCAGTGTCAGATTCACCGACCTGGCCAGAGCCTGTGCCTCCTCGGTGGTATGAGCCCGAGAGTTGTAGTACGAGAAAGCATCATCATCTCGCCCACCCGCTCTAGCATTCGAGCCGGCACCAGGAGGAGGAGCACTTCCAGACGGCGCCGCTTGATGGGCGTGACAGCTCGGCCTGTGACGCTTCCAGTGCTTCTTCTGGCACTCACGACCACAGTACCACGCGGTGCTACACCCTCTGCACGTCTTGAGAGGTTGTGCGGGTCGGCCATCAGTTTTGTTGCAGTGGTGACATCGAGACGGGTCTCCGGGAGCCACACCCGGCTGGGCCGGAGCAGCCGCACGGTCCTCCTGGTGGCGTCGAGTGCCATTGCCGACCATGCCCTGGAGCTGACCGAGGCGACCCGACCAGCTTTCTGCCAGGATGGCCTTGTCCTCGGTGCTGCAGACGCCGACGCTGCAAAGCTCCGGCTCGACTCCAGACTCCCGCAGTTTCTGCGCTAGAGCGGTGGCGAGCCCCGCGTCCTCAGTCGACCAGCTCCACGGCGACCTCGCTGGGTGTTCCCTCTGGCTCGTCATCGGGTTCATACCGCCATTGAGGAACGCCTTGAGAAGCAACGGCGCAATGGCTTCGGCTTTCTCGGTGGTGGTTTGCAGAGACAGCAATTGCGCCGGGCCCGCGGTGATAAGGTAGCGACTTTGCGGGTGGACGAGGATGATCATGTCGCCGGGCGGATGGAGAGGAACATGACCGATGCGGAACACCCAGTGGTTAGGAAGTCCGGTCGGGGTGGTGCGAGAGCGTGGCAGGGCGTTGAAAGACGGGACGAGGCCCTCCATTGGGATGATATACCTGGACTTGTGCTGGTGTGGGAGGAGTACCGCCGTCTTGGTGGTGGGGAGAGTGAAAATGTCGATATGACGGCAAGAAGGCACGTGTTGTGTGAGCAGACAGGAATCCCCATTGATGTCACGGTCTGTGGTTTCGGCTCGGATAGCCGAACGCCGGTGCAAATCACAAGGGATCCCTGCTGTGCCTGCGTCAAAGTCAAACCCAATCGACCCAATGCCCGGGCCAGAGCAAGGACGACCGCAGCCTTATGCACGTCACCATGAAAACTTCCGACTGCGGACAGACAAGCAGTTTCGATGAACATCAGGCCGTCTTCGTCGATCTACTCTGATATAGACTTAGCACGCATCGTACTGATGATGACGCGGCCCCATTAATGCTACAGTGCCGCTACACAGGATCGAAGCAGGGTGACTGGGTATGATGACCCTGCGCTCCGGTGAGCCCGTCGTCGCAGTCGCTAGGGGTTCGAACATCCACGTCACCCAGCCAAACATCTGACCACCGCTTCCGCCCACCGGAGAATCTCCCCTCGACCTCAGAACTGCGGGCAATTGAACCCGTTGACGCTCGGGAAAGCCGTAGTCAGACAGGCGTTGACGCCGTCGGCGTGACCACGCAGGCTGGCGCGGAAGGTGATGTACACGACCTTGCCCTCGACGTAGCCATTGTACGAGCTGCAACCCCACTCGCTCATCTTCCAGTCACCGTCGGCCTCGGCGGCGTCCTCGATGCAGGTCTGCAAGTTGCTGCAGCCGCTGCTGCCGAAATCCTGCCACGGGGCGCCGACGTAGACGGCGTAGTCGACTTTCTGGAAGTAGTCGGATGCGTAGCAGGATTGCTCGCCTTGGTTCGGGTTGGTGCTGTCACGATGGGTCAGTTCGGATCGACTCGAGGCGTGAGGAGTGGACTGACTTTCAGAGAGCCGTGGTGTTCGCACGCTCAGCGAGGACGGGGTTGCCAGAGGCGATGCCGGAGAGAGTCATGCCGGTGATGGCGGTGATGATGGTCTTGACACCCATGATGACGGATCGAGGATGTTCCGAAGTGTCTTGGGTTGTAGGTAGCTGTCGAAGTGCCGCAGTCGCGTCCGACTGGGGTGATGCGTGCGAGGAGATGTCAACTTGGTTGAATTGCAGGCTCTCAAATACGTTTGAAAGCACGCTAGCACGGGCCTCGCGATAGCCGGAAAGAGTCATAGCACGCGCGACATGTGATGTGAAAGCAATGCAGGAACACCTTGTTGCCTCATCGTCGTGCCGCGGGCTCGACAGTCGACGAAGAAGTACGGAAGCATAAGGCGAAATCTGGTATTGAGGTTGGGCCTGCACTCGTGCGTCCAGGGTTGAATTTGATCTGGTGTGAGTAAGGAAGAGATAGGAGAAATCGGGTCCTGTCTGCCATCATTTATCAACTGCTATGCAAGATCCATATCATACCGAGTAAGAACTCCCCTAAAACTGAACTGCTTCAAGCGCCATCACTGAACTCTGCAATGTAAGCACTAATCATCGACGTCATGTACTCGTTTGTTCTCCGGAGTGGCCGTCGCATCATTGTAGAGCCGCAAAGCCTGTGATCGTCCAAACACGTACATGCGTGCTGTGCTGCGCCTCATCTTTCCCTGTTGATGCGGCGCGCGGATGGTTTCTAGAGTCGACCCGGCTCACTGCTACTTCCAGAACAGGCTCTTCCAACAACCGCGTCCTGAAGAAACGCCCGCCATTTCCGACGGAGGCAGGGGCGTGGCCAACGCTGGCTCAACCGCCGCGGCAGGCGCCACCGTCTGCACTGCCTTGTCCGCCGTCACCGGAGCAACACCTCTACTCGCCTCCTCCGACACATCGACCGCCTCCTTCGCCCTCGCCGCAATCTCCCGTCCTGTCTCACCCGAATCAGCCACACCTCTCCCACCCTGCGGCCAAAACCGCCACGTCGCCAACGCCGTCGCTGTCCCGATCGAAATCAAGATCACCGCCCCCGCCACCCTCATCTCGCCCCTCAACCGAGTCGCCTCCTGCTGCCACGTCGCCCGATCTTCCGCCATCAGCGCATCCCGCCTCGCCTCTCCCCGCCTCGCCCGCTCCAGCGCTTTCTGCAGTCGCGACGTCTGTCTCGCATGGTCGGCGAGGATGACACGTCCCACCTGGAGTGCTCTGACGTCCCAGATCCGTGATGCGGAGTGCGTAGGTCGACGGAGCGGGGTCGCCGGTTTGGGGGGAGGGGTGGGGAGCGGGTGGGGGTCGATTTCACCGGTCTTGATGAGTTTGAGCGGGGGAGAGTGCTCGATGCGGTTGAGGTGGGAGATCTTGTTGAAGTGCTGCGTCTCGCGGCTGTTGCTCAGGGCGTTCAAGGCGAAGAGGATGGATGCGCGGGGCTGCGGGGTTGTGGAGAAGGCGCGGGGGAGGCGAGAGTTGGAGGAGATGGGGAAGGAGCGGAGGAGATAAGACGGTCTGAGTGGAGGCATGATGGGGCCAGAGCGAAAGGGACGATCTCGACGGCGACGAGGTGAGACGAGCAGCGGAAGTTCCGATGCTGCTGACCACGAGACAGACGGCGATACGCCTCGAGCTGATCGCGTGAGATAAGGTTGCGGGGTTTGCGGGGCTCGGAGCGTGCCACACGCCAGTGGTTCTTGGCAGCCTCGGTTAACACACAAACCCCTTTCGTCTTCTTTTGGTAGTAAGCAGTAGATAGTTAGTTACAATCACATCAATTTATCGACATATGCTAGCATTAGCTAGTATCGGACACGTATAATAGTTATAAGCCTAGTATATACTAGAGGAGTCGTTTGCGATAATTATAGGTATAGATACGCCGCCGCCGCCGCTATCGACCCCCTACCTTCCGCCGCCAAAAACGATTACTAATTAATTAACTAAGATATTAGACGATCTATTATATAGAAGTTACGTATAGGTAGCTATCGATATAGCTCCTAAATAAGCAATTACTGCCGCCTTAGCGGCAGATACTAGTACTAATAGGTACTCTATTAAATCAAGATCCGACACTCTTATAGGTAATAGATTTACGCATACGGAAGTAGCTATAGGAGGAATATATTATATTAGGAAAGGATTATACGTAAGTACGGACAAAGTAGTAAACGTATGTTATATTAAGAAGAGGAACTGTCTCTTCTCTCTCCTCTTCAAATACTCCTATTAGGGCCAAGCTTATAGGGCCTTAGTTAGAGACCTAGTAAGTTATGTTAAGTTATGTCCCCTGCAGATAGTAAGGAATCAATCAACCTTCGGCTATCATCTTCACCAGCTCTGTCAACTTGACACGAGTTCGACGGGCGGCCCGCTCAGGAACAGCCGAGCTGGACCCCTGAACCCCGACGCGAGCCCCGCCGAGTCTCTCCGCGCCCAGAGGCCCGCAGCCCGCTCCTCGTAATGATAATCAGCAATGTACCTTCCCGGAGATGCCACCGATCGGTCTGACCTCCTCCTCGCCTTTGCGATTGCTTTCCTCATGTCCACACACACCCCGGGCTCGTGCCGACCACTGCTCGTACCACCCACCACACCACCTCCGGCAAACGCGCTGATCCATTCCTCGCGTACCCTCGGCGCCACCACCATTCAATTCTCAGCGACGTAGTCATCCATAGCCATCGCCATTCCAACCCTTTGACCAACTGATCCCATCACCGATTCGACACCTCCCTCCTCCATCCCCACTCTCGCGATGGAGCGGCTGCGCGTCCTGCTCATCTCCCTGACCCTCGCCTCCGCCCAGCTCCTCACCAACGGCAACAGCCAGCTACCCTCATGCGCCTCCTCCTGCCAAGTCCTCACGCAAGCTGCTAGCGCGTGCGGCGGCGGCACCACCACCGCCAGCCAGTCGACCTGGTCCTGCTTCTGCCAGTCAGGATACCTCAAGAGCTTGTACGATTCCGACACCGGCATCTGCGATTCGGTCTGCACGAGCGTTGCCGACAGCCAGCAGGTCTCGACGTGGTACAAGAGCAATTGTGGCTCAGACAATGGCGCGTCCGAGCATGCGGGTTCCGGGTCAAGCTCGACGGCGACGTCTGCGAGCGCAAGTGTGAATGCTGGGTCTACCGCGTCGGACCCGGGCGCGACGGCTGCGGGAGCGTCGACGGCGACTTCGAATGGCAGTTCGGACGGGGGCAAGTCGTGGTATGGCTTCGTGACACTCGCACACGAATTTGAGCCGCGGCGAACGTGCTAGCGAGTATATTACGGGAGCAGACGTACGCTGATGACCTTCTGCAGGTGGAGCACGCACTACCGATGGGTCATCATGCTGATTGTACTGGCCATCGGACTGTCATCAATGGCCGTGCTCGCGGTCTACATCAAACGGCGCTATGATCGCAAGGCCGACCAGATCCGACAGGTGAGCAGATGTTTCACGAGCTGCGAGCTGCGGGAGACATTGTACGATCTGTGAACATCGCACTGACACCTGCTTCCAGGGCTTCAACGCGGGCATCACGACGCGCAGCGCGCCCCCAGCACCCTCTAGAAGAGGCGCAGACGGCGCCGGCGACTCGTCCTTCCTCAGCACCACCCAAATGTCAGGTGCCGGCACCTTCGAATCGGGCAGCGGACGCAACACTCCAGCCAGGACCCGAGACGCATTTATGCCGTACGGATACGGATACACGAGAAGCGAGAGTCGACTTACGAGCCGCGCAGACATGGACGCCCGACGGAGTCCCCTCGCAAGAGGCGGCACGCCCGTCGTGGATCTGGAGAAGGAGATCGATGGCGCTGCAGCCCCTGACGGCGGCATCAGCACGGATAGCACGCAGGGGAAGTCGGGAAAGAGGAGAATTCTCGTGCGGGAGAGGAGTATGCTTGGGCCCGAGAGTCCGAATCTAGGCGAGAACAGTGTGGGTTGATGGATGTCAGGTTGGTGTTTAGTCTTCACGAGTTATGACGTCTATACAGCGGTGTCTGATCGATTCGCATTAGTCTTGCCGGGTATTTGCTTTCGGCATTTTTAGTGCTGTCAGCACGGTTTAGAGCAGCTATCACTTCTACGTACTATGCTCTATAGGAGCCTGCTTAAGTACCCCGAGCCATGCTATCTCTATAGTCGCGAAAGTCTGAGTTCTACCTCGGATTCTCACTAGACTGACTATCTTACAACTTCGGACATCTCGACAACAACATCAGCAATAATTCTAAACTTTCTAGAGAATGTTAAAAATATTTAAGATCTATTACCTTTAAGATTATACGATTATATCAAATGCTACTTGCTATAGAAATAAATAAAGTCAAAGAGATCTTCGATTTAGCTCTTTCTTTACTATAATTTATACTGTATTTTGTAAGAATCTGTTGAATGTGTTGAATTAAGATCCGACACTTAATAGAGATCTAACACTCTCGCAGGCAATAGGTTCTACGCATAAGGAAGTAGCTACTAGAGGAATATATTATGTTAGGAAAGGGTTATACCTA
>WBMN01000063.1:0-39920 GCA_010367425.1 Teratosphaeria destructans | reverse complement strand
GACTATAGATATTAAGTAAGATAAGTTTAAGGATCTAACGCTTTTAGTTAGTTATCTTTCCCTACTTCCTCTTTATATTAGTAATTCTATATATCTTATAGTTAAAGCTATCGACGGTAGGTACTAGGCTCTTTAGTATAGTAACCTTATAAAGGGATCTTAGCTTAGATATACTATAGTATAAGAAGTAATAATACTAGAGATTATAGAGTTTATATATAGCTTAGTTAGATTTATCTATATCTGCTATTAGAGTAAGTAAAGACTCTACTCTATTCTCTACTTCGTAAGTCTAAGAGACTAGAGTACTATAGACTTTCTAGAGTTTATAGATACTATAGTAAGAACAATATTTAAGAATAAGATCGATATTCGAGTTTACTATATAGAACGTATTAGGAAGTATTATTCTAACTAAATCGAACTCCTAGATAAGCTTTTAACCTAAGATTAGAGTAATACCTAGGTTTAGAATATAAAGCGTAGGTACTATAAGACTTCTTCTTTATATATTAGAGACTTCTATTATACTCCTATATCTACTCTCTAAGAAGCTACCCCCGACCTTTATTCTTCTTAGACTAGTTAGGTTTAGGCTACTAAAGAGATTCTTATTATTAGATATATAGGCTAATACGCTATAGTTAAGGAGAATTGTACCTTATAGAAGCTTACCTTATAATTAGCTGTAGCTTCTACTAACTTATACTTATCTTTACTCTTATTATTAGAGGAGTCCGAGCTCTTAGAAGAACTTAAGTACTCTAAATTAGAGTCGCTTAATAAAGACCTCCTCTTATTCTTCTTCTTCTTTAGTATCTTTTAGCACTCTAATAGGCTTAGGTACTTAGAAATAAGATATTCGTAATAAGTTTATATAGTTATAGCCTTATATCTAGGCTTCCTCTTCGAATAAGATATATATAATCTTTACGCTATTCTTTATACCTATTAGGTTGATTGTCTATCTAAGATTGTAGTATTACTCCTACTTATAATAGCGCTAAAAAATTCGCTCTAGAGTAGGACTATAGACTCGCTAGAGTAGAGGTACTCGTCTGTAGCCTAGGGTATGTTTAGAAAGGTAGAGTAGCCTATAGGGTCCCTTAGGCCTATAAGCTAGTCCTTGTCGTCGGACTTAAGTACAATCCTTATCCTATCTATAATCGACTATAGGCATACGAATATATTCGAGTTCGTATCTAGCTACTTAATCGAGAAGTAGTCTATGTCGTAGTTCTCGGCCAAAATTATCTATATAAGTACGAATATAGGCTCGTAGTAGGGTAGGTTCGGGAGGTTATACTAGATCGAGAGCGTAAATACGTATAGCTAGCTACTTGTATCTAGCTGCGAGAGTCCTTAGCTTAGAGAAGTTAATTAGGATCGAGTCGGTAGTACTACCTCTCCTATATAGGCTTATTACTAACCCTCTTTAAGGCTATAATTACATTATTATTAATAGACATAATCTAGGTTAGGACGAGGTACTCGTATGCGACCTTAATAGTTATACCGAAGCTCTTACTCTAGTCCTCGACTAGGTCGCGGCTCTATCTTCTAAGTTAATACTAGTTACAAATACGATCTTAGACGCGGCTATATATACTATCCTATATTTGAAGTACATCCTACCTAGGTTTATAGGTCTAATTATAATTTAAGTACTCGATCTGCCTATATTCGACCTACGCCTTATCTATAGAGTAGCGTACGATAATCGGGCTCGGGTCCGACTTAGAACAAGCTCCTATACTATGTCCCTAGCCTTAATTATGTCTAGGACTACGATCGAGTACTCGAACTTGTACATACTTATAGTTATATATACGAATACGTCCGTCTTACTAAGTAGGCTCCTAATGCTATCGAAGTCTATCTACGAATCAATTATTATAGTTATATATACGTCCGAGTACGTAGCCTCGACCGTCTCTAGACCCGCCTACTAGCTACATGCCTATTCCGTATAGGTGTATATGTACGCCCGTAGTCCTACCTACTAATCCAAAAAGGAGCTTAAAGATGATTATAACTAGGCTTATATACTTGATCGATAATATAAAGTCGTATACTATCGACGTTAGGCCTAGCGTCGTATCTTATCGCTAGGGTACCTCGATTATTATATAGGAGGCTAGATATAAACGTATATAAGACTAGGTCCTACCTAGGTCTAATCTAGGTTGGGATCTTACCCTAGTCCTTAGGCGTCCTCTCGTACCCGATTACATTCCTCGTCCTGTTCTCTTTATAGTCGCACTCTATACTAATAGTATGCATCTTATACAGTTCCAAGACTACGCCCTTATTTATGTACGAGGCGTTGCGTAGTCTACATCCTGTCCGTAAACTACTACATCTTCCTACTACTACATATCTGGGATTAGGCACCTGTCGTAGATCGAGACTACAACCTGGGATCAGGCCCAGGTCCTGCTACAAGCGAGGAGACGAACGCGGGCAGGAATGTGTCTAAGACGGCGGTCGGGCGCGCGTAGCAAGAGAAGGACAGCGAGGCCGAGCTCTTACCTATATTAGCGTCTAAGTTCTTATCTAGGCAGAGGGGCATCCTAAGTATAGACTCGTTTAAGCAGCTAGTCATAGGCAGATTCAGGTCGGCATTAGGCTACTCCGAGCCTCCTGTCGGGCATAGGCGCAAGTTTCTCTCCTTAATCAGGTGGGAGTGCCCGTATATAGTAAGGACCTTATAAACGACAGCACCGACTGTTAGTCCGCCTTCGAGCGCTACTGGGAGGAGCTAGAGGTGATCGACCCTATGTCCATAATCATAACCGCGATGCCGGTTAAGGGATCTCCTTAGGAAGCTCCATCGAGCGCGGGATTGTGCTTATAACTACACCCGGGTCGGCTGTAACGGCTGATCGTCCGTCCCTGCTGAACTCGGTCTTCCATGCGCTCGACGGCTGCGAGCTCAAGATAGTCGGCTTATCGGTGAAGAGAGACTCGATGGACGAGGCCAGCCATCTAGCAGTCGTAGCACATCCTGCCCACGTCGTTGTACCACCGCAACTTGGCGAAGACCGTAACTAGGCTTCGTATGCCACGCTCGCTATCGCATTCGCCGTCGTATACGACGCTCGCCACCGCATGCGACGTTCGCCACCGCATGCGACGCCCGTTGTCATCGCACATATCACGGTCCTATGTCACGACCGCGCCATCGTACTCGCCATGCCATGTCACTCTCATATCTCCCGCTCGGTATGGCTCGTGCGACCCAGAAATCGTGATACTAAGGGCCTCGATGCTCGGGTGTACAGCGGTCGTGAAGGTGTGTGGTCAGATCCTCGGACGTGTGCGTTCGCTCGGATGCGCAGTCGAAGAAGCCTGTGAGATGATTGCCCGATCACCACGTCCATTCCAGCACGCTGGATGGGTCTGATCCAGTTCCACTAAGACCTCGGTGCGCTTCTGCGCGTTTATGAGGACAATGCTACTCCGATTCGAGGAGCCGAGGAGAGTCTTGTACGTGACGTCCTTCTAGATGTGCGCCCACCTAAATGGGTCGGAGGTTGGTACACGTCGACGGACCTGCCGCGTAACGAGGCGATGGTAGTACACGTGTGTCGTTGTTAGAGAAGTGCAACTCGAGCCCCACCTTCGAGCCCTAGTTTTTGATGGAAAATATCGTCTCGAAAACCAGCTCGATCATCGCGCCGCATCGGTGGGACTGGGACGTCTAGGGAGATCATGTTGTGCCTCGACGTAGACCGCAACGCCACCTTGGCTCGACAAGACGGTGCTAGTAGTGTCGTGCGTTCTGGTGCTCGCCTGTGGATAGCGAGGTGGGCGGTTCGTGCGCTCGTACGCCAGCACGTTGCCGCCGATCATCTCCTGCATCTCCGCCAGTAGCACGTCGGACTTGAACCTGGTCCGGGGCTTCTCGTCGCTCGACGTCAACGAGTCCCGCGACCTGCTTGCTTTCGGCGTACCTCCCTGCGACTTCGGGGTTGGAGAACATCAACAGGTGCTTAGGGTTTTTGACTCTTCGTCACCCGCGTCCAGGTATGCAGTGTGAACGTGTTCGACTTCGACGAAGACCCGGAGCCTGCTTCCACCAAGCCCGGCAAGAAGGATGATTCACGCGGGCGCGACCGGCGCACCGAGGCGGTGGGGATTGCAATGTCGGTGAAGGCCTCGACTACGGTAAGTCCGGCCCTATAGTCGGCGGTGCTTAGACGACAAGGAGTTCCGGGCCTCGACGACTGCACCGCCAGCATGGTCGCGTCGTTCAGGTCCGTGCTAGGCCTCCCCACCCGCGCCGAGAGAGTACATGTAGCAAGGAAGATCCTGGCCGTGACTACGTGACAATGACTACGTGGCAGTCTCGGACGACGGAGCCGATAGTATGCGCCTGGCATGTCGGAAGTAGTAGTAACGGATTCGTAGAAGGCACGGCTGTTGTGGCGACCGTCGTTCAGGCAGCAGCTGTTAGTGAAAAGCACTGTGCAGAAGCAGGAGCAGGCGACAAAGGAAGGCTCCGCTGTTCAGGCGACAGCAGTCGCAGGTACTGACTAGACAGGCCGTTCTTGCCCTCAGCTTCAATCACGCTTACTCATCAGATCGGCTCCCACTTTTTGGAGTTCTTGCCCCGCAGGATTCTGCTCTTCTTATTCGCTCGGGCTGGCCCAGACAGACCGAGCAAGCAGTAGTCAAAGTGTTTCCCGCGACAACACAGACATAGTAGCAGACGAGCAGGCTGAAGTGAGACTTCAGTCAGGTGCTTTCTACTATACCTTGATGATCCACGCAGCTGGTGCAGTCACGAATGTAGTGTTAGCACAGCAGCAGCCGTCAGTTGCGGGCCGTTTCCAAGAGCGATTAGGCAGCGACGAGACTGCTCGCCTCGCTAAGGCAGGCCGTCCGATGGAGCCTTAAGCTAGGTCGATCGAGCCTCGAGATTGGGCCTTGGTTTGGAGACATGTTCGACCTAAACTAAACAATAGTACTGGCACTCGGGAAGGAGTCGTCGGATTCGAAGGCTTATGTGTCTTTAATGGGCTGGAGTAAGGTCGGCTAACTGCGTGGTCAAGGCGGAATCGCAGCTGGATCGACTGGCCAAGCTTGGAGATAGTACCGTGGCCTGCAGCTCGCCAGCGGGACGGAGATCGAGCGGAGGTGGCGTACATTGAGCTCGAGGCTCGTGGGTTCGTGGAGGCAAAGTGGAGACTACTACACAAGTCAGCAGGCGCATAGTGTAAGGTGGCAAGAGGAGAGGGCGAAGCGCACCAGGCTTTCTAGTGTCAGGCGACTGCCAAGCTCGACCGTTGTTGACAAGGGACAGAGTCATCACTGCTGCCAGGTCAAAGGAGCTGAGTAAGACCGACACCCGATGTCAGTGAGGTGGCCGCAAGGCCGATGACGGATTGCGCCCGCCAAAGTTTTGACTTTGCATGAAGTAGATGTCAATGAGATGGTTTCAGATTGCGACGAGGGCGGGTGCACCCCTTCCTTGATAATTGCAGATCTGCGCGTCGGAGTATTGTCGCAATAGCTCAAGCAGGTGCCTAGTCGATTTCCAGAGCAATAAGAGGGTGAGTGGTTTTGTACACAGTATAGTATACTCATTAACTAGGGACGCCCGGCATTTCGCCCACACATGCGGCCTTCGTCCCAGTCGGTTGGGCCCGATCTGTAACGAGCGCACGTGGAGTCCGCAACGGGCCCACGTGGAGGAAACGGGCCCACGTTGACTCTGCAACGGGAGTTTCCCAAATTTCCAGTCGGGCCGCATGTTGCAGTCTATAGACGCACATAGCTTTCAAAATGTCCTCTATTGCCTTATGTCAATTTCAGAGCAATAAAGGTTTGTATTCGCGTCGAAAGGGAGTAAGTATGTAGAAGTAGCAAGATTTAATAACCTTAGCGTAGGCGTTAGCTATCGAAGGAAACAGCGAAGGGACGAGATCTTAGAAACGCACTCTAGTCTTACTTGCGCTAGCAGAATAGCGTACTACGTACACCTCGGAATATATATCGAAGGGACTACTTTTTAGGCGTACATTCTAGTATTGCCTTACTTATAATTCGCTTCTAGAAGATAGACTATAGATACTAGCGAGGCATATAAGAGAACTACTATTAAGGCAATAGTAGTCGTATAGAGCATAAGGTAGTAAATCTCTAGTAGAGGTAGCATCAAATAATACTATTCGTAAAGAGCTAGAACACAACCTAATCTAAGTAGGAGCTATATAGTTAGTAGGTATAAGGAACCTACATCGAGCTAGCAAAAACAAGGGCCTAGGAGCTATATTACGTTAGTTTAGTTAATATCTAAAGCCGTAGTAGTACAATAGTAGTACGAAGTAGTAGAAGTAATATAAAGTAGTAGAGACGTAATATTAACAAAGTACTATAGGGTAAGGTTATTAGGAGTTATCGATAGACTACTAAAGATTATAACTTAAAGCATACCGCACTCCTACTACTATTACTAACGCTAGTCGCATTAATACTAATAAATCGAACGAGCCGCTACTCGAGTATTTTACGCTATAGGTTCTAGAGTAAAAGGAGTAGATAAGACCTCGCTATCCTTTATAACTATAAACCAAGGTATAGTCGAAGTAAGACCTTAATATTTAGTAAGGCTACTATAGTTAACTACGAGTAAGATCGTATAGATCGAGGTATTAGCCTTATAAAAGAAGGTAATAATAAGTACGAGAAATTACCTACTTGCCTACTAGCCTACTTTAAGACATCTAAATATACGGATAGCCTACTATAGCTTGCGACTAGCTATGCCTCGATTACTAGATAGTATCTAGCTTATATACCTACGCGCCTAGGTATGCGGCTAATTTCTATAATAGATAGCTATCGCTAATATATAGATAGTTAGCGGCTACTAAACCTCGAATTATTCTAAGTATAATAACTTCTAAAGTAGGCTTAGATTACCTAATAATATGCTATAGCTCCTAGTATTAATATAAGAATAGTCTTATAAACGCGCTATATATTAATATATCTACAGATACTTAGAAGGAGTACCTATAATAAGTAGAGTACGCGCTATAAGTAAAGAGCCTATAGTAAGAAAATATAATTCTATAAGTTATTATCTTTATAGCGTTAATATACTAAATTAAATCGATCCTATCTTAGTATTACCTAATACTTCTATCGATTTATATTATAGCTGTCCTAGGCTTTTTATATAGACTAATAACGCTAAATATATAGAAGAGCAAGAGAAGCTAGGAGTAGAATAATAATAAGAAGCTAGATAGATCGTACTAGTATACTATTACGTATATATATAGTCTATAGGCGCCTAAATTATAATAAGCACCTATAGAGGCGTTTATACTAGTTATATTCTTATAAGTTAGCCGCAACTAGTCTAAATAATATATTTAGAGATAGACTACCTAGTAACATTATAGAGGCTAGCGTTATAAGACTAGTAGCTCTACTATATAGGAATATATATAGTTCTCGCTATAATATATACGATTTATAATCGAGATTATAATATAAGGTCTAGATAAAAGGTAAGTTATAGGCCCTTACGTAAAGAATTAGTAGAGGTAGCTTAGAAGAAGAACTAAGATTAGTAATCCTAGGGATCTATTATCCTAAGCTACTATCGAACGCGCTATCGAAGATACTACTTAACCTTTACTACTTATAGATGCTATTAGCTATCTATCCGAATCTCCTCTCTATCGATAGTTATAAAACTATCTTTACTAAGTAATATAGTAACCTTAGAAGACGCTCTATATAATATTAATACTTTCTCTACTACTTGTAGATATTAGGTCGCTAATAGTATCTACGAAGGCCTCTTATTAAGCTCTAGTACTATTTGTAGGCCTTATCTATAAGAAGTATCTCGCCTAATATAATACTCTTTTTAGAGGATACTACTTAAGAGGCTAGATATTAATAGAAATTAGATACTATAGTATAATACTCTATATTAAGCAAAACTAGCCTAAAAAAGACAAGCTATACTATCGAGGTACTACTATACTATAAACTAGATACTATCGATTTAGAGATATATAGTACCTACGAAGACTTCGATCCTTTAAGCTAAGGTCTTTACCTATAGTAATAATATAGGATAGACTTTAGTAATAGAAGCGATAATACGAGGTTAGACTTAAAATAATATTAATAGCTCTAAAGAGACGCTATAGGACCTAGTAGCTCGATATCTAGTATATAAGCCTACTTTAGTAATAACTATTCTAGTAGTAGCTACTTTAGCGAAGTAATAGTATATATATCTAATTAGAGTATTAAATAGAGGCATGTAGCTCTATAGTAGATCTATTACGCTTAGAAGTATAATATCGACTATAAAGTAAAATTATTCGAAAGTATAGCTTAGTTATAAGTCTAAAAAGAGTGTCCGAAGTAAATAGGTAGTAACTATAGTATAATCGTAATATTAATTAAGTTAGCTAAGACTAATTAGGTCTATTCGAGCTTAAATTTTCTATAGAGGCGTTATAAGAGTAAAGCGAGCCTAGGAAATAATAAAGTAGCCTTATAAAGAAGGACTACTATCTGCTACTTATACCTTTATAATATTAAGCTCTATCTCTTTAGTAGCCGCTTACGTAAGCTTCAACTTAATTACGCCTAACTACCTTCTATCTATTCTCGATAATTAAATTAGGAGGAATACTTTCCTACTTATAGATAGTCTTAGATATTATACTAAGCTAAGATATCTAGCCCTATTAAATAAGATGTCTTCTATAAGCTCGAATAACTAGCTATCCTATTAACGACAAGTATATAGTAAAGATACTCCGACTAACCTCGAGTCTAATAACATTAAATAGTAATAATAGATAAAAATGCTAGTATTATAATTATAGTATAGATTATAGATATCTACTCTTAATCGAGCTATATACCTACGTCTAGTATATATAGCTACTATTTGTTATCCTTCTATTAAATTCTCTGCTTCGCTAGCTCTATATTAATCTATAACTACTATACTATTATTATTGTTCCTTTTACCTAACCTATAGACCTAGGTATAAGTACTACTCCTAATATATCTATACTAACCTCTTCTAAGATTACTTCTAACCTACTAGCTTATACTACTTATTTACCTATATAGATAACTATTATTTAGGAGACTATTTTGGTTCTACTATCCGACCTTACTATATATATAGGCGTCGAAGTAAGATAAGAACTTACTTTACTCGATATACTTCTAGGATTATAATATAATATTTCTTTAGGCTATTAAGAGTTAGCCTCCTAAAGTACTCTTCTTCCTCTACTAGCCTTACTATTCTAGTAACGTCTTAGTTATCCTATAAATAGACTTAACTTCCTAGAGTACTATAGATCTAACGTACAAATATATTAAGTTGCTATATAGTATTTAAAAAGTACTATTAGACTAGCTATCTCTTTAAGATAGTAGTACGACTATATTAATATCTTAGTTATTCGATATAGACTTATTACGACTTACTACTACTAGCTACTAACTTACTATCTAGTCTAGGACTAGATAGCGTATAACTTACTAGCCTCGCGCTACCTTATACTTATAACTTATATAGGCCTATAAAAGTCGCTCCTACTTTATAACTCTTATATAGCTATCTTCGAATCTATTATACCTTCGAACTAGTCTATTATACTTTCGAAGACCGCCTATATAATAATAATACTTAACTACTTATTATAGAGAGTACGTATAATACTACTAGCGGCGGCTTATAGTTATAGTTTATAGCGTTTATAGAGTTTAAGGCGTTTGTAGAGTAAATAACTTAGGGGTAAGATACAAACATAGTTAAGACAATTATAAGATATAAGATATAAGACATAATATATAATATATAATATATAATACGACGCGTAGTATAAGTATAGATAATATTACTAAGAGTCGCGGCGCCTATAGTAGAGAGCGTAATAGGCGCTATAAGAGCTATAGAGATACTAACCTTTTTCCTCGTATAGAGGTACTATCTATAGTTAATATAGATAGTATATAAGAGTATACGCTAGGAGATAAGTTAGTTTTCGAGACTATATAGGAGTATAGCAGCTTCGAGACTATATAAGAATACGAGATATAGGAGCGTTAGTATAATATCCTCTATAATATCGACGCTAATTACTAGGTTACTTTCTTAGTAGATACTAACGTAGAAGACGTAGTATTCTTTAGAGATACTATTAATATAGACCTAGAGCTATACTTTAAGGAAGTAGTTAAGCTTACTTATAAGTTAAGAATATATAAGGCTATAGCTAAAGAGTTAGAGGCTACTAATAATATAAATTTAGGTAGATATAAGGATATAAAGTAGACTATTACTAAGCTTTATAATATAGTTAACTAGTTGTCTAGTAATAATAACCTAGGCTGCTTAGCTAAACTCTAAAGCATACTAAACGAGGCTATCGAGTATACCTATAAGAGCGCTAAGAAGGTTAAGGAGCTTTAGTCCGAGAATACTACTCTTACTAATAAGTACGCTATAGATAAATTTTAGTACTAAGATAAAGTTACTAAGCTTCGGACTAAAATCGATAAGCTTAAGTAGATTACTACCTCTACTACCGCCTAAGGTAGTACTACTATATTAACAGATAGGTTGCTCTCTAATAATAATATGTTAGTCGACCTAGAGTCGTTTATTATTATCGATACTACCCTAAATAAGAATATTAATACTAATTGTAGTGTCTCTAACTCTAACAAGTTCTCTAGTAATACTAAGAAATATTACCTATAGATTACTAGTATAAACTAGAAGCTTAACTCTACTTAGTTTAAGACTATAGCTATAAGACTTCGCTACGTCTATAGCTTCCTCGAGAGTATACTATAGGTACTTACTAACGCCTATATTCTAAGTAGTATTAGTAGCTACCTTTATACTAACCTATATTCCTTTGTCGAGGCTATACTTTGTTACCTATATAAGCGCTATAGTAATCTTAATACTAAGTAGAATACCTATGCTAAGATATATAATCTTAAGTAAGAGTAGTCTAGCTTCTTAGAATTCTACGGCAAGTTTAAGATATACGCTAAATACCTTAAGATAAGCGACTTTACCTAGAAGATAGCGCTTATAGATAAGCTTAATAGGCGCTATTTATATACTATAGATAACAGTACTAAGTATAAGAACGTAGCCGAACTAGTTACGCGTTACTATTGCCTCGAGGCTAGTATCGAGCTATATAAGAAGCGCGTCGAGTCTAAGAAGCCTAAGGGTACCCTATCTAGCTAGTAGAATTATAGCTATAGTAGGAATACTAGCGGCGGCGCTCCTACTAGTAGTACGTTAGCTACTAGTAATACTAGTTATATTATATTCGCGTATTATTAAGGTACTATAGGCTCTAGTACTAGTACTAGTATTCTCGATAAGAAGTACTATAACCTTCTACGCCTTACTAAGGCTAATTATATTAAGTTGTAGAAGAAGAACTACTACTACTACTACTACTACTACGAGGTTAGTTATACTTCGCGTAATAGTAATAAGTACCTTATAGCTAAGGCCCTTAGTAATCGCCTACTATATAATAGTTACTTCGAGGTCTAGGACAATATTATAGAGGTTACTAATAGTACTAAAGCTTTAAAAGCTATAGCTACTTACTAAGTATAATAGATAGTAGCTATTAATACAAGTATAATAAACGGGAATTAAGCGTGTTAGCTACCTTAGCGCTACTATTAGCGGATACTAAGGAGCTACTAGTTATACTATATATACTTATATAGTCGAAAATTAATAGTTAGTATATAGCTACTACTTATCTTTATAATAGTTCTAATTCCTAATTCGTTAACTTATCCTTCGTATATATCTATAATCTATAGTTATTTTCTTTATCTTAGTCGCGTATTCTTAAGCTCGGCGATAGTAAGGCCCTTATCTCGCAAATTATATATATAGTAGTATTTGATATAGCTATTAGTAAGTATATAGAACCTATCTATATATTTGTTATAGACTTATAGTATAACCTTATTCTCGGGCGCCTTTAGTTTATAGGGTACTAGCTAGATATCGACTATATATCTAGTTCGGTTATTATAAACTCGAACTTATATTATAATTATTATTACTACTCCTTATTAAAAAAGGGTATAGAGTAGTCTTATACCTACCTAGCTAAGTTAGAGTAAGGAGAGTTATACTAGAACATAACTTATAAGTTCTCTAACTAAGTCCCCTATAAGCTTAGCCCTAGTAGAAGTATTTAAAGAAGAGAGGGAAGAGATAGTTCCTCTCCTAACTAACTAATATAATATAGTTTACTTCTTTGTCCGTAATTAGGTATAACCCTTTCCTAATATAATATATTCCTCTAGTAGCTACTTCCTTATACGTAAATCTATTACCTATAAGAGTATTAGATCTCTATTAAGTGTTAGATCTTAATTAAACACTCCTATAAGTTACCTACTATTAGCGCTATTAACTTCTATCCTTACTATATATTATAGGTATATAGAATAGATATCGAGCGCTTATTACTAGTAGAGGCGTATAACTATATTATAGATAGCGATAAGGTATACTACTATATAGTCGACTTCTTTACTCTAAGTATAAATATAACGTCTACTAAGGACTTTACTAAGTTTATAGCCAAAAGAGCTACTATAGATCCTATAATATAGCTACCGCCCTACTATAGATACTTAGCCTAGGCGTTCTTAAAGGAGCTTACTAAAGAGCTACTACTATACTACCTAGGAATAGACTACGAAGTCTATCTTAAGCTAGGAGCTAAGCTGCTATATTATAAGGCATACTTACTATTATAGTAGGAGTACGAGGCTATTAAGAAGTAGATTAATAACTAGCTATAATAGAGCTTTATTAGGCTAAGTAGCTTATATATAGCTACGCCTATAATTCTAGTCAAAAAACTAAGTAGTAGCCTATAAGTCTATGTTAATTATAGGGCGTTTAACGCTATAACAATTAAGAACTAGTACCTAATACTAGTTATTAGAAAGACTCTTACTAAGGTCGTAGGTAAGAGGTATTGTACTAGACTCGATATAGTAGCTACGTTTAATTAGCTACGTATTATATAGGGTTATAAGTAGTTAACTGCCTTTAATACTTACTTTAGATAGTATAAATCGCTAGTAATATCCTTTAGTTTATATAACGTACTTATAACGTTTTAGTTATATATTAATAAGGTACTCTACAAATACCTAGACGACTTTATATCTACCTACTTAGATAACGTACTTATATTTAGTAATACTCTAGAGGAATATATTAAGTACGTTAATAAGGTTATTAAGCGCCTATACGATGCTAGTCTTTAGATAGATATCGATAAGACGAAGTTCTATATTTAGTAGACAAAGTTCTTAGGCCTTATTATATCTACTAAGAGTATTAAAATAGATCCTACTAAGATATCTACTATCCTAGAGTAGGAGACCCTTTATAAGTTAGTAGATATATAAGCCTTCGTTAGCTTTACAAACTTCTACTACTAGTTTATCTTTAAATATTTAAGACTAGCTACTCTACTTATAGATATAACACGTATAGTCGATAGATAATAACTACTATTCGTCTAGACTAAGAAGGCGTAGGCTATATTCGAGGAGCTTAAGGTAGTATTCGCTATAGAGCTAATACTAGCGTATTTTGACCCTAATAATAAGACCCTTATTAAGACTAATACTTCTAATAGCGTAGTTACTTATATCGCGTCTTAATTATACGACGGAGTCTAGAAACCTATAGCCTACTTCTCTAAGAAGATGTCCCTAGCTAAATAGAACTATAATATATATAATAAGAAGCTACTAGCTATTATTAAACTGTTCGATAAGCTAGGGCTAGAGCTCTCTATAGCTAGTAATAACTACCTAATCCTTATAGTAACTAATTATAAGAACCTAGAGTACTTTATAACTACAAAGCGTCTTAATTCGAGATAGGCGCGCTAGTCTAAGTTCTTATCTAAATTCTTATTCTATATTATATACTACTCTAGTAAGCTTAATACTCGCGTAGACGCGATTATAAGGAGAACTTAAGACGCTCCTAGTAAGGAGGTACTTATATTAAGGGACTAAGTATTACTCGACCCTTAATTAGTTATATTACTACTAAAGAACCTTCTAGATCTACACGCCGTACTAGTAGTAGTAGAAGTTACTAAACCTACTATAATAGGAGTAGAACCTATAGAATAAGCTACGTTCGAAGCTATAGCCTCGAGCGATAGAAGGTATTAAGAGGCGCTAGCGTACTTATCTAGTAAGAGTAGCTTATTAATATCTCTAGTACTTTAGCGTACGAAGGTAGACTCTTACTACTACT
The DNA here is from genome assembly GCA_010367425.1 of Teratosphaeria destructans. NCBI lineage: Eukaryota > Fungi > Ascomycota > Dothideomycetes > Mycosphaerellales > Teratosphaeriaceae > Teratosphaeria > Teratosphaeria destructans. Next base: position 25,563 of record WBMN01000063.1, on the reverse strand, counting down.
TCGTCGAGGGCTCGACTATCTAAGTTAATAGAAGAGTATAGGTGCTAGAAGATAATAAGGTACGCCTCGATATTATCTATAGTAGGTATGCTGCGCCTATAGTAGGCTACTCTAATATAGCTTGTATATTCGAGCTTATTAGACGAGATTTCTACTAGCTACAAATAACTAAGTATATCTAATAGTTCGTATATAACTATTACTTATATTAGACGTCGAGGCTACTCTAATAGGCTTACTAAGGCCTTCTATAACTACTAGATCCTCTCTACTACTCTTAGACAGATATTACTATCGACTTTATAGTAGAACTACCTTTAAGTAAGTCCTTCGAAGGCGTAGCCTATAAGAATATTCTTATAGTTATAGATAGGCTAACTAAAGAGCGCTACTTCTTACTAGCGCGAAGTATAACTTCCTAAGTAACTACCTATATATTCTTTAAGTATATCTTCTTATACTATAGTCTACTAGAGAGTATTATCTCGGACTAAGGGATGTAGTTTACTATACTATTTTAGAAGCACGTCTATTAGATATTAAGGATTTAGAGGAAGCTATCTTTAGCTTCCTACTCTAAGACTAATAGTTAATTAGAGCGAATAAACTAGGATATAGAATAATACTTACGCTACTTTATAAATTATATATAAGATAATTAGATTAACTAGCTACTACTTATAGAGTTTGCTATTAACAACTATATAAGTAAGAGTATAGAAGTAATACTATTCTATACTAACTATAGCTACTATCTAAGATATAAGGCAGACGTTATAGGAGTATAACTAATTAAGACTATTAGTATATAGAGGATTAAGATAGAAGATATATATAACTTCGCTACCTATATATCTAAGCTCTACTTATACTTATATAGTTAGCTACTCTTAGCGCAAAGTATATAAGCAGATACTACAAATTCGAATTGTCGAATCGTACTATAATATAGAGTTAGAGATAAGGTTTATATATTAATAAGGAACTAGACTATTATACGACTATTAAAGAAGTTAGACTATAAATATATAGGACTATATAAGATATAAGCTATACTTAGAGATACGCTAGTTACTTATAAGCTCGACTTACTAGATATACTTAAGATCTATAATATATTCTATACCTTATTACTCTAGCCTATAGAAGATATCGATTATCCGCCGCTCGAGGGACAGAACCCTAAACTACTAGCACCTATTAAAGTTACGTAAGACGATAGCTCGACTAAGGAAGAGTTTAAAGTAGATAGGATATTAGATATAAGGATTGTAAAGTAGAGAGGTAGAGTTATAAGGAGTTAATAGCGTTAGGAATACTACGAGTACTTAGTATAGTAGAAGGGTTATAGTAAAGATTAGGATGTATAGCTACTAGCTACCGAGTTAGATTATATATAAGAAGTAGTAGCTAAGTATTATAAGCGATACCTTCTACTAATACCTATAAGTAGAGTCGTAGCTATATTACTATTACTAGTAGCGTTAGTATAGTTACTATTATAGGAGCTAGTATTATTATCTACCTTATAGTAGCTAATAACCTTAACTATCTAGTAGCGTGTTATAAGATATACGCTAGTATAGCTACCTACAACTTTATAGCTAGATACCTTACTAGTTAGTTAAGCCTTATACTTAGGATAGTCTACCTCGCTAATAGCTACGATACTATTAATAGTTCGTCGACGCGCGGTCTATCCTTAGTACTAGATATTACTATCGCTTTAGTAGATAATTATATAGGTAGAGATATAGAAGATAACATAGTATTTATAAGAACGATAACTAGTCTAAGAGGACCTTAACGACTAGAGGAGGTAGTAATATTATAACTTACTACTACTAGCTACTAACTTACTATCTAGTCTAGGACTAGATAGCGTATAACTTACTAGCCTCGCGCTACTCTATACTTATAACTTATATAGGCCTATAAAAGTCGCTTCTACTTTATAACTCTTATATAGCTATCTTCGAATCTATTATACCTTCGAACTAGTCTATTATAAGACTTAACTTCCTAGGATATTATAAGTCTAATATCTATATATATAGAGTTGCTATATAGTATTCGAAAAGTACTATTAGACTAGCTATCTTTTTAGAATAGTAGTAGCTATCGCGTATAGCTACCTTTATAAGTATTATTAAGCGAGATTTTATTTTAATAGAAGTCTAATTCTATATTTACAACAATCTATATCTATAAAGGACCTCTATAATAATAATATTCGAAATATTATTCTCGAAGAGTTTATATAGCGATTCTAAGATTGCTATTAGCTATTACTAAAGGGGTATTAACTATAAAAACAATTATATAGTAGCTAGAGCTAGTCTACTAGAACCTCGAGGTTATTAGGAGACAATATAACCTTATAGGTCGTAGACTACTTTAACGTTAGATTAGCTAATTATAAGACTTAGGCTTAGAGGGTCCTTTAAGTATATACTATAGGTAGTCTATAAGAGGTTAATATATATATATACTACCTATAGTCTATTAGTAGTTAGGTATAAGGAAGGATTCTATTATACTATAGGTAGTCCGCCTATAGCCCTAAGATATAGGCCCCTACTCTTTACTATCTATAGACTATAGGTAGATAAAAGGAATTAGATTCTCTATTAGACTACTTCTAATATAATTTAGGCCTAGCTATCTTCGAATATTTAGGATCTCTATACTAAGTATAAGGACGGATAGAAGTCTAAGAAAAGAGAGATTCTTCGATAAGAGAGAGTTCCTCTTAAAGGGAGGAATCTCTTCCTTCTCTAAGATTACTAATCTATATAGATAGTAGTCTATTATCTCTGCTACGACCCTACCTTATTTATATAGTCTCTATATACGTACGAGGTCTTCTTATACTAATAGTTAGATATACTTAGATATTAGTCTAAACTCTTAAGTAATTAGACTTATATAAGACAATTTGTTAATATATTAGTAGACCTATCTATAAGTATTAAGTATACGCGCGTACTTAGCTTACTAATATTAGAGACTAAGGTTTTACTATTAATCTAGCTATTAGAGGAAGCTATAAGTATCTCTTAGCTACTAGTATATAGTCCTATATATAATATTAAGCTAGCTCGCGCTATAGATAATTAGAAGCTTAACTAATAAGATACGACAAAATCCTAGACTAATACTATACCTTACTATTATTCTTAGAGTACCTATAGATAGTAAAAGTTACTTAGTAAATAGAGCGATAGGGCGCTTATAATTTATATAGGTTAGTAAGGCCTAGAGCTACAACTTACAAAGATATAGATATCTATATAATAGTATATATATATAGGATTAGAGGATTATAAAAACTCTTTCTCTTTAGAAGCGAGTATAAGAGGACTATTTATCTTATATGTAGCTACAACTTATATCTACAAAGAATAATAGATAATAATAGTCGTTACTACGAAGATCTTGCTACTATTCTCTTAGAGAGTATATAGGTAACGTCTATCCTATTATATATGCCTATACTATAAGGCTAGAAGTAAGAGTACTAGAGTACCTTACTCTTATATTTCCTCTATCTAGCTTTAGAGAATAAGAGAATAAGTAAGAATATTATACTTAGACGAGATTATAGACTGTAGTATTAGAGCGCCGATCCTAGTAGGCGTAGACTATTTTTTATGTCTTTGCTTGTTATACCTTGCCTCTTTCTATTATCGTACGTGTATATTTTAGGCTTCTCTATTAAAGCGCTTGTTATTATAGCCCTTAGCTATATATATCAATTAGAGAGTAATTAGCACGTATTAGGCCTTCCTGTCTCTAGCTCGTGACTTTAGTCGTAGGAGCCTGAACCCCGTGCTAGCTAGATTGACGTAGTCTGAGCTACTCGCAATATGGATGAGATCTCGCAACATGGATGAGATCTCGCAATATGGATGAGATCTCGTACTGTGGATGCAGGGTTGCTGACAATTACTCAAGTAGAACAGGGAACAACAGATGTGTATTGGACGAGCACTTGTGTAGAAGATGCAGGAGTAAGAGACAGTGAGGCTGAATCGAGAGGAAGTAGAAGAAGGCGTTTCCTCGTTTACTCTGGAGAAGTATACATCTACATCATCATCGTTATCATCATCATCATCATCATCATCATCATCACCATCATCATCAAGAAGAAGGGCCGCAAGGAGATTGACCATTCTTCCTGTTTTTTTGCTGTCATGTCATTCGTCACTGCTATCTTTCTGATTCTGCATGTCATTAAGTCGTAGATGCTAATCATATCCTAAGTGCAACCGCCAGCAGACCAAATCGAAAACCAAATGCAATCGCCAGTAGACAGAATCCAAGACCAAATGCAATCCCCAGCAGATAGAATCGTACACCAAATGCAATCGCCAGCAGACAGAATCGAAAACCAGACCTCCTTTGCACCAAAAGAAACTCACCCAGTCGACCCAACCCGCGCAAGTATGTTCCCTGCCCATCTGTATTCCAGCCCCGTCCGAGAAAAGAAGATCTTCATGTAAGCGATGCATCACCTAATAGCCACCAGTCCGGCCAAGCTGAGCTGACCAACTCGACCAAAGGCGTCCAGATGCTGGCAAGTCCCGATCAGATGTCGATCAAGCCGTCAGAAGTGTGAATCCTAGACAGCATGGGCGGCGAGTCGGTACCGCGACTCAGAAACTCGGCCAGGCGAGCAGCGTCCGGGCCGGCGTTCGCGAGAGACCCAGCCGTGCCAGAATGGCTGCCGCGGTAGTAGTCTTCCGGAGCCTGCTGCGGGAGGACCGGGAACTGTGGATTCAGCACGTTGGGTGGAGACCTGATAGACAAGGCCGGCGGAGAGGCGACGCGCGGGACCGACATGGCCTTGAGGCGGTTGTAGCGCGCGTTGGCCGCCGCCAGCTCACCCCGGGTTACCATCAGCTCCTCGTGAAGGCGCTCGGACTTCTGGGCGAGGCTCGTCTGCTCGGATGACGACCTCTCTTCGGCCTGCTTGGCCTGCTTGTACTTGCCCAGCGCCGTGTGAAACAGCTGGAGAATGGTCTCGCTCAGGAGCGCCGGGGAGCGCGCCTGGTTGACGAAGGAGGAGACATCCTGACCGAGACCGGTAGCGAGCTGGGAGGCGAAGGTGTTCCTCCAAGCATCATGCTGGCCGGCCCGCTGCTGCAGATCGGCCACAGTGGTGCGAGCAGTAGCAAGCTCGGCACGAGTGGTTGCCAGTTCGGTAGTTTCCGGCAAGGTCGTAGTCGCCGGTCTGGTTGGGGCTGGAGTCTCCGGGATAGTCGTGGGGCCTGAGAGGATGGCCTTGCGCAGGAGAAGGACTTTCTTATTGCAGACCGAATACGCCATGTATGGCTGGTTGATCGCTGGCATGTAGGTGATGGGCTCGCTGGTTGGGTTATCGTGGTTGGTCTTGATGTCCAGAACCTTGTCCCAGTTGCGGACGTACGTCGCCCAGAAGCATGTGCTCGGGTCCGTCTTGCCCTTGCCCTTCTCGATGACCAGAGCGGGCTTCAACACGACGCCGTTGACATTGTTCTGCGAGCGGGATTAGCTTCTGGCCTGTGCAAGAAAGGAGAGCTGGGAGACACGAACGCGAATGAAGGGCAAAATCTTGGTGAGAATGGCCTCGTAGAGGTCGTTGTCGGGAGTATCCCAACCGAGATGCGTAATGAGCTGCACCACATTACGCGGGTCCAAAGCGCCGTGGGATAGGCCCTTGCGGGCACAGAACCTGAAGATCTTGTCGCGTGTCTCCGGACTCCAGGTGATCCGGCTACGCTCGCTCTTGAGGTCGTCCGCGGTCAGATTCTCATACATCTAAGGACGGTCAATAGGTACTCCCAGAGATGTTCAGGCAGGGAAGATCGCTTGCCATGTCTGGGGCGGCCATGATGTCGGTGGTCCTGGATGGGATGTACGATGGATGCGAATTCGAAGCTGAAGAAACTCGTCGAGGCTGGTGATTAGCAACAAGGATGGATGGGAATCAGCGAAGATGACTCCAATGTAGGCTGAAGTGGGAGGTGAAGGTATCGGAGATGGTCGAGAACGAACGCGTGCCAAGAGGAGAAGGGGAGGAATGGGAAAAGGAGCTGATACTTGTGGTAGAATTGATGTGCCACTCGCAGATGGCTGTCACAATGCTGAGACCTGCCCTGTCGACAATGCTGAGACCTGCAGAGATGGGGCCATGAGTGACGCGATACCATCGTGAATGTCGCCCGTCACAGCGAGAGATGCCGGCCTGATGGGATGTCGACCGTGCCAAGACATGCTGCAGATGGGCGCATGGGTCGCGCGACATGTCCGACTGTGGAGGGGGATGTCGCAGGTCGCAGTCCTCATCCGTATACGCGAACATGGTTTTCCCGCGCTATGGAGATGCCGCAATACGGCAACTTGCAGTGAGAAATGAAAAGAATCTTTTCCTGCGGTGATACAAGCTCAAAAGGGTTCTGTTGTTGATGATGATGATGAAATGAAGAGAGAGGGATGCTAATGCGGCCCGGCCCAGCCCGTACAAGCGCCCGAAATCATATGTCGTGGTCGTCGCATCTATGGCCATATGTCGTGGTCGTCGCATCGGTGACTCTTGATGGCCTGCCCTCGCGCGTGGTGCCATGAGTGGGACATTGCGCAATGGCATCCAAGGCCTCCCGTCATCATGGACTTAGTCTCCAACATTCGAACCACTTCGATGCATCCACCCTTCCCATCATCCCCACCTCTCTTTCTGCCTCACCTTTCCCGCCTCGACGACACGCATCCACTGCGTAGCGCTCGCGATCAACTCCAGGTACGCGCGCGTCACCTCTTCTTCCGCCCGGGCATCCGCAGCTTCGTCGACGGGCTCGGTACGGCGATCACAGGCACGCAGCAGCGTGTCCGCGGCGAGGTAGACATCATGGGTGGCTTTGCCTGTCTGCGGCGGTCGTCAGCAATCGATGAGCTCAGGCGCCTGCGGGCACAAGATGGGACATGCCTCTCGAAGCTCTTGGATCAGCTGTGAGCGCCTGGGCTCGGGGTCTTGGTCTTTGTGGTTCGCTGGTGTGCGCGGGTCCTGCGGCACCGAGGAAGAGTCAGCGAACGAGCCGGCTGGAGGCACAGTCAGAGGTGCAAATGGATAAGGCGTACCTTCTTGCCCCAAAAACTGCTCATGGCGTCCGGCATGGGCGCTATGGTCGACAGACAGTAGTCACTTGGAATGGTTTGGACACTCGTTCATACCGAAAGGAGGATCAACGGAGGCCGATGTCCACGAACTCAGGTGGTTTGGTCCCACTCGGCGACGTGCATGCGACCGTGCATAGCAGCAACCTCCGCCTCTGCCAACAGAAAGACCGACCCCCGCGGAATCAGCACTGGTTTCGACATTGCGCCGACAACCCCGCCGCCCGTGTACATCACAACAGATCAGGACCAGCAGACACTCCTCCCCACGATGCCGGCGGCATCACAGCGCCGCGATCAAGCGACCGACTTGGCTCTCTCTGTACGCCTGCCTTTCACGTCATTACGTTGGTCTGGAGGAAAAGAGGCTGATGGTACTCAGGACAATGCGAATCATCGTGCTATGATAGCCCAGGCACAATTCTTCGCCGCGCAGCTGCCTGCCCATCTCCGTGATCGTGTAAGCCATACCCGATTCGCCCGTTCGTCTTCATCACACGACTGACCGACTGCACGCGAACGAGAGCAGACCTACTTCTCTCTGGAGCCACATCTCATCATGCTCTCCCAACCCTTCGACCTCGACGATGCGACCAACGATCGTCTGACGTACTTCATTCGGCCCCTGTCCAGTTTTCCAGACCACACGACTTTCTCACACGCCGTCGCACCGTCCGGCGAGTTCCTGGCCAATGTTGCGCAACAGCTCGGCATGCTGACGTACAATTCCCTGCTTGATTGGGGCTTGCTCCATGGCCTGCTGCGTGCCGTGGGCAGGAGGTTGCGGAGTGAGGATCTGAGCGGACAGGCGCCGGCGTGGTACAATGCGAGTGACACCAAACGGGTGATATCCGCTGCCGCCGACATTGTGAAAGGTAAGCCCAAATCGAGAGCACTTCGCTTTGCGAGCTAACCCGTGCTTGTGCAGGAGGCCTCGACCTCTCTGTCGCCGATCGCTACCGTTTGCCGCCCGCGCTCCAGCCGCACCGAAGCCTCGCCAGACCTGCGCTCTCAACCCATGACGATGATGGAGTGCCAGGTGGCTACGCGCCTATGCCGCCCTACCTGATGAAAGAGCTTGGACGTGCGCTCGGCCGCTTTCCATCGACACCGATGCCGTCGACGATTGGGTCTGCGCTCGGGATGTTGGGCGGGGATACCGATGTGCGGGGTTCGGCGTGGCAGTCAACGCATTGGGCAGGATAGACGGATACTGCGGAATGCGACCATGGGCAGTTGTCGAGACGTGGGATGGAATGGACGGTGTGTCGGTGGCGAGCACGTGAGAGAAGATAGAGGGACAATGCCGCTGTGCGAGCTACATGCAAGGACAGGATGATATGCTTTTGGCCATCTGACATGGTGCGCTTGTTTCGACCCCCTGGGCGCCTCCTGACTGCCGCTCCGGTATTCCGGGACACCTCACCACCTTTGCACGCTCTTTGCGAGCAAGCCGAGCTAGAACATCAGAGATAGGCGAGAAGACCAATGACACGAGCATACTTGACCTTGCTGCCAACGACAAGTGAGGTGGTCGACTATATCCATATCCTCGGCTCCGTGCGTATGGCTCTCATTGAGACCCGACGGTTCTGGCAGGATCGGCCGCAATATTTGCCCGGGAATGTCATGGAATGATACACGTAGGGATGATGGAGGTCGACTGGCTTCGGTTCTTGCTCCAACCATCACGTTCAGCTTCTCATGTTCGGGCAATACCGACATGACGCGCTCACTGAATCCGGAGTTCATGCGTCAGTCAGGTCAGGCATTCATCCGCGTGCGTCAAAGGATCGGTGCGCTTTGTTCGATGGATCCGATCATCAAAGGCGGGATTGCGCGACCAGCTGCAGGTTGTCGGGACGCGCCCGTGGCACGCCGCATCATCTCCTTGCGGCATGCGACAACAAATAACAACAACAACAACAGTGGAACTCGGCTTCTTGTTTCTTTCACGATTCTCTCGCATATGCGGCTTTCTGCGCAGTCCAATTCAGGCCCAGTGCCTGCACCACCATGTCTCGACCGCGTCGTGTCTCAGGCCAACGGGCGCCAAACGAACGTGCTCCGAAAAGGCGTGCGCCAAACGAACGGGCTCCAACAAAGCGGGCGCCAAACAAGCGTGCCCTGGACCGGCTTTACGATGCAATGGATCCCGGAGTCGAATGGTTCGTCGAGCAGAGCACCATCGTGCAGTATGTGACGGTCTTTCTCGGATTCGTGGTGACACTTTCCGTCGGAGCATCGAGCAGCTGGTTGCTCACCATCTTCCTCCCGCGCCTCCTGTTTGACATTGGGACTCCTCCCCAGCCGCAAGTCTTCACGGTCGCCTCGGAAGGCCTCGATCCGGTGACAGGCGTCCCTCTCATCCCACAGGTGGCAGATCCTTTCATCCAACGAATCGCATATGCTATGCCCTACCACATGTTTGACTGGATCTATCAGACGCCCTGCAACATGAATCCCAATGGATATGGCTTGGATGAGCTCGACGGTGGCGCCAAGGCGTTCCTGCGATTGCGTCGCGCCTTGTCTCCCGACCTGAAAGATCGATGGGAGGATGCCGAGGACAAGGTCCGGGAGGCCGATACGGAGACCAAGGCGGCCAGAGAGGGCATGCTGCAGCGACTGGGATTCGAGGCGTTCTGTCAGGGCGATGAGAAGGCCAAGATGGCACTCGAGGCCGAGAGGTCGGCAGAGGCAGAGGAGACGCAGGCACTGGAGAAGGTCAAGGATGAGGCGTCGTGGGGATGGCGAAGGTGCGTTCGGACTGCCGTGGGTGGTCTCTTCAGTGAACTGGGTGGACTTCCGGAAGAGCCTGGGAGGCCGATTAGCGAGGCGTGTTCGAGGGTTCAGGACCAAGAGCAGTGGTCCAACATGAAGGCGCGGCTACGGGACGTGAGGGATGCCGCCGTCAAAGAGCAGCATCGCGTCCTCGACCAGGTCCGTGTCATTGCCCAGACCGAAACCGATGACGTCCTCCACGAACTCATCCTGCCGGCGGTTCGCAATTGCACCACTGGCTGGACCCCAGTCGCATCGCGCAATCGGTGCCTCGACCACATCCTCCCTTCTCTCGACGCCCACAGCATCGCAGGACGCTGGGTCCGCCCGTCATGGGCGAATGGCAGCGACGATTCCGGTCGCGGGCACACGGTCATGGTGAGGGAGCCGGACGTGGTCTACGGCATTCAGATCCCGTCTGAGAAGCCGAGCAGCCATCGACGCCGCTGGGACCCGCCTAGCCGGAAGCAGGACGTCACCGGCCTGCAACATGACTTCCTCAACAGCATCATCGCGGAGATGCTGGCTCGTTCGGCCCTCGACGTCCTCGGCAGTTTCGAAGACACGTGCGATGCCGAGGAAACGCGAGCCCGGACGTGGTGGGCGCCGTCCTCCCCCGGCCATCCCGACAGGCGGCCGCCGCAGCAGCCGGGCATCTTCGGCCTCTTCACCCGCGCCCTCGACCACCTCAGCCACGTGCCTCTGCCGTTCCGCTCGCCGCGCGTGTCCGACGGCGAAGAAGCGACCAGCACCGCCTTCCAATTCAACCTGCCGTTCAAGGAGAAGCCCGCCCGCAACGAGCGCGGCAAACCCACCAACCGCGAACGCTTCTTCAACGCCGCCGTCCAGCGCTCCACTTGCCTGTACACGGCCGAGCGCTCCGGCCACCCCACGACGCGCCTCGCCGACGCCGACGCCGACGCCGTCGCCGTCCCGGCGCACCTGCTGGTCGGCCTCCCGCGCGGGAACGTCGCGGCGGCGGAGCGGGTGTTCCGGACCGCCGCGGTGGAGGTCACGGGGAGCATCTGGGGGTTCTGGCATACCGGGCCCGAGGTGCAGTGGATCATGGTGTGGAATCATCGGTTTGGGTACCCGCGGGGGGACTTCCGGTCGTCGCGGTATGCGTTGGATTTGGGGGGGGAGGTGGAGATTCTGAAGACGAGGGCTTGTAAGAGGGTGGTGGGGGCGGAAGAGGGAGGTCAGAGGTGGTGACACCCTACGCTTCGTTCCTAGCATGATAATCATCCGTGATTTCGTAGACAGACAGACGACGACCCGGGCAAAGATGATATGGACATGTGCGAAATGATGCTTCAAGTCCTCTACCCATGTATCTGCGTTGAGAGTCGTGCAGGCAGTACTGATATGAAGAAGAGAGGAAGTCTACCTCGACTAATCATATCCTTTCCCGTAACGCTACATCAAGTCCTCGGCAATGAGTCGTCCCGTGCTAACATCCCTTACACTCCACAGAACGCACACCCTCCCAACAGAAAGAAAACAAAAATAAAAGCAATGCACAAGGACCCATCACCATGACCATCACCACTGATCCAGCGTCTCCCACTCCAGTCCTAGCACCATGACCTTCCCTTTCCTCTTCCCCTCTACACCCCTAGCAGCAGCCGGGAACAAAGAAGCCGCTCCGCCGTCGTCGTCCTTGTCGTCGTCGTCAATGTCGGACGGCTCGTCGCACGCGGAGACGCTGTCGCAGAAGTAGTGGTGGTCATCGGCTCTAAGCGAGGATGATGCTGATGATGGTGAAGTCAGTTGAGGAGAGGCGGAGACGAGAGGAGGAACGTGCTGCTGCTGCTGCTGCGGCACGGGAGTCGGAGGGTCCTGCTGCTCCACCTTCACGAGAGCCGCGGTGACGGGAGCGGCAGGGCGAGGGGGAACGTGCTGCTGCACAGGATCCGGACGGCCCTGCTCCTCCTCCTTCACCTTCCCGAGAGCAGCCGCTCCAGTGACAGCAGGAGAGATAACACAGGGCTTCTCTCCCTCCTTCGAAGGAGAAGAAGAAGAAGAAGAAGCCGCCCACCGACTCGCCGCCAACCCTCCTCCTCCTCCACCACCACCACTCTTCTTCCTCTCTCCCTCCCTCTCTCTCCGCTGCGCACCCTCCAACGCCCGCCCGAGAACCTCGCACTCCCTCCCCTTCATCTCGAGCTCCGCCCTCGCACCCTCCCACGCCACACGCCCCTTCTCCACCAGCGCCCGCAACTCCGCGACCTCGTCCCGGAGCGCGAGCGCCGTCGCCTGAGCCTCGGCGAGCGCAAGCGAGAGGGAGGAGATGTGGGATTCTTTCGCTGCGGAAGAGCTCTGCAAGCGCTGGACGTGATCGAAGTCGAGTGCAGGGACGGCGAGGAGGTCTCGCAGGGCGAGGTTCTCCGCTTCGAGGCCCGGGGCGCGGTCTGCGGCGGCGAGGCCGGAGGCGAGCTTCTCGGGCGCGAAAGGGTCGGTCAGGAGCCAGTGGAGGGAGTGCTGGAAGTTGTGGGAGCCGGTGAGGTTGGCGATGGTGATGGCGAGGGAGCGGATAAGGGGGTGCAGGGTGGTGTGGTCGATGTTGGGGTGGTTGGTCGTGGTGGGGTGGGTGGAGATGGGCGTGGAGTCGATGAGCATGGGTGTGGTGGTGTCGTAGGGGACTGGGTGGTCGTGGTCCGGCAAATTGTGGGCGTTGTTGTTGTTGGTGGGAGGTGGCGGATTGACAGAGTGGTGGACGGGGTTGGGAGTGCATGTGGTGGTGCGGGGCGAGGAGCGGTGGGAGTCGTGGCCGGAGGTGGTGCTGTCGTTGTTGTTAGATGATCCAGTGTGGGCGTGGCAAGATCCAGAGGGAGGGTTTAGGAGAGCGCCAGAGGTTGGTTGAGCCGGAGTGCTCCCCGAGTGACCAGCTGCAGACGAGGATCTTCTCGGGGCAAAGGTCAGTATATCTATCTCTCTCTCAAGCAGGGCTCCTCGATGAAGTTACCTCGTCGCACGACCGTCATCCCCACCCGTCAGATCGAGCGGCCGAGTCTGACTGCCCACCTGCTCACCACCTCCCCTATTGAGCTGACCCCTCACCAGCTCCAGCTATGAGAACACCATCGTCAGCCGTCGCCGGACATCCCGGGCTCAAATCCAGAAGGAAAAGAGAAAGCCAAGGACTCACCACCCTCCCCGCCACCTCCTTCTCGCTGACCGCCTCCCTCTCCACAGCACTCCTCCACGCCCCATCATCCCCTGCCGGCCGACCAGTGTTCCCGTCCCATCCCTCCAGCGACCATGCCCTCGTGTACGTCTTCCACCGACAGCTCCACCTCGCCGCGCCGCCCCCTCCCTGCACCTCCTCGATCGCTCCGCCCAACTTGGACATGCTCACGTGCGTGCACACGAACCGGACCACGCGCCTCAGCAGGGCTTCGTAGAGCGGCAATCCTGGATCGCCGTGCAGGGTGTGATGCCATCCGAGCACTCTCATGAGATGGGACAGGAGGGTGGGGCAGAGGGAGTGCTGGGACAGTTTCTCGCGGGCGCAGAAGGCGAGGATCTTGTGCTTGGTGGTAGGAGTCCAGCGGATGGGAGCTGAGGTGTTGAGGGCGGTGAGTGGGGTGAGGTTTTCGAATTTGGTTGGCGGTTGGGTGGACATGGCCGAGACTGGCGTGGGTGGTGGTGATTGCGATGAGTGTTGGCGGTGGTGGTGAAGACTCTGGTGGAGACGGCGATGTGATGTCCAGATGCTTCACATATGCGGCTGTGTTGGCAACGAGATGGACGAACAGGAAGAATGCGAAGAAGGAGAAGAAGGAAAAAGGCGAGGGAAAAGTACCAGACCATGGCCCCACGCGCATGTCGCCCGCCACACGCACGTCTGGTCCCATCCACTGAGACATAGCGCGCTTGTCCCTGTCGCGCCACTCACCTCGACACGTTCCAATTCCCTGACGCCTACCTGTCGACCGCTGATGCGCTGATGCCTACGATTCCGCGATGAATGGGCACATCCACATACTGGAGCGTGTCGGTGTGTCTGTCGGATCGGAATCACGTGCCTCTCACTATCATCATCACTACCATCACTACCATCGTCATCACCACAATCATCTTTTAGACCGAGCTGACCGGCTGGCGAGAATTGGCTCGCGCAGTCGTCGACTGATCCATGGGGCCATGATGGGACATCACTCTCGCTGTGGCATGCCATGCCGCGTTATGCTATGCCGTGTTATGCCATACTATGCCATGCTATGCCATGCCGTATTATGCCATGCCATGCCATGCGATGCCATGCCGTGTGATGCCATGCCATGCCATGCGATGCCATGCCGTGTGATGCCATGCCCATCTCTTTCGTGCTTCCGTGCTATCCACATGGTGTGTCGGGTGTGTCGGTCGCGGCCTGGCTCCATCCGTCTGCCCTTGTCCTGTCGACATCTCGCGCGCTTCTTGCTCTCTCCTCCTGCCTGATGACTCGTCGACATGTCTCTGATGGACGGAGGGAGACTCGTCGACATGTCTCTGATGGATGGAGGGAGACGTCCAGCTCACGAGTCGTGATGGCGCCAGGTGTCCAGGGCAGCGCTCGCGGTCGCATTGTAAGAGTCGGTCGTCTCCCAACATCCCATCCCATCTTGCCCCATCGCCCATCACTCCCGCTCTTCCCCATCGCCCATCATCACTCTCGCTCCTCACTACTCACCCTCGACCACGACGCATCGACTTGGATTGACTCTGACTCTGCATTGATCGACCTTGGTTGACTCTCTTTGATTGATCGACTTTGCTTGATCTTTGATTGATCCTGGATTGATCGACCTTGATCATTGATTGATCGACTCTGGCTCATCTTTGATTGATCTTTGATTGATCTTTGATGGATCTCTGATTGATCGACTCTGGCTCATCTTGGAGTGATCCTTGATGGATCTTTGATGGATCTTTGATGGATCTTTGATGGATCTTTGATGGATCTTTGATGGATCTTTGATGGATCGACTCTGGTTGACTCCCCTGGATTGATCAACTCTGATTGACCGACCCTCTTGGACTGGGAATAATTGATGGACCGGCTTTGACTAAGCACTCACGTAAGTCAATTAATATTCATGGAATCGAGTGTGGAAGCTTCCAGAAGCCATTAAAAATCATGTAGGCAGACGCTGACGAGCCAAAGTCCATTCGCGCGATCAAGTCACATGATGACGCGCGGCTGAGAACGCGGTTTGGAGCCTGGCGCATCATTCTCGACACGATCTTGTTTTGCGACGATGGCCATATCATCGACCTCTTCATCATCAATATCTTGACCCGACAACGGCACAGCAGCACGACACTCACCAACACTCGACACCCATACCCAACCTCACCACCGACGAAGCAGCATCTTCATCATCATCGTCGTCATCATCATCATCATGGGAGGACATGGCGGAGGATGACACGGCGGAGGATGACATGGCGGAGGATCACATGGCGGAGGATGACATGACGGAGGATGAAGAGGAGGAGGAGGAGGAGGAGGAGGAGCGGTTCTAGACACATGCATACAGGATCGAGCGTGGAGGAAGGCCACTCGTAAGACAAAACAAACCCCCAACCCACTCTCCCCCTCCCCCCTTCCCCACATCCACCACCACCCCCCATCTCCAACCCACCAACCCACCCATCCCTCTCCCAACGCACGACCTCACTAATCCTCTCCACTACCTCGAACCCCCTCCATCCCTCTCTCTGTTCAGGACTACACCGCCCAGGCTTCCACCGCTGCCACGGCACAGCACAACGAGAACCAGTTCGACCTCTCCCCCCTCCCTTTCCACTGTACCCACCCTGCGGGAGACTGGAGGTGCACATCCAGTCCTCTCCTTGGTGGGTGCAGGGGTCGCGGGAGGGTGGCGGAGTCGTCTCGTTCTCTGCGTGCTGTGCCGTGGTGGCTGGGGTGTCCGGGGCGGGTACCCTTCGCAAAAGAGGTGGATGCAGCGGGCGTCGGGGAAGTGCAGCGGGGTTCGCTGGCGTCGTGCGCGGGTTGCAGGGCGGGGCGGGGGACGTGTACCGAGGTGCGGGTGGTGGTGCATCGTGGCTGCGGCGGGTGCGGGGTTTGCTGGGTTGGGTTCGGAGGAGGAGCGTGATGCAACTGCAGGGTTGGTTGTTGTATCTCTGCACGCGACTAACAGTATGTAGAAGCGGCAAGACGGCCGATCGAGGGGAATCGAACGATCCGCTCTCGTCGGTCCCGACAGAAAACATCCTTCCATCTCTCCCGCGGTCGCCTTGCCGCGCCACTCGTTGACCGGGTACCTGCATCAAGACATGTTGCATCTGAGGCCACGCCGATCCAGAGATTCCTTTGTCTGCCCCCTCCTCCTGTCTCACATTGTCCCGTTGGAGAAGGAGGGAAGTAAGAGATCTTCCCTCGCACTTCTTCTTCTTCTTCTTCTTCTTCTTCCTCTTTTCGTGCTTCTTCCATCTTCTCCAGGCCCCTCATCATTCGTCTTTCCTGCCCGCAAGAAACACTCCTGCCATCAACATCATCTCTGAAACCTTCCAACGACTTCCACGATACCCAACCGACTATGGCGGACCGCTCTCCGCCATCGCCACCATCACCACCACAACCACCACCGCAACGTCCAGCACCACCACAACGTCCAGCACCGATTACAGTCAACCGTGGCGTCGATCAATCTCGTGCGACCTCTCAGGCTGGTACACCTGCTCGTCCTGCTACCGGCGTACAGCAGCAGCAACAACGACGACCGATGACCCCACACTCGACCACGATGATCGAGGGAGCTGTGCTGCCACGCCGCTCCTCCCCCACGACCTCCGACATTCGCCGCGCTTTCAATAGACGCATGTCGCCATCTCCGGCATCTTCACCGACTGCAACTGCGGTCGAGCACGCGCAAACGCAGCCAGAAGCGCACTTCACCAACACCTCTCCCAGCAGTGATGGCTCAAGACCTGCGACGCCGACTGCAAGCCCGCTATGGCAGCGGAGGTCGGCTCCAAGACCAGAGGATATACGCTACGCTCTCCAGCAGCGCATGCGTCAACACAGCAGTCCTGCGATCCCAAGTCCCTCCATCTCCGTGCGTGGGACTTCACTTGTGGACGTCTTGCACGACCCAGCAAGAGCGGTGTCTACGACGCCGGCTCTATTCCCAGGTGGTGTCGCGGGCACGAGGAGGATGAGTCCAGCTTATGGCTCTGCTCCTCCTCCTCCTCCTCCTCCTTCGCCTCCTCCTTCCGTCCCTGCTGGACCGTCCATGGATCCTCGGCAGAGAGCCACGGGGAGGGGAGGGAGTCGTAGGCTTCCTGGCGCAAGAGACATGGATGATGATATGCGGGAGAGGGTGAGGGCATTGTCTACGCCGAAGGGGTTGACAAGAGCTCCGGTGCGAGACGGTGCGGCTTCTCGTCTCGGGAGTGCTGCGGCTCCAGGAGGGTCTGCTGGAAGGCCGCTCGAGAGAGTTTCAAACGACGACCAGCCTTTCTCCGTCGAAAGAGGCGGCGACAGACCGATGCGTCGTGGGGTTTCTGCTTCTGCTTCTTCTGCTGATGCGGGTCGGACGGGCTCGTCTACTGGGAAAGATCTCCAGACTCCGAACCCCACTGCGACTTCTCCAGCTACAGGAGGTTGGAGCCTCATACCTGGCATGCCGCCGTTCGCGGGAGCCAGGTACGGGCGTCCTCCTGGCTTTAGTGATGATGGCGGGGTTGAGAGTAGTGTTGGCAGTGGAGATGATGCAGGAGGCCTGGATATGAGGAGTGGCGATGCGCATAAAGGGGATGGGATTGCTTCCTCTTCTGCTGCTGCTGCTGCCGCTGCTGCTGAAGGGATGGCGAAAGCTAGCCCGGGTCACGACAACAGGCTCGACGACAGCTCAACGGCTGATACCACCCAAGCTCCATCCTCCGGCACCCCTCCGCCTACTTCTCCATCCAACAACGATCTCCCACCAACAACCACCATGCCCGGCACCTATCCCCTGAGCCCACCACAACAACCATCAGCGCTCGAAGCGCTAGACCTCGCACTCCCACCTGCTAGACAGCCCGGGATGCGGGAGGTTTCCACCTCCGCGCTGCCGTTAATCATGCTTCGGCGTGCCACGCACGGACGACGCGCGCTCCCGCAGCTCTTGATCGACGCTCTCGACGAGCGACAGGCGGCGATCCGCGAGGCGTATGCCGAGGGTCGTCCGCACACGGCGCCAGGAGGGAGTACGCGGGCCTCTTCTGCTGCGATTGGGACGAGCGAAGGTGGTTTCAGCCGGCGGTCTGAGCACGGAAATTCCGGGTTGCTGGGTGAGAGAGCGATAGGCGATGATGCTGCGGGTGGTGGGGTCTTGGGAGTCAGTGGTCATGGCTCTGGACACGCGGAAGACGGGGATGTTGGCGAGGAGGGGGAGACGACCGATACTGAGAAGCCTCGTGAGGCGAGTGTCGAGAGGGCTCTGGCACGGGCTCCGCCACCTCCTGCTACTGATCCTATTCCGCGAGGTGAGTCGGGTTCGACGGGGAAGAGGAGGAGCGGTACTGCTACTCCACCCACGAGACGGCCTGGCTCGGCTTCATCAACGCCCAGGCGAGTCACGTTCGCCGACGACACGAACGGCGACGCACCGACCAATGCCGCACCCCTTGGCATTATATCATCAACCCCGCCTCTTCGCCCAAGTACCCGCCATCGACCCCGACGACTACCGCCACCGCCTCCTCCCAATCTCTTCACAACCTCCGCCCAAGCCTTCTGGCGCCAGCGCCTCTGGATCTTCCTCCTTCCCGCCCTCCTCCTGTCGAGCCCCTGGCTCCTCGCCATCCTGACCTACACCCTCCACCCCAGCATCCTCGCCCCCTCTCCTCCCACCACTCCGCCCAACACCACCCCGCCCAGCCTCTCCCTCACCAACCTCCTCACAACCCTCCACCACCTCACCGCGTCCATCGAATCCTCTATCTCCCTCTACGACCTCGCCGTCTTTAGTCCCTGCGCCTGCTTCTCGCTGCACCTCGCGCTCGCGTCCGTCGACCCTGCGCAGTATCAGCAGAGCAAGTTCTGGGACACGTACATCAACAACTCCGTGGAGGAGGAGAGCGTGAGCGGGTGGGCAGGCGCATTCTGTCCGCGTCTGGACCCCTGGGATGTCCCGCAGGTCGACGGCGGCGAGAGCATCGGAGAGAGGGAGATGTGGGCAGCAACGCAGCATTTTCTCGAGATGGCGGGAGTGGTGGCGTCATTGCAACCAGAGCTGGTACGTATCGTCTTCCCCTTCTTTATCTTTTTGTCCCATTTGCGAGTTCGCTGACTGACGACGTGGGCAGTTGCACCTGGCGAACACCACCCTCGACCTGACCACGCGCTTCGATCACCTCCTCGCACTCGACGCCGCGCAAAGCTCCGCCCACGCTCCCTCCCGCGGCACGATTAGAACCTGGCAAACCCACATCTTCGCTACGGCCCTCATCCT
This sequence comes from Teratosphaeria destructans, assembly GCA_010367425.1. NCBI lineage: Eukaryota > Fungi > Ascomycota > Dothideomycetes > Mycosphaerellales > Teratosphaeriaceae > Teratosphaeria > Teratosphaeria destructans. The sequence continues at coordinate 6,175 of WBMN01000063.1, read as the reverse complement.
CTACGAATCCCCGCCCTCCGAACTCCCCCTCCTCCTCCGCCTCCCCGCCTCCCTCACCCGCACCGTCGGCCTCTGGGACACCGTGCACATCCCCCTCCTCCAGGCTATTCCCGGGCTCACCATCTTCCCCCGCGAAGTCGCCGAGATCCACGCCGGGTTGGTCGCAGTCTTCGCGGGCTCCGGCGCCGCCGTCATCGACGCGCTGGCTCGGATCCACGCGCGAGGAGCCGAGTGTGAGGCGCGCCTAGACGCGGTGGAGAACGCCCTCTGGGACCTCAGCGACGAGCAACGCGGACAGAGCGCAGTGGTGCGTTGGCTCGTCCAGTACTGGGTCCAGAGACACTTGCGCCCGGTATGCGAGTGGGCTGGGTCTTCTCCCGCGACGTCTCGGTCGCTAGAGGAGCCGGGGAGTCTGACGTGGCGGCAGATGGAGGAGATGGTGCGTGCGGCGAAGGCGGTGGTGGAGGCGGTTCCGGGGGAGGTTGGGGGGAGGCGTCGGGGCGGTTTGCGCACGGGGTGGAGGGGCTTGGTGGTGGAGGGGGGTCGGGAGAGGGAGGAGGCGGTGGAGGCTGCCGGGGGGTTGAAGAGGATTGGGGAGGGGTGGGTGCGGGATTAGTTGGGTGATCTAGGTGGAGGGGTGTGCGGGGTTTGGAGGGGGCTTGGGAGGGATGGGTGGATCGGCGTGGATTTGAAACGGCGTGATGGTTGGAAATCCACCATCTTCATCGTCTGTCAACAAGACATGCCGTGCAGTAGCAACAGTGCCTCATCTCGTGTTCCCATCTCTTCAAGTCAGCATCATCCCGCTCATCCTGCTCAATGTTCATCTTCCCGTAGTCAAGGTCTCGCAACAGGCCCCTAGTGAAACTCTAACATGCCTGCTGCCTCCTATCAGGCTTCACCCTCTGATTTTCTGTCGGCTAGCAGCTCGTCTTAGCTGCAGAGAGCGACATGGAAATCGAAGCTTTGGACATCGCTTTGCTTTCTTTTTTTGTTTTGCATCGGCCGCTCGCCCTGATCGACTTCATCTATGAATACCCGTACAACGACCCGGTCGCCTCTTCATGTGTCAAGAAGATCCTAGGAGGGTGGCCAGGAAGAATCAGGGATGCCAGAGAAAAGGCAGATAGGTGAACATCGCTCCGTTCTGCTTCAAAGGCTCGCGTAAGTTTAGCATGCTCCTAATTATCTTGTCCTCGTCGTAGAGATGTTATGCGGGTTTGAGTATCCTCGAAGTCCTTGCACTGCCTGCGGAAGGTCCGGTTCTAGGCCTAAGGACTGCTTAAGCCGACCGATAGCAGCTCGCAATAGATGAGATCTCGTAGTTAGATCGTATACTTAGTCAATTGTCCTCCTTGTACCTAAAAGAAAGCTACAGATAGGAACCTTTCTAGCCAATATTCAAGGGACCTACTTATATATATAAGACATATATAAGTAATATACGCCAAATAACAATTCTAAAATTTATTGCTATTTCTTACTCGTATTATAAGCCTAGTTAGATAATAATTACTCTTATATATTACTAGAATCTACTAGGTATACTATCTCTAATATCTATCTCTTAGATATCTAGAATAATATAGGCTAATAAGTATAGAAGTAATAGCTATAATAACTTTAGGTAGAACTAATCGATTCTTATAAAGTAGTAACTAAGGATAAAGACAAGAATGAAGATAAGGAAGATAATAGACCTATGCCTATACATAATAAGACAATAAATGCTACTAAGTATAAAGATAGATTTTATACTATCTCTATAAAATATAGCTACAACCTTATTTTAGTATTAGTAATAATCGTTGATTTAAGATCCTACAGTTAATTCTAGGCAATAGATTTATATATTAGAAGTAGCTATAGGAGGAATATATTATTAGGTATATATTAGAAGATAATAAACATATTCTATTATTTTTAGAGAAGAGAAGAAAGAATCTTTACTCCTCTTTCCTCCTAAAATACTCCTACTAAGGCTGAACTTATAGGGTCTTAGTTAGAGCACTCCTAAGTTATAATCTAGTATAACTCTCCTTACTCTAACTCGATATTCTTAGTATGCGACTATCTATTACTTTTTAATACTTCTACTTAGATATATACTACTACTTATAGCTCCTACTAACTCTAGGCAACTCCTACTAGCTTCTAATTCTAAGTCTAGAATCTTCTAAGCAAGATAGTATTTATCCTTATAGAGAGAACTATAAATTAAAGTATGTTTACCTTTTATATATAAGGGCAATTATAAATTAGAAGGTGTTTGCTATTTATATATAAGGAGGAGTATAAGTTAGAGTATATTTGCTATTTATATATAAAGAGGGTCGTAAATTGAAGAATGTTTAGTAATTATATACGCGCTAGTTCCTATAAATACTCTATCTTTCTAGAGTAAATTAAGATATATTTGTTGTTTATATATATTAGTCGGTATACTAGTTTATATAAGTCTATATAGCTAGTATTACTCTAACCCTAGAAATTCTTATCTAGAGAGTTTATATACTAACTATTTTAAGAAGAACTAGAAGAAGTACTACTTATTATATACTAGTCTAATAGATAAGGATTCTAAGCTATTAGGTTAGAGTATTATAAGTTAGAGTGCTCTTAGCTAGAGTAGGTCGACCTAGGTAACGCCTTATAGTCGGCCTCTATATATACTAGAGCGCCTAGTACCTATAGTTTCTCTCTAAAGATATATCTTACTATTAATTATATAATCTCCTATCTATACTACTTAGAGTATAAGCTAGTATAGCGTATTATATTACCTAGTAGTAAGCTAGAGGTTATTTAGCGCTCTATCCTAAAAGAAGGTAGTAGCCTCTAGTCTTAGATAAATAGAGCCTACCTTAGTCTTTAGACTCTCTTCCTATCTAGAGATAGTCGTAGCTATTTAGTTACTAGCTTATTTCTATAGGAAGCTTCCTACTCTAGAGTATAGTCTAGATTAAGAAGTCGCTAGGCGCGGAATAACTAGTTATTCTTACTAAGAGTATTCTATTCTCTTCTCGATAAGGCGTCTAGAAATATAGCTTCTTTTCTTAGGTATTATAGTAAGGAGAACTAGAAGAATAATAGGATCTTATACTATTATATCTACTACTCTAAGGGTTAGCTTTTTACTATAAAATATTTAAGGTTCTTATAGTCTATCTAGATTATAAAGAGTCTATATATCTTAAGTTTAGACCTATAGAACTTTATATAGGATATAATAGTAAGTATCTCTTTATTATAGGTATTATAGTTAATCTCTACCTTATCTAGTTTTTATAAGAAGAAGCCTACTAGATAGTAGACTCTATCTTCTTTCTAGCTAAGAGCGTTACTAATAGTAAACCTACTATAATTAGTCTTAAGGAAAGTTATAAGAGTAGGATCCTAGTAAGCTAGTATAGAATCTAGTAGAATCTCTTTTTTAGGTCTTCGAACGCGCGCTCCTAATTCTTTCTCTAGAAGAATAGCGTCTTCTTACTAGTTAACGTAGCTAAGAGAAGAGTAGTCTTCGAGTAATTAGAAATAAATATATAGTAGTAGGAACTAATAGACCTTATTCTAGGTCTTAGGTTCCTCCTAATCTTATATAGCCTATACTCTCTTAGAGTTAGTTCTTATACTCTTACTACTAGCGTATATAATAAATCTAAGATACTTTATTATTTTATGCTCTTTTTAGGGTCTAGGTATAGGCTACTATCCTAGAGCTTCTATAGGACTATTCTAACTTTCTCGAAATAGTCTTTATAGGAGCCGCCTATATAGATAATAATATTATCTTTATAGGCAAATATAAAAATATCTAGACATTCCTATAATAATATATTAATATACTATAAGAAGGTAGCTAGAGTCCTAGATAGACTAAATAGATATATAAGCTATTCGAAGGATCTAAAATAAGTCCTAAAGGTAGTTTTATATTTATGCCCTTTAGATAGCTCAATCTAGTAGAAGACTAGTACTACGTCGACCTTCGTTAACTAATAGGCTCCTATAAGGTTCTAGAAGGTCTCTATAATAAGAGGAAATAGGTATCTATTATATTTTGTTACTATATTTAGCGTATAGAAGTTGTCTTATAGTTTCTATATAAAGAGTATAGAAGCCGCTACTTCTAAATTTGTAGGTTAGATATACCTTTTTTATAATAACTTGTCGAGTAACGTCTAAAGAACTAGTAATTCCTTTTTTTTTAGTATAGAGAGGCCCCTAAAGTAAGAATAGTAGATAGCCGTCTAGGTACTTATAGAGGTCGATATAGTAATAAATCCTTAGTCGATAGACTGCTAGTTTCTTTACTTCTTACTATAAAAAAGTAAGACTATATCTTATATCTCTAGTAGTAGATACCTCTAAAGCTCTGTTATTATAGAGTACTCTTTCTTCTTAAGGGCCTTCTCGATATCCTCGCTAATAAATATAGCTATTATTATTTAGCTACTATATTTATTATACTCTTTATAGTTACGCTCTTTAGTAACCTACTATTATAGAGTAGTACTACTACTAGCTAAAGTTAGTAATAGCTAGAGTAAATTATTATTGTTCTAGGCTTAGTATAGCCCTACCTTAGTTCCGACTTCTTAAAAGTCTTCCTTCTCTACAGATAGTTAACAAGACTACTACTACTATTATATAAGCTCTAAATAGCCTATATTATAACTATTTGTTGCTTCTAAACTACCTAGGACGAAGCTATCGATTACGACATTCTACCTAGTTTAGTATAAGATATTAATTTAGCTATTAACGCGACAGTAAATAGCGATTCGACAAATATACGTATTATATAGGTATAGAGATTACTAACTATATAGAGATATACTAGAGCTTAATTCGATTCGCGTACTAACTATATAGATAGAAGAGATAATAATATTAACCTATATAGCTATTCTTACTATTAGCTATTTACTCCTTCGCTACTAGCTAGTTTCGAGCCTAGGACCCCTCGACGCCCTTATCGATATATAGACAATATAGATATAAGAGGTTAATTTAGTACCTACTCCTATAAAGTTACTATATTAGTATATCCTAGGCGACTTCCTAAATATAACTATTATATCGAACAATCTAGACATATAGTAGAATACCTTTAGTTATAAAAATTTAGCTAAGAGTACTAAGCTACTAGTCCGTAGTTTAGAAAATATCTCTAATAACGAAGAGTAGACTTAAGCGCGTAAGTTATAGTCGCGCTTTAGAGATGTTACTAGTCTTATACTACTAAGGCGTTATATCTCTTCTAATAAGTTATACGATAAGCTAGCCGCTAGAAATAATAAGATTAATAATAATAAGAATACTAAGTTCGATATTAATAACTTTAGTCCTCTTTTCCTTATATAGTTTGTCTCTAAGAATAATATAGGCAAGCTAATATATACGCTAGCTATCTTTACTATAGCTACCTACGTAGAGTTAGACAAATTAGTTAAGAATTACTCTAATAATTAGTTTCATATATTATATAATATTAATACAAACTATAGTTATTTAAATAAGGACCTTTAGAGGGCCCTCTATTAAATAGAGACTAATTGTTAGTAGTTAGCTATTCGAGATAAAGCTATTATAATAGCAGATACTAAGATAGCCCGTTTATCTAGCGTTAAGTAGAAGCCTAACTTAGTAGTCTAGATAGTACGCGAGTAGTATAAGAAGAAGAAGGCACTTTAGTAGTAAGTATAAGAATTAGAAAAGTAGCTATACTAGGAGAAGATATTAGCTAAGAAGAAGAAGTAGTTATCTCTAGTAGTAGTAGCTTTAGTAGGTAATATTACTAATAAGAAAGAGGACGCGCCTTCTAGTTTAGTAAAACTACTTAGCTATCTAATAGCGAGTAAGAAGAACTCGACTACTATATTAGTTAGTAATAGCATATATAGTAATCTCTTATTAGTAAAGAGAAAGGAGGTCTATAAGATATCTAAGCTATAGTATTATAAGATAAGGTAGAATAAGATCCTATTTAAGAAGTAGTTTAATAAGATAGTCTAATACTTCTAGTATAAGAAGTAGCTATATAGCTTAGAAGACAAGGTAGTAGTAGTATACTATAATAACTTAGTAGGTACTATATATTATTAGTTACGCCTATAAGAAGACCTCGTAAGTATATAGGGACTATACGAACAAGGTAGGGTTATAGTAGAGA
>WBMN01000062.1:0-54217 GCA_010367425.1 Teratosphaeria destructans | reverse complement strand
ATAGTAGTTAGATATATATCGCGACTCTATATATTATAGTTAGGCTTAGCGGCGTTAGATTTAGATTAGGCTTTAGGCTTAGTAGTATTAGGTTCGGATTAGGCTTTAGTAGGCGCCGAACTAGGTTTCGCGTTAGTATAGAGCTACTCTAATTCTTTAGAGTAAAGCTAAGTTTAATATTACTCTCCTTACTTTCCTCGAAGAATTTAATAGATCTAGTAGCGATTACCTGCCTTAAATTAGGTGCCTAGATCTTCTATATCTTTATAGTACTCTTAATATACCTAATAAATACTCTCTTATATCTCTAATTTATTAGCTTGTCCTTTTGTAAATCCTTAGGTATCGACTTCAGATTAATATATAATACAACCTAGTATCCCTAAACGCGTATATAGTCGACTAATAGCTACTTCTCTAACTAGGCCTCCTCTAGCGTTAGTAAGAGATTATCGATCTTAACTAGGTATAGGTTATAGATATATTAGCTCGTAGTTAGAGCTTCTAGCTAGAACTTAATTAGAAGCCTAGTATCTTCTATTATCGCTCTAACTACTTATTTAGTATCTCTAATATACTTTTTAGTAATACTATTCGCTCTAGAGTTATACGCTTTAGTTAGGTTAAGCTCTATACTATACTCTAACTCCTATTCCTATAGAATAGATAGGAGTTTACCTATATTATTACTTCTTACTACTTTAGGTTTTAAGCTATTAGCCTAAAGCTCGATCTTCTTTCGCTAACATCTATCGAAGTATCTTAGCTAAGTCCAACTTCTTCTTTAGAGGGTACGCCTATACCTCTCGCGAGTAATTGTCGATAATAATAAGAAAGTACCTATACTCTTCCTTTAATAGTAGTAAGAGACTATAGATATTAAGTAAGATTAGTTTAAGGATCTAATACTTTTAGTTGGTTACCTTTCCTTACTTCCTTTTTATATTAGTAATTCTATATGTCTTATAGTTAAAGCTATTAACAATAGGTACTAGGCTCTTTAGTATAGTAATCTTATAAAGAGATCTTAGCTTAGATATACTATAGTATAAGAAGCGATAATACTAGAGATTATAGAGTTTATACGTAGCTTAGTTAGAGTTATCTATATCTGCTATTAGAGTAAGTAGAGACTCTACCCTATTTTCTACTTCGTTAGTTTAAGGAACTAAGATACTATAGACTTTCTAGAGTTAATAGATACTATAGTACAAATAATATTCGAGGACTAGATCGATATTCGAGTTTACTATATAGAATGTATTAGGAAGTATTATTCTAACTAAATCAAATTCCTAGACAAGCTTTTAACCTAAGATTAGAGTAATACCTAGATTTAGAATATAGAGCGTAGGTACTATAAGACTTCTCTTAAACGCGTTAGAGACTTCTATTATACTCTTATATCTACTCTCTAAGAAGCTACTCCTAACCTTTATTTTTCTTAAATTAGTTAGGTTTAGCTTCCTAAAGAGATTCTTATTATTAGATATATAGGCTAATACGCTAGAGTCGAGAAGGATTATACTATATAGAAACTTACCTTTATAATTAGCTATAGCTTCTACTAACTCGTACTTATCTTTACTCTCGACGTTAGAAGAGTCTAGGCTCTTAGAGGAACTCGAGTACTCTAACTCGAGTCGCTTAATAATAATACGCTTACTTTAGCTATATATACCTTATCTTTTTTATACTTCTACTTACTCTTACTCTAATTAGAGTGCTTCTTATCCTTCTTACCTAGTTATAACTTATACTAACTTAACCTCTTCTTTACCTTCTTAAGTACCTTAATTTTTTGCGTTAGAGTCTTTAGGTTAGTTATATTCCTTTTTCTTTAGCGCTATAAGCTAGACTTCCTCTTATTCCTCTTTTCCTTTAGTATCTTTTAGTACTCTAATAGGCTTAGGTACTTAGAAACTAGATATTCGGATAAGCTATAAAGATAGTACGACCTAGCTCTTCTAGCCTCTATACTTATTATATAGTTAGAGCCTTATATCTAGGCTTCTTCTTTAAATAAGATATATATAATCTTTATGCTATCCTTTATACCTATTAGGTTGATCGTCTGTCTAAGATTATAATATTACTCTAGTAACATATTTAGTAACTACTAGACTACTCTATCGTATAAGTATAAGATCTTTATATCTAGCTTAATACTAATAATCTTATATAAGAGACTTAATAAAGTTATAAAGGTATTGTCGATTATTATGTTCTTATCTATCTTATAGGTTATATACTAGTACTTATATACTCTTAATAAGGTTAGAAGGTTCTTAATATACTTTATATTTAGGAGAGTCTACGCGTTTATAGCTATAGTATACTCTAGTATTAGAGATAAGTCGATATTATCTAGGCTCTAGGTTATCTCGAATAGAGCCGTAGAATTATCCTAGTACTACTTATTAGTATTTACTAGCTTATACATTTAATTTCTAAATATATACTATAAATGCCTTCCTTCTAGTATAGTTACCTATAGTACTACTCTAACGTTCTAGTTCGAGGAGCTCTAATTAGTATTCTAACTAGGAGTACTCTAACTAGCGCTCTAACTACTCTAACTAGTAGGGTCCTCGCTAAGGTACATACTACTTATTCTAGATACTAGTATGTTAGACTCTAATTATAACCTCTAAGCGCGGGAAGACGCTTACTATATAGTTAATAAAGGACGAGGTAGTTACGTTCTAGTCTCCCTAACCCTAGGAATCTCGCCGTTTATAATTACTATTCTTAGGCTAGCTAGGAGAGGGGCCTTTCGATCTAGTAGCTATACGACCTTCTTTAATATAAGTAGTTATATTACCTACTTAAACTAGAGCTCGTAGTTCTCTCGAGTAAGGGTAGGGACCTTCTTCTAGTCCTTAGTAGAATCTATAGTAAAAAGAACTAGAATTGAATAAATAAGTAAATAAAAAGTAGGAAATAGACGAAGTAGTTACTTTAAGTTAAATCTAGTATAGTTTTTCTAAAGTTACTATAAACTTTAACTATATCTAGGTAGTTACTAGGCGCTTTTATAACTTATAAGTGCCTTAGGAGTTCTCTAATCGGTCTTCTAATTAGCTCTAGTCTTCCTATATAGTATAGTAGCGGCCTCGAGTCTGCCTTTAATTAATTAGTAGATAAAGAACACTCTTCTAACAAATTCGACTCCTAGCTATAGATAAAATCTAGGCTTATAACCTATTAAATTAAGATCCGACACTTAATTAAGATCTAACACTCTTCTAGGTAATAAATTTACGTATAAGGAAGTAGCTATAGGAGGAATATATTATATTAGGAAAGAGTTATATATAAGTACGGACAAAGAAGTTAAAAACTCTCTTCCTCGAGAAGAGGAAACTACGTCTTCTCTCCTTCCTTTAAATACTCCTATTAGAGCTAAGCTTGTAGGGTCTTAGTTAGACGACTAGAGAGTTATATTCTAGTATAACTCTCTTTACTCTAACTCGGGTAGGAAGGTATAAGACTACTCTTTACTCCCTTTTCTAATAAAAAGGAAAATAAGGCAAATAATTAGATCTAGGACTTTAATTATAAGACTATACAAATTGTTTCTAATACTTTAATAGAGGACTATTAAGACCTAGAAGACGCTAGCAAACTAAGAGTCTCTTGCCTACTACTTATAGACGTTATAATTAATAATATAGAAACTATAACTAATTTAGAGTTAGATATAACTAATAATAAACCTAGAGTAGTATCTAAGCTTTTCTAGAATATAGTAATAATAGCAAATAATAATAGGTTAGATAATAAATATATTCTAGAGAATAATAAGAACAAAAATAATAATAATATAGGTATAGCGCCGCTATAGCTAGTTCTATTAAATATTATAACAAGATAATCGAAACAATCTAGAGCTAATATATCTAAATACTTCTAGACTCTCTCTTCGACAAAAGATATTAAATATACTTCTACGCTATAACAAATAATTAGTTGCTCGAACGTACGAAGAAGTTAAATAGAAGGCTTTATACTTAATCTAATAAAGAATAATACTAGCACTTATATTCTACTACTAGTAGAAACCTACGAATAAAGCGCTAATATATCCGAATATATAGAGAGTAATATTATCGACGCATATATAGAGAATAATAACTCTCTTTATTAAGATATAGAAGATTCGATATAATAACCCTTCGACGATAATCTAAATAGTCCTAACATTCTAGAATAGTAGATATCTCCTTTATAATCTATAGAACTAGATATATTAGTAGAAAACAGAGTAAACAGTTTATTCTAGAAAGCGTTAAATATTAATAAGGTAGCCTAAGATCTTCTTAATAGATAGGATATATTCTAGAATACTACTAACTTAGAAGCTAATAAAACAGATAACGCTAATTCGTATATAGGTATTAAGATAATTACTATATCTATAGATATTCCTAGGCCTAATATAAAGAAGAAACAAGCTATAGAAATATAGGATCTAGATAATACAAATAGACTCTAGAAATTTAATATAGATAAAGTAGGTTTAAAGGAAAATATAGGAGAAGTAATAATATTAAAAACTAGGTAAAGAGATATAGATACTTACTAAAAAAAGCTACTAGAGATATTAACAACATAGGTCTATAATAGAAACAAGTGTTAATCCTATTTCGATAGAGTAATAAACTATACTAGGTACTAAGGAAACCCTAACAAATATAATTAATATATAAAGATTAGGTATAAGTATAAACCGCTCTAGTTAAACCTAGATAACTTACTACTAAAGAGGAAATACGCTAAAACCTTAAATAACAAGGATCCTATATTTAGGAGAAGAAAGATAAAACTACTAAAAGATAAGTAATACTACTATTTTATATATAAACGCTTATATAACAGACTAGTTTCTATAGATCTAGAGAATCTCTATATAGTCTATAAGATAGGAGTAATAAAGGACGCTAAGACGTTTAACTTATACTATTTATAGGAGGCTTAGAACGAAATATAGAGAATACTAGTATATATCCTCTATAGTACCTCGTAGGTATAGTATAGAAGATAAAAGCCTTATCGAAGATATAAGAGGTAGCTATAAGGCAATTTCTATATATATAATAAAACTAAAACTACGCTATAGTAGTTATACTTAATAAAGAAGCAGATACCTATAATCTAGATAATACTAGGTATAGATAGTATAAAGAACGAAGAGGCTATAACGCTAAACTAGGAAAGCTATATAGAAGATATATAAGGCGAGATATTAGGAACTATATATTATAGGTAGAGCCTAGCGTTCGTTATACTATAAGAGTAGAAAGAAAGGTAGGCTATAAAAGGAAAGTAGTAGGCTATAAGAAGAGTAAACTAAATACCCGCGACCTAAATAATATAGATAGTAATAAGAGCGACGACTATAGAGATAATAATAATAACAATAAGGATACTTAAGTACCTTAGGTAGGTAGCTAGATAGATAATAGAGAGTATAATAAGGCCGAAGTTATAAACCTTATATCTATAATAGCGCTAACTAGAGTAAGTAATAATACTCTATAGCTAGATCTATAGATATTTATAGAGGTAATAAAAAGTTCTAATAGATATAAATAGAGGACTATAATCTAATTAGAGTATAATAGCCTTTAAGAAAATCGGACCTAGGAGATTACTATACTACCTCTAGGTCGTAAAGCTCTAACTACAAAATAGGTTCTAAAGAAGAAACTCGGACTAGAAGGAGAGGTTCTTAAGTATAAGGTAAGAATAGTAGTATAGGGCTTCTAATAAATAGAAGGCTACGACTATATAGAGACCTATTTAGGAGTAGTTAAGGTAGTAGCTTATAGACTTTTGTTTACTATAATAATTCTATAGAGATAGATATACTACTAAATAGATATAGTAACAGCTTTTTTTAATAGAGATATACTAGAAGAGATATATATCTAACTGCCTTAGGGCTATCTACATCCTAGAAAGGTTCTATAGCTCTAGAAGGCGCTATACAGACTAAAATAACCGCTACGACTATAGTATTACAAGCTTCGATAGTAGTTAATTAAGTAGAGATAGAATATCTTAGTATATAACGAGTATATATTCTTTAATATATAACGTTCCCTTATTATTATAGTCTATATTAATAATATTAACATTTTTAGCCTAATATTAAGATATATAGACTCTTTTAAAACTAAGATATTAAGAGCCTTTAAGATAACAGACGTAGGTCGAGTAGCTTAGTATCTAGGTATATAATTAGATTAGAAGCTAGAAGGACTATATATATATTAAAATAGCTTTACTTAATAAATCCTAGGGTATTATAGGCTTATTAGTATAGCTATAGCTATAACCTTACTAGACTTAGGGTCCCTAAACTCTAAAACTTATTAAGGAAATAACAAATACTATAGATGCTAAATTTAAGACTAGATATATGTCGATACTTAGAAGTCTTAACTATCTATAAACGAAAATAAGGTAGATTATAGTAGTATTCCTAGCTTCTCGCTTTATATAAAACCTAAACGAAGCGTATATAGTATATATACTATAACAATTTAGGTATATAGTAGGTACTTTATAGGATAGGCTCTAGTACTATAAATAAAGAGACTCTAATATTCGGGTAGTAGTAGATAGTAACTAAGGAGGCTATATAGATATAAGCTAATCGACGACTAGATAGGTATTTATACTAGTAGGGGCGCTAATCTTATAGTTATCCTAGCGACAAAAAATAGTAGTAGGATTATTAATAGAAGCTAAGTATGTCGTAGCCTCAGACATATATAAGGAGGCTATTTAGCTAAAAGGTTTTTATAACAAACTAGCGCTAATAATAAATAAACTAGTATAACTAACTATCTAGATAGCTATAGATAATATATTAGCGCTTAAGCTTACAAAAAATCCTAAATTTTATAGTAGAACTAAATATATTAATATTCGATACTACTTTATTAGAAAATATATAGAAATAGAGAATATAAAACTATAATAGATACTAGGTATAGAAAACCTAGCAGACCTATTTAGGAAGCTACTAGTAAAGACTTTAATAGCGAAATATATATATAGATTAGGAGGAGTATATCTAGACGCGAACTCCTCTTCGGACTAATCTTAGGTACCTAAAGTCGACTAAGATTAAAGAGGAGAAGTAGCGAGAAATTTAGAGTTAGAGAGAGTATTAAAAGGCAACTCTTTATTTCTTACTACTTCTAGTAGACTATATCTAGATAGATATATAGATATAGAGAGTAAAGTATTCTTTATTATAGTAGGTATAAGAGGATACTTTGCTCTAGTTATAGACTTAGTTCTATATCTTATACTATACTATCTATTTAATACCTATAGTATAAGCTTAGTCCTTCTAGATCGATTATATCTAAAGTTCTAACTCTTATACCTATATATAGGCGTAATAGTAATAGAGCTTATAGTTATAATCGTAGCCGAGCTAGTTCGTAATATATAAACTACTACTACTATTACTACTCCTCTACGCTATATCTAGGTAAAGGTAGGATATACTCCTACCGAAGTCGATAGGTACTAGCTTTTAGGTTGACTATAGAAGAAAAGAATCTAGATTAGTAACCTAGCCTCGCTACGTCCGCCGCTCTAACGCCTAATAGCTAGAACTAAATGAAGTAGTATTAGCATCTAGCGGACCTCCTCTAATACGAATAAGGAAAGGCAAGGCGGAGGAAGATAAGTCTAGAGAAGGAGTAGCTGATGCGTTTCAAATGGAGCTTGGTTTATAGCGCGCTAGAGTGCGAAAGGTATATCAAGATAATCTCGTGCGGAACATGCGAGAAAAAGGAGACTTGTCGGGAATTGAAGTCTGCCCTCGAGTTGTTAGTAAGCCGGGCCTGTACGAAGGCAAAGCTATGTTTCTAGATCTAGACACTGCTAGGACTATATAGGAACACGCTGTTATGGAGCGAGTTTATACAAAATTGCCAGAGAAAGCATCTCCGGTAGCATGCGAGTAGCGAGCTCTATATATACATAAGGGCACATGCACGAGCTCGATGCGACTGCTCGTGTTGTCTTTCCTGACTAATACTTACCAATTCGGAATCATTTTCTTCACCGTTGCGTGCTGCGAGGCTCAAGACGGAGCTCACCACGCCCTAATCGTTCCAGAAGACCTCCGCGTGTCAACCGTCCCCGAGCTCCTGACTCGACGGCATTACAACGACTCTTTGGCGAGAAAGGAGACGGCCACGTCCAACAGCGAGTCCGGCAATCGAGTTCGGGGCGTGCCACGGTCGCCTGCGCCGGGCCGCAGCAACCACGCCATCGCTCGGATGCCCCAGAGAAATGGTGCTGCGGCCGAAAGCAGCAGGAAATACACGACGTCAAGAAGCGCAGCGGGCACACTCATTGCCACCGCACCGTACTCCAGCTCCGGCGTGGAGCCACCCTCCAACTGTGGGCAGAACTGGACTTGCTGTTCGCTCTCCCACGACTCGGCTCCAGGACTGCTGATGGCGACCGGGCTGGAAGCAGAGGAGTAGAGAGAAGTCAGGCATCGAAGGAACTCCGCCCTCATCATGCGACTCCTCCAAAATTCTTCCGCTTGGAGCAAAGTCATGTTCCCATGATCGGCGCTGTCACCCAATCGCTCCAAGCTCGCCCTCTCAGCCCTCTTCGCGTGGGTGACCATGCCATTGGCGACCAAGAGCTTTGTCCTCGTGCTCTGCGTAGTGTCCGGGATGGCAAGCGAGTCGCTGGTCAAGACTGCGGACCATTGCGCCATGGCAATAGCGGCGCCTGTCGGCAGGAAGGAGGGTGGAAAGTGGAAAGCCGTCAGGCCTTCGTGCTCTGGTGACGTTGGTGCCGAAAGCGTGTTGTTGATGTGCGAGGTTGCCGGGCGTGGGATTGCCGGGTGCAATGGTGTTGGTGGGCAGAGGAGCCAGACGATGAACAGGAGGCGTAGGAGAAGCGGCTTGACTGCATTGAAGGTGAAACGGCAGACGGCCTCCTCATCCTCCTCCTCACCCTCCCCACCAGCTACTGGCGCCTGGGCCCTGCTCTGCTCCTCAGGCCGCATCACAGCCTCTGCCACGTCCGCCACCCATTCGCTGACTCGGTCCACCCTCCTCTGATCAAGCTCCCGCTGCTCTGGGAGACTCTCACCCTCCTCACAATCCCATGCGAAGGACTGCTTTGTCCTTCTACGCACTGGAGCTGACTGCATATCCAGGTCGTCAAGAAGAGGCCCGAACTTGGACAACGACAGTGAGTGATCAGAGCCTTCGTCTCCACGGTCGTCAGGAGGGAGTGGCGTGTACAGAGCGAGGCTAGGGACAGGAGCGACATCGAAGAGCACTGGTGGCATTGGTGCCCACTCATGAGGAACACCTGAAGATGGTAGCAAGGGCAGTTCGTCAACATTGTTCTGAAGGAGTAAATGCGTCACCCGCGGGCGGTCGAGAGCCATCCCGGTTGTAGTTGATACTGCGGTAGGCCGTTTGACGAGATGGATGACGCCGCTTTTCCTGCTGATGATCCGACACGAAGTATACGTGGCATGTGGTTGTTTGTGGATGTCGTTCACGATGGAATGAAGGTCCGAATTGACCACACAACGAGATCTGGCCGAGGTGTTTCGTACGTGTGGCCGCACCGTGATCTCGCTCTCAGCTCCAAGCAAGAGGGAGAGTGAAGTCGTGGAAAGTCGAAGTTGTGTGTATGCATTGATGGTGTCGACGAATCCTGCCAAGACCGTTCGACAGTTCCGTTCTGTTGATCCAAACGGATCGGGCACGCGTTGTCTTGGTTATGCACGACGCTCGGCTACGCCCGCCGCACGGAATTCGACTTATGTCTCCCTGCATAAATCATCATAAGCGATATTAGCACCAAGATCACGTGATCCAGGTCGGGCTTGTTGGTCAGCTGATCCAGTAGCATCCGAGTCAGGCAGATGTCTAGAGCCGACGTGACCTGACTAGTGATGCCACGCAGCGATCGTGTCCGCCCCTTCGATGCCTGCAGGTTGCCGGACATGGGGCGACGGCGAATGTTAACATATCCAGATGGATGGTAGATGATACAGATACTATGGTGTGACTGGCGACCAACTCCATCGCATTCGAAAGCGATGTTGGTGATGGCAAAGATGATCGGGCGGGACTGTGTGGCCCGTTCCTCCCGCACCACCGAGCTGCCGAGAATGCTTGCAGCGAATTGGAAGATGGATCTTGTACAGAGTAGAAAGGCGAGCCAGTCCACACACACGCCCAGCCGAGACCGCTCTCACCACCATCTCATCTCTTGTTCTACCCAGGCCGCAAATCCGAAAATGACCAAGTTCGAGCCGCAGCAGCCTTAGCATCGCGGGCACGACAGAGCGAGCCAGCTCTCACCGAAGTCTCTCCCCACCCCGACCCACCCAGCACACCACAGTACGGCGACAGATGGCGACGGCAGGGACAGGAGGATGCGCGTAGTGCAGGACATCATGACCGGCGATAGCGACACGTCAAAGGGCATTGTCGCAGCCGTCGCCCGGCGGGAAGCGGTTGACGGCGGGGGCACCAAAGGAGAGCGCACAGGATTTGGGGACTGTTGCTATGAGGTAGGTGGAGGTGGAGATGGCTGGCATACCTCTGCGCTTAAGGCAGGAGAGTCACCGATGACTTGTATCTCTTTATGCAATCAGGTATCCGGATGTATATACATATGTTTCTCCCATCACCACCACCGCGTCAATCCAACCTTCGCCGGGCGCAATCTCCTGCATTCCATCCTATGCTTCTGTTTCACGAAGGACGTCGATATCGATGGAGAAATCCGAGGTGTGGTTGATCAGGGCAAGTCTGCTCGCAGCTCGTCTCGCTGCTAAGAACCAACGAGCCGCACGCGCTCCTCACCGGCCGTCAGCAGATTGTGGCAGTGCCAGAAAGGCCCTCCTCACCCACCTGTCGCACTCCGTCCCACGTCCGAGCGCTCTACTTCGGCATATGCTCCTTAATGAACGCAAACAGCCTCTCCGTCAAGACCCCAAACGCCTTTTCCGCCTCGCCGTACTCCTCCTTCTCCCAATGGCCCACGATCGCAAGGCTGGCTTCCCGTAGCTCGGCGCGAGTGCGGCGAACGAGGTCGGTATACTGTTCCGATCTATCAGTCCGATGTGTTTGTCTCCAGCGTGGATGGTTCGCGTGACTTACTTCGTTGCATGATTGGAGGAGGGCTTCGATGTTGTTCGCGATGCGTCTCGTGCGTCGCTCGCGCTCCTGAGTGTCTGTAGTCTGCATGTTGAGGATCTCGCCGTGTTGTTGGTGGTCCATGATGAGAAAAAACACAAACGTCTGAACGGTCGTGCCCGTGGGCCGCAATCCGGATGCGAGATGTGCTGTCCCACGGGCCTGGACACACGATCGGGTATGTGCATGTGGAAGGCTGAACCTCCTCGTTCAGCCTCTCTCCGCCTGCCTACTCTCTCCTCCATCCAGTCATCGAATAAAAAAGTGTCATTCACAACGTACACCATGGACGAGACCAATGGCTCTCAAGCAGTCTCTAAAGACCCCCGGCCGAGCTTGCAGAACAAGGTCGGTCGATCCGCAAACGCTCGCAGGTCACCACATCAGCGACATACTAACAGGTGCGAAGGTCATCTATGGGCTCACGCTAGACGAGATCCTCAATGACAAGCAGCCTCACTTCGACGACGATCAACTGCAGCGTGTGCGTCGGTACTTTGACAATGGCGGCACCAACGGCCCTGTTCTCGATCTGGCCCGCCCATTCACAGCATCTCACGTCAACGTCATTGCTCATGATCTCGGGCTCTTCTCTGGCTACGACGTGCTCGACTTCAAACTCTTAATTGCGCTATGTCGGGCCATGGTCAACGCAGCGGTGGCTGTGAATCATGGGCACATGCTGAGGTGGATGGAGACGACGAACTGGCCGGAGTTCTCGACAGGGATCGCGACGCAGGTGTTAGAGAGGAATAGGCCCAACGCGAAGGAGGATACCACACCTGACTTGGTCGCTGCTGCGCCCAATACCGTAGCAAGTCTGGGCTGGGAGCAGCCTGCCTCGAATGATGGCGACGACATCCTCGCTCCGCCTCACTTGCTGGGACAGGCACAGAAGTACACTGCTTTGCTTCCTGCTACCAATGTCAGCATGGCACGGTTGGTACAGGAGTTGCAGAGGAGCCTGGCGAGGGTCAAGGGATCGTAGTCGCGTGGAGGAAGGGGGAGACTGAGGCGGCCTCGTTGGTGAAGACCCGAAAGGTCAGGTTGCTTTGGCAGGACGGGTCAGGTATATATATATGCATGGCAGGCATTATCGTCCAGTGCAAGTCAGTCGAGGTGGGAAGAGAGATATTTGGCAAGCCCATCCAACATGGTCCTCGCCGTGTGTTTGAAGCGAATTTCGGTTCAATGGCGTGGACAGGTTCGAAAATGTGCGCCCGGGATGATCGGCAGTCACTCGGGGCTTCACTCGGGGCCATCAGGCTTTAAAGGAGCAGACATGTAGTTGAATGCATAGCACTTCGTACGGCATGTCGGACGAGTATTGTTAGCAGCTAACGGAGAGCAGATATATGTAGTTACATGTGTATCTGATAGAGTGATGTTGGCGGCATCGTCCTCGTATGCTTGTCTCAAATTGCGCCCGCACAGCCGCAGTCATTTGGGGATCACCGGGCGCAATTCGCTATTATCACATAGGGGACCTTCTACACTACCTACACGACTTGTGATGATCGATGACAGGCCTACTTTCACGCGAGCTGGCACGCATGACAGGATGTATCGACAAGTGGCCGCAGATGACTACCTAGTAACCCGAGTGACTACCTCTGCCATTTCCCCTTCACAACCGAGCATCAGGCAGAATAGATACTCCTAGCTTCTTCCATGCCTCGATGCCAGGACGCGGTTCACATCTTGCCACCGCCATTCTATGTATGCCTGAGGTGATGCTCTAAAGGAAGTTTTTAATGCACACTCCCAAGTTTGGTGCAGAGAAAAAACAATGACATGATCCCGAGACATGGGAGAGGGGGGACGGGAGTATTGGAGTGCGATCGAGTCTTCAGCCAGTCCAAAGTCGTAGTAGAGGATGCATAAGGTAGGTAATCGTGCCTCCTGTTATTATGTGCGCCAGCGATACAGTGTTGAGCTGCATAAGAATAAGTACATGTAGCACTCTGCCCCAGATGACTGAAAAAAGTCATTCGGGGCTTCCCGCGTCGCTCGTCTCGAAACATGAGGCGTAGTCATTCGCGGCACGCCGCCACGCTGAGAGCGGCTTCGGTCAAAAGTACCTCCGTCAACGCCCTTTTGAGCCGCACGCGAGAAGCAAAGAGGCAGGTGGAGCGAGGCAGGTTCGTACGCATAGATCGGCCATGGATGACTAGGAGGTATCATGACTCGCCTTCGACTGTCCGGGGCAGGGGCATCGAAGCCACCTTATATCTTTTGACACGTGAGCGAGGAGTGCTACACGCCGCTGACGATGGAATAGCAGTACATGGCCACCTCTATCCCTATCTATCGTCGTCGACACTCTTGCGCCGCCGTGGCCGCTCCTTGCGACGATCCCACGTCTGTCGAAAAGATGGTTCCATACCTATACGCATAACATAGGAACCAAGCGTGACCACGCCCGAGACCCTTTAGTCTATGCCAACCGACCCTAAGACCGCGGTATCAAGCGCCTTCGCTGCTCTCCACTAGATCGCGCAAACCGGTCGCTCGAACTGCGGCGCGAAGACAGGCGTGCTCGAGCAAGTAGAGGCGGACACGCTCCGTGCTTGGCGCCGCAGTGAGAAGAGGGAGAAGCAACACCGTCATAGAAGGAGTAGGAATCGGCACGCTAGCGGCGTGACCAATGTGTGATACTAAGACGACCGCTAGGAAGGAAGGGCGTGCAAACATGGCAGAGCAGGGCGTGATGATGCGGGAGCAACGCAGCACGTCTGGGTCAAGTAGGTATAGTAGCGAGCTCGTCTTCCTCACGCTCGTCTTCCTCAGGCTCTCCTCGCTGATGCTCTCGCTCGAGCCCTTGCTGCTCTCGCTCTTCTGCTCGAGGCCTTTTTGCTCGAAATCTTGCTCGCAGCTTTGTTAGTCAGGCTCTGCTTACCCAGACGCCTCTCTGCCAGGCCCTTCCTGCCTAAGCTCCTCCGCGCAAAGCACCTCCCGCCCAAGCTCGCCCTGTTCGTCCCGCTCGTCCTGATCCTCGCGCTCCTCCTACCAGTACTGCTCCTCCTGCTGGTCCTGCTCGATCTCCTCGTCCTGCTCTTCCTGCTGACGTGACAGCCCCGGCGAGCTAGGACCGCTATAACTCTTCACCGCCTTGCGCAGTTTGGCGCGGAGGATGGTATGGCTAGTAAGCTTGTTTAGAGCAGTCGTAATGTCGCTGACGGCCAACTACTCCTTCACCAGGACGAGGAACAGTCAAGTCGTCGTCGGCGAAGAGCGCGTCAAGGTCGGCGGCGACATTCTGGTTTTTGCCCGGCGTTGAGTCGCGACATTCTGGATAGCGGGGTACACGATAAACATTCCTATTCCACCCCCCCTCCCTACCAAAGCCAAATCAGCCCCGTCACCACCCTCCCAACCATCCACACCACCTTCCCGACCATCCAAACCACTCTTCCAACCATCCAAATCAACCTCACCGAACCCGCCACCACGCACCCAAGCCTCCACCCCGCACGCCCCAAACACTTCACCGCGGCGTGCCCACTGCGGAGGAAGGCCGCGCAGTCGTGGCAGAAGAGGTGGCGGACTGTCGAGAGGAGATGGAGGATAGAGGCGAGGAGGTGGTAGCAAAGGAGAAAGAGGTGGTATGGGATGCTGAGGGGGTTGACGGAGGATATGCGAGCCGGTGAGGGATCGGGGTCGGAGATGGGGTGGCGTGGACGTGGAGGTGATGGGTCGGCGGTGCTTGCTGGTGGTGGCGCGTCGGTGAGGCGTGGACGTGGACGTGGCACGTCTGGTGGTGGTATATCTCCGAGGCCTGGACATGGAGATGATGCGTCTGATGGCGCGTCCCGGAGAGTTGAAGGTGCTGGAGGAAAGCTGTCTGGCCTTGCACCCATCAGCGCCCGACCTGCACTCAGAGAAGAAAGGAATCCACATACTTATCGACCTCAACCGCCGCACCACCCTTACCAACCGCCCCATCCACTCCCTCCCCGCCTCTCCCTCCCCGAAAAGCAGCATCCATCTCTCTTCCGCCTTGCCCATCACCCTCACAGGCTGCGCAGAACTGAACCAGTCTTCCTTCATCCGCACCACCATCTCTCCCTTCAAACTCCTCGCACAGACCTCGACTTCATAGCTCGAAGCGACGATATGTTCGTGATACTTACTCTTAGACGTGCGCCGACCGCGCTGGAGGCCCAAGATCTGCAGAATGCGCGCCTGATATGCCATTTCGTCCGCCAAATCCGCCGCCTGGCGTAGCTGAGCCCAGGCTTCCTGCTTCGCCGCTCCGAGATGCGAGTCCACTGCTCTCACAGCCCGCTCGGGTGGCGTCATTAGAGAACGATGATCAGCGCAGAGCACGCCACCCAGAGTATTCCGCAACAGCGGCAGCAACCCCGCATCCCATCGAAACACCCACGGCGCTGACCGAGTCGCAAGCAGAAGACTCAGCTCCGCATCCAGCTCCCCCAGCCTCTGCTCCAGCACGCGCGACGGCGATGGAACCTCTCTAAGCGCATCCTGCAATTCCCGGACTCTCCTCACTTGACCCCGCATCTCCGCCTCCATCGCATCATGCATCCCGGCCTCTCCCACCCCCACCACATCCTCCAACGCCCTCACAGCCACCTCTAACGCATCAAACCCCCCTACAGGAACCCGCGGCACCCCGACGACCCCCTCCTCCACCTCCGCCCCCACGGCCCCCCACACCGGCCTCGTCGTGCACACCCAGCCCACGACCCCCGCCACAAAAACATAGACGCAAACACCCAGCACCACCCTCCCCGCCCACCGCCCGATCTGCGTCCATAGCCGCCGCAGGGCTCTGGACGTGACATGCCGCTGGACTTCCTCCTGTAGAGCCCGGAGGTCGAGATGGCAGTTTTCGATATGAACAGGGATGTTGGTGGCGCGGTGGAGGAGGCGGAGGTCGCGTCTCATGTGGTCGAGGGGGTGGTGGGCGTAGGTGTTGAGGTAGAGGTCGAGGTCGATGCGTTGGATGGCTTTGGTGAGGCGTCTGTGGGGGGGTGGGGTGGGGGTGGAGGTGGGGGGGTTGCTGGGTTGGTTGGTGGTGTGTTGGTTGGTGGTGTGTTGGTTAGTGGTGGTGGCGGGCTGCTGCGTGGTAGACATGGTTGTCGCGGGGACCAGGCCGCCGGTGCGGGGTGGTGTGATGGCGGCAGATGAAGTGGTGTTTTTGGAATCGGGGACTAGGTTGCTGTCTTGCTTGTTGCTGATATTCGCGGGAGGTATGGTAGCGGCAGATGAAGTGTTCGCGACAGATGAAGCAGTGACAACAGATGAACCATCCACAGGAAGTGCAGTCCTCCCGCCACAGTCATCCAACAATCCATCATCCATCCTATCAATCCCACCCGACTCAGGCCCACTCGTTCCGATGATTGTCCTACCGAATCAATGACTCCGTCAACAGCTTTGTTCCCATGTCATCGCTGCTACGTGACGAATTTACTCCGGCGTCCGGTGTTGTCGAGAAGTCGACGGTCGTTTGTCAGGTGGCGGACGGCCCCGTCTCGTTGCATTCTCCATACCTCTTTGTTTTTCGTCGCCTGTGGAACTACGATGGAGAAATCTACGTACGTTCTATGTCTCAGGACGAGATGTGTCATGCGGTCGGTTTCTGCCAGTCTTTCTTATTGTAGGTGGATCGTAGATACGATGTGATTCTACCGGGGCGTCGTATCGCTCGTGCCTGATTGATTCATTAATCGATCAATCGTGCTTGTGCGTATCGCTGCTGCTATCGACGACGGGATCGGGGGGCGGTGATGGGATGTGTAGACGTAGACACATCGTACATGTATAAGTACATACATCATACATATATACGTACATCCATCGTACATGTATACGTACATACATACGTATGTACATACATGCAGGTCTGCCTGTTTATCGCACCAAGTGAATGGCGAGGCCTAGGATCTCGTCGATGTCGCTGACGACGTACAGAGGGATGATTCGCGTGGGAGGGGTTTGCGAGATGGATCTGTAGACGTCGCCTGCTTTGCTTTGTGCTGAATGTCTTGAGGATGGTGTTGTGTGTGATGTCAGGGACGTAGATGGTCATGTCGTCGGTAGTGCTAACCACCTGGCACGACGATGTGTTTGGGGCCTGCTTACTTGGACACAACGATGGATCGTTTGACGAGACGTTGACGGCGGGTAATGTGTGTGCGCGTGCGGATGATTAGGGGGTTGATGTCGTTGATGCCGATGGCGTGGGAGATGAGCTCGTCAATGCACGACCTGAAGAGTTCTTTGTGGGTTGCTTTGTGAGACATGGCGAGAGATCGGTTGACGTGGTTGGCGGTGGTGGATAGGCGTGCACGTGCTAATGTCGTAGATGATCATGTCGTTGGTGATGCGGATGGCGTTAGACGTGATCTCTGCCAATCACGAGCAGAGATGATTGCTTGACAGCCTCGAGGGGTGTTGACGAAGCAGAGGAAGGGCTGGACGATTGTCCCTTTTATCTATCTACGGTGCATATAAGTAAATCTCCAGCTCTTCATCTCCTGCAGTGCTCGCCCTGTCACCCATGTCAATGCAATCCCACCGTTCTATGCCTTGCGAGTGGGCGAGAAGGGGGAGATGTGTCATTTTCAGCCGTGCGTCCCGTGCCGTCGACATCAACACCTGTGGCCATATCAATCTCCCACACCACTTTGGCTTGACGAGGAGATGTGACGGGACACGCATGTAAGTGAGTCCCGAGTCCGTCATCTATCCGAAGCTGCTATTATGATTATCGTCGGTATAGTTGAGCTGACAACGTCGAACAGGATCGGACAATATACTCCAGCCGAGTCGGGGAGGACCACAGTAGCGGGATCGGGGAGCGATGGACCAGGGTGCACACTGGTTTCTTCGTCTCCTCGTCTCGGCTGCTGTTGTCCTTCTTCTCCTTTTGACGTGGCGGGGCGGTGGAAGATGAGGCGGAGGTCACAAGTCAAAGATGGATCTCGCCAATGTCATGGCGGGACATTGGTGGATCGGATGCCATAAGACGAGACTCGGATGCCATCAGACGAGACGGTCCAGCTCCGAGAACAGAAGATGACTGGTCGGGAGGCGCAACACGGAGCTGCAGATCGGTGTTGCGCCGACTGCACTAATAATCATGCGCTTCGGGATGGAGTTGATCCGGTGCCGAAGAGTCTTGGCAATTGTGCGGGAGAGATATTGCAAGCGGGGGTGGTGGTCGAGATGTGGCGGTGATGGTGATGGCGGTGATGGTGATGGCGGTGATGGGAGATGGTGGTGGTGGGAGAGGCGGTGATGGGAGGGGAGGTGATGAGTGATGGCGGTGATGGAAGTGGGATGATGGGAGAGGGTTTGTAAAAGGCGTCGGCGAAGCTGCAGATTCGCCGGGCGTCTGTCTGCCTGCCTGAGGTGTCTCTATAGAAATCAAAGATCGAGATCCAACCTGGAAGTGTGAGGTGTGTGAGGTGTGTGAGGTGTGTGAGGTGTGGGAGGTGGGAGGTGGGATGTGGGAGAGAAATGACATCATCACTCTTCCCCCCCCACCCGCTCGGCATAATCCAAGACGGCGCCGACATCGCCCCCGAAGACCGGCATCCACCGCACGACCTGCCCCAACACGCGCGTCTTCTCCTCGCGCATCGCCGGGAACACAGGCAGCAGCGCCTCGTACTCCCGGAACGCCCCGGCGAAGTCCGACGCCCCGAACCGCGCGTTTAGCCGGAACAGCGTCGTCTTGAGTCGCGCCAGACACGCGTCGTGCCTGTCGCGCGTCGGGGCCCGGAGGTGCGCGTCGAGGCTGCGGGGGGAGAGCACGAGGATCTGCGTGAGCTGCACGTGGGTCGAATTAGTATGTCACGTGGGGAGATGATGGGTCAGTGTGTCACGTGGGTGGAAAGAGGAGCAGGGAGTCACGTACTTGTGAGGAGAGGTCGTCATCATCATCTTCATCATCTTCATCTTCCTCCTCTCTCTTCACCATCATGTTCTCTCTGGGCGGCGGCGGTGGTGGCGGTGGTGGTGGTGATGATGATGATGATGGTGGTGGTGGTGATGATGGTGGTGGTGGTGGCGATGATGATGTTGCTGGTGGTATCGGCTCGACGACGTCTCCCTCTTCTCCTTCACCCGACCGCGCCATCGTCTTCCTCACCGCCTCCATCAACCCCGCCAGCTCCTCCGCCCGCCGTTCGTACTCCGCCGCCTGTTGGCCCGCCGCCTGGCTCCGTCGCATCAGCTCCAACGCCGCCCTCTCATCGGCTGCGCTCCGCTTCGGACCATTGCGCGGCGGCATACTGGCTGGTCACGTCGACACGTTGCTGGTGGATGATGGATGGACAATAGCTGGATGATGGATGATGGATGATGGATGATGGATGATGGATGATGGATGATGGATGATGGATGATGGATGATGGATGATGGATGACGATTGATAGAAGATGGATGATGGATAATCGATGACGATTAATAGAAGATGGATGATGGATAATGGATAATCGATGATGGATGATAGATGGCAATGCCGGACACCTGCATACATCCGTTCCTTTCCTCCATCTTCTCTTTGATTCCCTCCTCTTCCTCGTCTTCCTCGTTGAACATCACCATCGAACCCACAAAGACATTTCAGTTCGCTTCGTTTGATCCTGGGCTTGATACTGAACTCTACGAATCTACGACCATGTCCAGCCCAGACGAGCAGAAACAGCGCGACATCGCCAACATCCCCCCCGCCCTCGCACGCGAGGTAAGTCCCCCACCCACCCCTCCCCATCCCATCTAACCACCCCTAGCGCTTCGGCACCCGCCACCTCCGCCCCTCCTCCCTCATCCTCGGCGGCCCCCGCCACGCCTTCCACCCCCACCCCACCCAGACCCGCCTCCTCCACGCCGCCCTCACCACCTACGGCATCTCCCGCTCCTCCCCGCCCACCGCCCCGCAACTCCAGGGTCTCTGTGGGCCGAAATGCATGGATGTGTTACGGGGATACGAGCCGTTCGATCGCACCATGGTGGAGAGGGTGCTCCGGGCGGTGGGGACACGGGTGGGCGCCAAGGGCAAGGGCGCGTTTGGGGGGGTCGCGGCCAAGGTGTTGGTGGAGGCGGTGTTGGGGCTGGAGGTGCCGAGGGAGTGGGCGGGTTTGATGGGGAGGGGGGGGTTTACGACTGAGGGGGATGGGGGAGACGGAGGAGAAGGAGGAGAAGGAGGGGAGGGAGGGGAGAATGGGGAGGGAGGGGACGGAGGGGAGGGTGTTGGGGAGGAAGGAGAGGGAGGGGAGGGAGAGGAGGGTATGGATATCGATGAGGATTCTGAGGGATTCTCGGACCACCACGGTGATGAGGGTGATGTGGACATGACGGAGGATCAGGGAGGCGAGGATGAACATGATCGCGACAACAATCCTCCTCAGCCATCATCATCATCATCATCATCATCATCATCCCTCCCACCCGGGCCATCTGATCCCCACATCACCGACGACAGAGCTCTCCTCCCTACCGGCGACCATTGTCATTATCATCACCATCACCGCCTTCAGTCTCCCACCCCACCACCCACCGACCCCGTCATCCCCGACATCCCCGGGCTCCTCACGCAAGCACAACTCCTGAAGCTGCGAGATGCCCGTTCACAGCCTGGACCCCGCCGTCGTCTGCAGCACAACGACGAGAACGATGGCCCGATCATCACGGCCGTCCAGCCACGAGGTCCACGGCCTGACTCTCGGATGCGTTCTGCGTTCGGGGATGAGGGAGTGACTGCTGTGGAGGGTGGGAGGGCGGGAGGTGGTGACGTCCCGGCTCATCGTCATCGTTCTCCATGCCAGGACCCTACCGACAATGCCCGTCCTAAGTCACACCGCCATAACGTCTCGGGCCACCAGGGTCGTCATCACCTTCCCCACCAGGACCCCACCGACAATGCCCGTCCTGACACAGACCGTCATGACGTCTCGGGCGACCAGGGTCGTCATGACCCTCCCCGCCAGGGGCCCATCGACGCTGCCCGCCCTGAGTTGGACCGTCATGTCTCGGGCCACCAGGACCGTCACTACCCTCCCCGCCAGGACCCCATCGACGGTCCCCTCCCTTCCTTAGCCCGTCATGACGTCTCGGGCCACCAGGGACATCACCATCCTCCCCGCCAGGACCCCATCGACGATGCCCCTCCTGGTTTACACCGCCATGACGTCTCAGGCCACCAAGGTCATGCTCGTCGTCACCACCCTCCTCACCAGGACGACGCCCGTCTCCAGCCCCCCCACAACCCTGCCCGTTATCCCTTCCCCGATCTCGCCCCCCACGCCCCTCCTCCCGTCTCCACCACCACCACCACCCCCGCCCCTCCTGCCGGTTTCCTCAACAGTCTCCGGACCTTCTTCAGCAGCAGTAGCTGCAAGACCCCGGGTAGAACCACCCTCCCAAAGCCCCGTCACGACAATGTCCCGCTGCACCGCCTGTGTGCTCATCTAGGACTCGACGCGGAGACGGAAGGAAATGCGATGCAGATTGCGGGCAGGCGGGTGCGGGTTTTGAGGAAGTCGGCGCGGGAGGCGAGGGAGCGGGAGGCGGGGTTGAGGGCGGAGGCGGCGAGGCTTTGGGGGGTGGGGATGTAGGTGGGTTTTGTGCGTTGGTGTGGGATGGGATGGGGGAGGGGGGTGAGATAAGGTGGGGCGTGAGATGGAGGTGGGGGAGTATCTGGGGGCATAGGACCATCTGGGGGCATGGGATCACCTAGGGGCATAGGAGCGTCTAGAGGCGAGGGATTCTCTGGAGGCGAGGGATCATCTGGAGGCAAAGCTTTCTCCGTCGATCTCCGATCCTTGTTGACTACGAATTCGAGACGAGGAAGACCCTTGCCGACCGGGACGGACGCTTCGGACGTAACGCTAGTAGGAGGGTAGGTAATGCGGCGGTTGCGGGGCCAGACGGATAGTATAGAGATCGGTATAGCGACAAAGGTAGGGAGGGTCATACACGGCAGGCATATGTTTTCGTTCTACTCCCTTCTCTTCTCGGGAAGAAGCCTGTCTCCGGAGTCTTAACCTTTGGCGATCCCGGAGTAGAACTGTGTGTACCCTCTTCTATATTTCTTACCGCCTAAGTACTCTGAACTGAATTACAAGAAAACGTCCCTATAGGAAGACAAACAGGGCAAGATAAAAGGGAAAATAATAGGGGAAGACAATAGGGGAACATAAGAGGAGCAACCCTAGCGAAGGAACAGGAGAAGAAGGAGGGGAAGCCCGAGAGAAGGGAGAGGGGAAGAAGCAGGGGAAGCCCGGGAGAAGAAAACGGGGGAAGAAGCAGGGAGGCCTAAGAGAAGAACGTAGGGGAAGAAGATAGGAGAGGAAGACAGGGGAAGAAGACAGGTAGGAAATACGAGGGGAAGAAAACAGGGGAAGACAGGAAAAAACAGGGGAAACAAGGAGAAAGCAGGGGGAAACAGGGGAAAGTAGGAGAAAGCAGGGGAAACTAGGGGAGACTAGGGGAAACTAGGGGAAACTAGGGGTAGCTAGGGGAAAGCAAGAGAAAACAGGGGAAAAAGAGGGGAAGGATATAGGGGAGGAAAACGCTTACGGGGAAAGAAGATTAGGGAAGAGAACAGAGGAAGAATCAAAGTAAGAAAACATAGAGCGAAAATAGGGGGGGAAAAGAGACAAAGAAAATGTCTCGGAGGGAAGAGGACAGGGGAATAAGTCAGGGGAAGACGACAGGGGAAGCGAAAGTAGGGGAAGACGACAGGGGAAGACGACAGGGGAAGCGAAAGCAGGGGAAGAAGACAGGGGAAGACGATAGGGGAAGCGAAAGCAGGGGAAGAGGACAGGGGAAGAGGACAGGGGAAGAAGACAGGGGAAGAAGACAGGGGAAGAAGATAGGGGAAGAAGACAGGGGAAGAAAATAGGGGAAGCGAAAGTAGGGGAAGAAAAAACAGGAGAAGAAAAAGCAGGGGAAGAAAAAGCAGGGGAAGGAAAAGCAGGGGAAGCAAATAGAAGAAGAGAATATAGGAAGAATATAGGAGAGGAGGATAGGAGAAGTACATAGGAGAAAAGATAGTAGAAGGAAATAGGAGAAGCCTAAGAAAAGAAAGTAGGATAAGACGAAAACAATACTAGCGAAAGAACATAGGAGAATAGAAGGTTAGTAGGAGAAGAGGATAGGAGAATAAAATAGAGGAGAAAGACGTTCCTAGGAGAGGAAAGTAGGAGAGGAACATAGGAGAAGAATCTAGAAGAAGAACATAGGAGAAGAATATAAGAGAAGAATATAGGAGAAGAATATAGGAGAAGGTTATAGGAGAAGAGACTAAGGAAGAAAATAGGAGAAGCCCGAGAAAAGAAAGCAAGGGAAAAAAAAACGTTCCTAGCGAAAGATATAGGAGAAGAAATAGTTTTTAGGAGAAGAGGATAGGAGAAGAATATAGGGGATAAAAGGGTTACTAGAATAAGGAGATACGTTGAGAAGACATAGAGGAAAGACGTCTCTAGAGAAGAAAAACAGGAGGAAAAAATATCCTCGAGGGAAGATAATAGGAAGAACATAGGGGAAATAGATAGGAGAAGAACAGAAAGAAATAGGAGAAGAAATAGGAGAAGAAACAGAAGAAGAAATAGGAGAAGAAATAGGAGAAGAAATAGGAGAAGAAATAAGAGAAGACGTAAGAGAATACGTAGGAGAATATATAGGAGAAGAAATAGAAGGAAATCTGTCTCTAGAGTAAGGGATTATAGAAAGAGAATAGAGGAAGAAATAGAGGAAGAAACTACTAAGAAGAGAATAGGAGAGGAAAACTAGAGAAGAATAGAACTTATAATAGAGAAGGAGACTAGGAGAAGAGAGTAGAGGAAGAGAATAGTAGAAGAAAATGTTCTAGAGAAAGAAAACGTCTAGAAGAAGAGAAAATCTCTATAGAAAGAAAGATATAGTAGTTCGATATACCTAAGCCTATATTTAGACCGCTTTAGTAAGTCGAGCCTATATAGCTATTACAATCTATAACTTAGCTACTAACAAACTTATATATATAAGTATATATATATACGCCTATAATAGTCGAGGCTATAGTAATAGGAGGTAGATTACTTTTAAGAGCGTCGCGCGCTTTTAGCTTACTTAAGCGTAGAGTATCTATAAAATAGTATTTCGAAGGAGAGTTTATAGCCCTATATTTATAGTAAGGCTAGTAGTTAATCTTTGTCTTAGTTACCTATATATCTATAGGTAGCTTATTACTTAAAGTGCCTTTATATTATAGTATATTGTCTTAGACTATCTTACTACTAACTAGATAGTCCTAGACTCTACTACCCTATATCTAACTTAGATAATAACCCCGCTACCCCTTATATAACTTAGCGACACCTATAAAAGTCGCTCCTACTTTATAACTCTTAGATACTCTATAGTCGATTCTATTAACTACCTATTATATGTCTCTAATATTATCGACTACCTCCTATATAATTACCTATACTATACGATACTACTAAGTAGTATATATATAGTCTAAGAATACGCGCTAACATAACTAAATATAAGTAAGAATAAGACTATAAATTGTCCGAATACAAATATAACTACAAACGTAAATACAAATAATAATATAATCGAAGATACTAATAACGACCTAAGCTTTACTATAGCTACGTCCGATATTATAATAAGTAAGACAGAGTCCTTCCTACTAAGAGGCGGCGTTAAGCTAGCTATATAAGAGATAGAAACACTATATAAATCTACTAAGGAGAGTTAGTTATAAGAGTAGTATAACGCTATTATAACTACTAAGAAGCCTAAAAGCTAGCGCTTTTTAGTAGACTATATTAAGCTTTAGATTAATAATAAGGAGGATATACTAGATACTCTAAAAGACGCAAGTCTAGATAATTTTAAGTAGGTATATAAGAAGAATATATAATAGCTTTATAATATAGTATATGCTATTATAGATACTATATATAATATAAAGAACTAATATAACTTACTACTATAGGCTAACAAGCTTAATAAGAATACTATCTTTTAGCTTAATAAGAAGCTAAACATAGCTATTAATAAGAGAGATAACGCGCTTATAGAGCGTAACTAGGCTATTCTCTACGCTTAAGAAAATAGTCCTATAGGTACAAATACTTAAGATATAAGTAGTAAGACAAAGCGTCTATATAAGTAGCTCGATAACTAAGTTAAGAAGATAAAGAAGTATAAGTAGAGCAGTTTATTATACTACTAGTTTACTAAGGACGCTAAGAGCAACCTTGTAGCTATATAGATATAGTATAGTAGGAGCTTGAAGATATACGCGAAGCGTAAGAAAACGAGTATAGTAGGCGTAGAGAATATAATAAGTATCGTACTCTATACTCCTTATTATCTCGCTTCTTCGAGAGGCGCTTAGCGCTACTACCGAACCTAGGCTCTTATAAGCTAATAGATCGAGGCTATAGTCCTAACTCTAGTATACTAGCTCTAATACTATTTAGCTATAGCGCTACTATACCTACCTTCTTTAGTATATTTACTAGTAGCTAGTTTGTAGCTAGTATGCTATTACCTACTAAGATATTAAACGTCCTAAAGTTTGTAGTTATTAACCCTTACTAGAATACTCCTATTAAGATAGATAAGAGTACTAATAAGCTAGATAAATTCGATAGCTTAGATAAGTCTAAGTTTCTTATATAAATCTATTAGATAGAATTAAAGCTAAAGGCTTCGCGCTTTAACTTAGTTACTACTACTCTAGAATATATCTAGGGTTACTTAAGTAATTATACCTAGATAATTATTATAGCCTATATGCTAAGTTCGTTTAGTATACTAGTCGCTAATCTATATCTAAGTCCTAAATATATACTTAATTACCTATACTCTAAGTTTATAGACTATAATATAGTTAATACTACTATTAATAAGATATATAATCTTAAGTAAGCTAACGGTTAATCCTTTACTAACTTCTATACTAAGTATAAAAAGTACTCGCTATATCTAGTTATTAGCTTAGAGCTTAAGAAGGAGAAGTCCCTTTATTATAAGCTTAACCTCTAGTACTAACTAATATTAAGGCCTTTTATATATCCGACGCGCGATTCCTTAGTAGCTTACTATAAGACCTTAGAAGACTAGATAGAAGCTACTAACTTAGCGCATCCTAAGAAGAATAGTAATAAGCTAAGTAGTAGTAGAAGTTGGCTAAACTACTACAACCTAGGTAGTACTCTACGCGATAGCTATTAGGCTAGTATAAGAACTAGTAGGAGTACTAGCGGTTCTAGGAATTATACTCGCGGTAGTAATAACAAATCTAATTAGCTAGCTTAGTACTATAACCTCCTACTACTTACTTAAGAGCGTAAGTACTTTATAGAAAAGAAGATCTACTTTCGCTACTACAAACCTAGCTACTTAAGCTAGGAGACTAATAAGTATCTAGTTAGACATATTATTAATACTAATCGCTAGGTATATTATCTATAAGTTTGAAGGATATAGATACTATTATACCTATAGTCTAGAACGAACTACTAGTTTAACTATATCTTACTATTCGAGCTTCTATAGATAGTAATAAGATAGTATGTTATCTTAATAATAGAGCTACTTCTTAATTTATTAACCTCTTATATATATATTAATATAATATATCTTTAATACCTTTAGCTAGTTTATAACTTATAACTAGATATAAGGATATTAGAATATCGAGAGTTACCTATATAGCTCTAGTAAACCTTATAATAAGAGACGGCGAGGCTAAATACTATAAGTAATTACTAGCGTTTATAGCGCCAAATATAAAATATAATATTATAGTTAGAAGACTATAGTAATCTATCTACTTATTATACATACGCTATAAGTCGGACGTAATTATAATAACTTCTTATTATTATATTAGTAGGTGTATATCTATAGCTACTCTAGTAGTAGCTCTATTATTAGATAAGATATATAAATAAGAGTAAAGTTATAACAAATCTATAGAGTTAGGTAAGACTAATAATATAGTAGAAGTTAGTTATATAGAGATATACTAGTTATTCTATTAAGGGTAGAATATAACGCTAATATAGCTATAGTATGTTATAGTAACTAAAAGACTACTACTTTAGACGAACGCTATATCTACTAAGGACTACTAGATCTTTCTAAACAAATTGTCCTCCTCTAAGGAATAGAGGGAGATAGACCTACTATTGAAGCTACCTCCCTACTATTATTATATAGCTAGCGCCTTCTCTAAGTGCGCTTCTAAAGAGATACTATCCTAGCGGCCTAGTAGTAATATAGAAATATATTTAAAGGATAGAGTAGCCCCTCATTTTAAGAAGGTATATATAATATTAGACTACGAAAATAATAATATTAAGCGCTAGCTTAACAACTAACTAGAGTATAGTATAATCTAAGAGAGGAACTCTAGGAATAGCTTGCCTATAATTATAGTTAGTAAGCTAGGCGGAGGCGTACGCGTTTATACTAATTATCGAGCTTTAAATACTCTTACTATTAAAAACTAATACTCTATACTACTTGTCTATAAAATACTCGCGCGCCTAAAGAGAAAGTAGGTATTTAGTAAGGTCGATATAATTGTAGTATTTAATAGAGTAAGGATTACTACTAGATACAAACACCTTACTACTTTAAATATACGCTATAGTTAGTTCGAATACTTAGTTATACTATTTAGCCTAAGTAACACGCCTATAACCTTCTAAAAGTTAATTAACGACGCCTTAAAGCTATATCTCGACGACTTCGTATTAGTATATATAGACGATATCCTAATCTTCTTAGATAATAAGGAGGACTATAAGTAATATATTAATAAGGTTATTAAGGCGCTCTAGAATATAGAGCTACTACTCGATTAATAAGTCCGAGTTTTAGATTATAGAGACTAAATATCTTAGACTTATTATAGGAGTTAATAGCATATATATAGATCTAGACAAGATTAGAGCTATTATCGAATAGGAGACTTCTTATAGCTTAATAGACATATAAGTATTCCTCGGATTCGATAACTTCTATAGATAGTTTATACTAAAGTACTCTAAAGTAGTAGGACTACTTA
Organism: Teratosphaeria destructans; assembly: GCA_010367425.1. Taxonomy (NCBI): domain Eukaryota; kingdom Fungi; phylum Ascomycota; class Dothideomycetes; order Mycosphaerellales; family Teratosphaeriaceae; genus Teratosphaeria; species Teratosphaeria destructans. The sequence continues at coordinate 25,942 of WBMN01000062.1, read as the reverse complement.
CTAATATAATAAGGCTAGATTCTAATAGTAGTAGCAAGCTATAGTTCTAGTAGATATAAGAAGCTAAGATTAACTTCGAAATATTAAAGGTAATATTTATAGCGGAACTAATCCTAGCTTTTATAGAAGCTAAGCGCGATACTATAATAGAGACCTATACTTCTAATAGCGTTATTAGTGCTATAAATTTATAGAGGTATACTAATAACTCGAATAGAAGAGAGGTCTAGCAATCCTATATATATTACTTAAAGAAGATAATACTAGCTAAAAGGAACTATAACATCTATAATAAGGAGCTTCTAGCTATTATAAAGAGCTTCGAGGAGTATCGTCTAGAGCTCCTATCCTACCTAAAGGTTAAGGTTATTATAGACTATAAGAACCTAGAGTACTTTATAATAACTAAGAGGTTTAATAGTCGTTAAGCTAGATAGACTAAATTGCTATTAGAATTCGACTTTAAGATCTTCTACTATCTTAGAAAACTAAATATAAGAGCGGATATACTAATAAGGCAATTATAAGATAGTATAAGTAAAGAGGACACGCTAGCTAAAGAGTAGATACTACTACTACCTAGTCTCTTAAAGGGACCTATTACTTTATTTATAGTAAGTATACTCGAGTTCTACAAACTAGTATTATAAGTATAGATATATAACTAGTCAGTAAAGTAACTAAGTACTATACTAGAGCTAGAAGTTATAGCTCCTATAGAAGATATATTACTAATAGACTATCTACGAATAGTAATTATAATAGACAAAGACTACTAGGAGGTAGTTAGAGGCCTAAAGAGAGGAGTGTAGTATATACTCTTAAAGAAGGCCTAACTATAAGTTAAGTAATACTAGATTTGTAATAGTATAATTATAGTTAGGTAGCGTATATAGATACTAACTAATAGAAAGCTATATCTTTATTTAGTCTAATAATACTACTATATACTAGTAGCTAGTTACTCTAGAAGAGCGAGAACATACGAACTATTAATATATAACTACTACTAGCCTTATATAAATAGTAATATAAGATGCTTCGTACGTAACTACTAAGTATATAGAATAGCTAAGCTCTTGTACCTTTAATATTAAGGTGTATTATAGCTAATACTAATATCTATATAGGCGTAGCGTAAGATTATAGTAGACTTCGTAGTAGACCTACTATTAAGCTACTTATTCGAAGGCGTAGTATATAAAATAATTATAACTATTATAGACTACTTTACTAAGGAGTAATATTTGATCCTAGTATACTTAATAACTATAGCTAATATAGCGTAGTTATTTCTAAAGTACGTATTCTTAAGATATAGTCTACTAGATGCTATTATATTAGATAGAGGTCTATAGTTTATATCTAAGTTTTAGAAGTACCTTTATTAGTTTCTTAGTATTTAATAATATATATTGTCTACCTTTTACTCTAAGACTAATAGATAGTCTAAGCGTATAAACTAGGATATAGAGTAATATTTATATATAGATATATTAATTATAAGTAGGATAATTAGATAGATTAGCTACTTAAGAACATATATAATAAGCTATTAATATAAAGGTATATAGTAGCGTATAGAGCCTTAGTCTCTAAGGATAGAATAAGGTTAGAAACTAATTACTACCTTTATTTAGTTACGAAGCGAAGCATATAATATATAAAAATACGTATATTATATATAGCTTAGCTTATCTAGCCTAGCTATCAAAGCCTATAGCTTAACTATCTAGTATTATTTGCCTCCTTCCTCTATAAGAGTTATCTTAATACTCGGACTACTTTCTACTTATATAGAGTAAGTATTAACTCTTTATAGTCTACTTTAGAAGTAGCTAGTCCCTTCTCCGAACCTCTCTTTATAATAGGGCTATACTATTAATTATATCTTAGTTATAACCTACGTAATATAACTTCTTTATTTTATTATATAGCATATATAATAAATATACTTGCTATCTCTAATTAGTCCTAGCGTAAGTTACCTATAATAACTAGGAGCTCCTATATATAGGAAGCTTTTATAGTATATATAGCGCGTAGGTATAAAGTTTACTCTATATATACTATACTTCTAGCTTTTTCTTATATATTAAAATATTAATAATATACCTCCTAAGAGTTCTAAGCGCGCTACTAGCGCTCTACTAGCTACTACTAGTAAGCCTATATATGTCCTACCTATACTAAATACGCTCTCTAGTTACTATACTTATAGCGAGGAGCCTCTAATTAATAATTATAAGCGTTACGCCTAGTATATTAGCTTTAAACGTAAGTACTACCTACTCTAAATATATAAGACATATAGCTTACCCTACCTCTAGAATACTAGCTATATAATATATATTTTAAGTTAGAATAGTAGTAGCGTTATAACTAGTATATATATTTATATACTCTAAGTATATACTTCTTCTACTTAGCGTAACTACTAATTAGGCTCTTAGCTATAGTAAGAATAACTATACCTATATTCTAATAAACTAGGCTATAGTAATAGAGTATAATATTATACTCTACGTATATACTAAAGCTAAGTATATTAGGCGCGACGCTAATACCTTAGAGGCTAACTATAAGGCTACTATTAGAACTTCCTAGATACTACTATAAACTAGTATAAGCTACTTAAGGTATATTCCTCGCCTACTTATTATATACTATAAGTATAATCTTTAGATACTACCTATCTATAGAGGCTATAGTATAATTACAAATCTATCTCTTAGCGCTATCTAGCTATTATAGCTAAGAGTAAGCGTACTACTAGCGCTATATAAGTAGGTAGTAATACCTAAGCTATCGCTACTATAATATAGAATACCTAGGCTCTAGTTAGCCTCTTCGAACTTAGCCGCGCTATAAATATTTAGGCCTATTACTTACTTACTATATACTAACCTCCTACTAGTTCTTTAAGGCCTACGTACCTACTACTAATCTTAGTTATACTAATACTACTATAAGTAGGCTCTAGGCCTACTTTAATAATAAGATAGAAGTAAGCTTATTCTATAACTATCCCTTACTAGATCGTCGTATAATAATCTCTTATTAGGAGCGTAAGGGCCTTATAGGCCTTCTAGGTCCTAAGTAGGATAATAAGAGTAATAAGGATAATAAGATAGAGAGAGTAGAAGGTAATAACAAGTAGCTCTACTTCGAGTATCCTTAGAGAATAAGTAGCTCTAGCTATAAGTATACTTAGCTCCTAAGCCCTACCTCGGGCTATAGTATAGGTAGTCTATAATATAGTTTTCCTTCTAGGCTTACTTCTTCTATTTCTCTTTATCTAAGCTCCTATTACTCTTCGCCTATACTAAGTATACTTCGATTAGGTCCTTTAAACCCTTATAGTCTACTTATTAACCTAGAGGTTATAGTCTTCTAGCTACTTCTTCTACTATACTAGGTACTAGCGTATACTACTATATACTCTAGTACTTCTAATAGCCTTAACCTTATACTTACTATCCTCTTTAGTAAGGAGTATAGAGTAGATAGGCTCTTTACTTACTTAGCTATTCTATAGCTCTAGTAGCGAGATATAGAAGATATTATAGATCTAGTACTAAGTAGGTAATACTAAGTAGTAAGCCTAATTACTAATTATATTAAGTACCTAGAAAGGTCTAATAAACTAGGCTACTAATTTCTTCTTAAGTACTAGTAGCTATAAGTTCTTAGTTAATAGTAGTACTATATTACCTATAGAGTATACTTAGTACTTATACCGCGCGTTATAGTACTCTACTTGCTAGTTTACTATCTATCGCTAATTTTCTTTTAGCTTCTTAGTTATATTATATAACTACTATATACGCTCTATAGTAGCTAGTACTCTCCTCTTAGCGGACTTATCCTAAGGCGCTAGTATTAGAGAAGGTTAGAAGCTTAGTACTATCTAGAAAGGTAATATACTAGTAGTAATATTATTATATATAGAACTTATATACTCTACCTATAGTAATAGCTCTACCTAGTTATTCTACTACTTATTATAGTAATACTAGAGGTACTATTCTAGAGTCTAATTCGCCTACTCTATTTAGCTATCTATTTATAGGTAGAACGCTATACTTAGCTTATACTTTAGCTATACCTTATATATAAAGTCGCTATAATACTAGCTAGTAAAAATACTACCTCGATCTAAGAGTATTCCTTTAGATATACTAAAATAACGTATAACTTTGTATATTAGAATATTTGCTAGCTCTATACTAGTATATATCTTATTAGTTAGAACGAAGATTACTAGCTTAAAGAACCTATCGATAATTACTAGGATAGTATTATATACGTAGCTAAGGAGCTTACTTAGAGGTAGGTCTATAATAAAGTCTATTATAATTTCTTACTATAGCCTATTAAGTAATAGTAGAGCCTATACCTTTTTATTAGCGTCTATTCTTTATTATCTAGTATATATAGTAAGTTTAGATATAGCTATCGACTTCCTTTACTATCTCTAGCTACTAATACTTTCTTACTAGTAAGGCGAGAGTATAGTCTCTCCTAAAGTAGCTAGCTAATAGGTCGTTATAGTATAAGCGTAGTAGCTACGCCTTTAATACTTTGTTACTTAGAACCTAAATATAGCCTTCCTTATACTAGACGCTATACTTAAATTCCTAGTCCTTACTAGTACTCTTAGAGCGCTCTAAGGCTACTTATAGCTTATATAGTAAGGTCTCTAAGTTATCTAAGACGCCGCCTATTAGAGTCTCCTCCTAGGTTACTATCTTATAAATAAAGGCTAGTAGCGCTACTATAAGTTAACCTTTCTTAGGCTAGAATAAGAGCTCTATACTCCTAGCCTACTATACGTACGTAACCTAAATATAGTCTATAATAGGATTATTAGTCTATCTATTCTCCTATTTCTAGAATAATAGCTTATTCCTTAGAGTTAGAAGAAGCGTATTTGCTACTTATATAGTAGTTACGTAGTCTATATAGTAAGAAGGTCTATTAGTAGAGTTATTAGTCCTCTTATTATATTTAATAGCGAAATCGAACCTCGATAAGTATATAGCCTACTAAGCCTAGTAGCTATTTAGCTACTTTATACCTATTAACCTATAGAAGTTATTATAGTTAGATAGTACGCGAATTACTTATAGCGCGTCTTTAAAGTAATAGCGCTATGTCTTAAAGTACTTAGAAACCCTAAAACCCTACTAAGCCTAGTAGCTATTTAGCTACTTTATACCTATAAACTTGTAGAGATTATTATAGTCGGATAGTACGCGAATTACTTATAGCGCGCCTTTAAAGTAATAGCGCTACGTCTTAAAGTACTTAATAATTACTAGTAGCTCCTAATTATAGGTCTTATAGTTTATTCTACTAGAGTAAGCTTCTAAGAGTAGAAAGTAATAAGATGCTAATAAGTAGTACTCTCGCCTATAAAGAGCTAGAAGAGGATATTACCTAAAGCGAACCTAGAAGTATCTATCTCTTTCTTAATTAGGAGCTTAGAGTTATAATACTAGAAGATTAGAGTAGTAGTAAAGGCTACTATAAGTATATAAAATATAGCTTCTCTAGGCTCTCCCTATAGGAATAGGCTACTCTTTCCTTTAGTTATTATAGTAAGTAGTACTACTATCTTCGAGTAGTTCTTAATAAACCGCCTATAGAAGTTAGCGAAACTAAGGAAACTCTAGACATCTTTAAGAGTCTTAGGTACTAGCTACTCCCTTACTATACTAAGCTTACTCTTATCTATTAATATACTAGAGCTATTAATAACGAAGCCTAAGAACTTTAGTTAGTAGGTATAGAACTCGTATTTCTTCTAGCTAGTATAAAGGGCGTATTTCTATAGCTACTCTAATACTAGACGTAAGTACTAAGTATACTCTTTATATAAGTTACTATAGATTAGGATATTATCTAGATATACTATATAGTAGATAGTAATAAGGCCTATAAGAGCTTAGTTAATATATAGCTAGAATATTATAGGAGCGTTAGTTAGCCTAAATAGTATTACTAAGTACTTAAAATAGCTATAGTATATATAGAATATAGTCTTCTAGTAGTCGCCCTCCTTAATTAGGATCCTATAGTATATATCCTTTAGGTCTAGCTTAGAGAACTATACTATCCGCCTAAGCTATACTAGTATCTTATCTATAAGAGATAAGGAGTATTAGTCTTTAATTAAGATCTTATTTAGCCCTTAGTAGTCTATATATAACTATATAGTATTATCCTTCTTAGAGACAAATAAAATAGGAGTACTTATCTCGCTAGTACTACGCTAGATCTAGCTATTCTAGAGGGCCTAGTCGAGATACTCCTAAAGTAACTTAAGCTCTACTCCTAATAGATTATATAGAGAGCAAAAAGATAGCTTCTTATTATCCTATAATAGAATAGTATACTCTGCGCTATTAACGCGCTTAAGCTTAGCTATATTCTTTTCGTTAGTAAATATATTAATAAGGTCCTTAATCTTATTAAGAAGGAGTACTAGTCCTACTATTATACTAGTAGCGACTATATATATATAAGATTTAGTCTTTAGTAACTAATAGAGACGCCTAGTATTAAGTATATATATTATAGATAATATACTACTATAATGCTACTTATCTATATTACTATATATAATAATAGCTTACTAGCGCCTCTAAGGCCGCCCTAGTAAAACTAGCGCTCTAGATATATCTAAGGCGAAGAATATACTCTATATATGCTTCTTATATCTAGTACTATCTATTAGTCGGATTTTAAGCTAATATACGCTATAATAATAGCCTCTCTTCCTTTATAATAAGTCTATAGTACGAAGAGATATACTTACGCCTTATTTAAGCCTATACTATAAGACGTAAGTTTAAGATATAATATTAATATCTACGTAGATATTATATAATATATCTATCTTAACTTTGTCTCTTTCTATAATAATAACTATACTATATAGGTAGTTAGTAGGTACTAGGGCTATATCTAGACCTAGGATATTTTTAGTTATAGTCGAGGCTATAAAAGAGCTCCTCGACTAATATCTAGCTTTTACCTAACGTACTACTACCTACCTCTTATATAGGAAGTAGGCTCGAGTATAGTATTAGGCCTTCGTAGGCTCTACTATCTCTATCTTATAAATAGAGGCTATTATTTCTTTCTTTAGTATAGAATAATCCTACGCCTAATAGCTAGGTTTACTATAGTTATAATACTTATTATTCTTATTAGCTACTCCGCTACTACTCTTAGTAGGTAGAGATAGTAGTAGCTTCTAGAAATCTCCTTTAGACTTCTTACTATCGCCTTTATTAGGCTTCTTATAGTCCTATTAGTTATAAGGTTTACTAGTAGTATACTTATATATTATATACGAGCCTCTTACTCCTACCTACTTAATCTAGGTTACTAGAGAGATTAACTTATCCTAGGTCTTTAGCGCTTAATAGTAGACTATAATAGCCTTGCCTAGGATATTATATAACTTTATAAGCAAGTATTATATACGTTATATAGGTATATAGAGTTCTATTTATTTCTCTAGTATAGCTAAATATATAGTAAAAGACAAGGTACTCTACTTTTCGCCCTACTTAGCGCTTTTATACTATTATATAATAGTAAGCCTATAATTAGTAGGATCCTTAACTACGTCTACTATCTTCTAGTAAAATATCTTCTAAGTATAGTCTACTACTAGGTTCGAGATCTTATACTTATTATACTAGGTCTCTAAGGTATCTCCTTCGAGGAATATACTCGCGTATATTATCCGCGTATATATATTACTATAGGCCTAGCCTAATAATACGAATACTTTCTCTAAATAGCGAATAAAGATTCTTACTTCTTTTAGCGTCTTACTAGAGAACTTCGATAGAAGTTTAAGGCGTAGGCTACCTAAGCTATATATAGATATATTAGGTAGGCTAGTAGACTACGTAGATAATATTATCGCTACTTCTATAGCCTAGAAACCTCCTACTTATAGGCGCTTATAGCGCGCTATATCTACTTAGAGAGTATAAAGATATTACTCCTTATCTATACTACCTACTCTTTTTTAAGACGAGCTATCTTCTTATCGAGTATCTCCTCTTCTTTAAGCTAGTTGCCTACTATCTTAGCGTCGCGTTAGTACTAGGTATAAGTAGGTATAGAGCCTACTTATCTAGAGGAGGGAATACTAGTTATTATAAGTACTCTATAGGCTATAACTAGGATAGAGTAATTAGAATTAAGAACCTATAGAATAAGCTATCGATATAAAGGTATATAGTAGTATATAGAGCCTTAGTCTATAAGGATAGAGTAAGGTTAGAAACTAAATACTATCTTCGTTTAGTTATAAAGCAAAGTATATAATATATATATATATACGTTACGTATAGCTTAGCTTACCTAGCCTAGCTATCTTAGCCTATAGCTCGACTATCTAGTATTACTACCTATCGCGGAATTTACGCTTAATAACTATATATTAGAGAGTATAGAAGTTAGACCCTTCTTTACTAATACCGCTTAGTATCTAAGCTTTATAACTAAGTAGATTACTACTCTAAAGGATAGAGTAGCTAAGATAGGCCTAAGGAAGCTAGATCGAGCTTAAGCGCGTAACTTTACTAAGACTATAGCCGAGCTTTATAAACGCCTTAGATAGGAACTTAGCTTAGCTTAGTATATATAAGCTAAATTTGCGAATACTAAGAGGCGTCTCTACTTATAGTATAATATAGGAGATATAGTATATATAAGTATAAAGAACTTAATAATAGTTCGACTAAGTAAGAAGCTCGACTAGAAATATATAGGTCTATATAAGGTTCTTACTAAAATTAAGCCTAAAGGAGTAGACTTAGCTATTACTTATAAACTTAAATTACTAGAATCTATATATTAACGTAATATATTCTACGCGTTACTACTACTACTAGCTAACGACCTAAATCTACTACTACTTAAAGAGTAGAAGTAAGACCTACTACTACTAATTAAAGTTACGAATAATAATAGTTCGGCTAATAATTAATACAAAGTAGAAGAGATATTAGATTATAAGAATATTAAGTAAAAGAGCTATATTATGTAGGACTAAATATAAGACGTCGAGCGTTAGTACCTAGGTAAGTAGAAGGGATATAATAAGTAGACTTAGAAGCTAGAAAGTAACGTAACGAATATATAAGAGCTAGTATAAGTATATTATAAGAGGACCGAAGTATCTATACTAAGTATAAGGACACTTTATTATAAGTTATAAAGGAGACTATAGCGAGCGTAGAGATATAAGCGTATATATTATTATTAGAGCTAAAGACTTAGCTATAGTAGTTAAGAAGTAGGCTATTACTACTAAGCTCCTACCTACTAGCTATAACTAGCTATAGGATATATCCGCCTACTATAGCCTTAATAGATACTATATATAACGTACCTATATAAGGTCTCTCTAATTATAGCGTTATAGAAGCTAGGGCTAAAGTAGATCTAGGCTAAGATATAGAGAATAATACTACTTTCGTATAGATAATAGTATAGCTAATAAGAAGAATGTTTAATAGTCTTAGAGGACTTCGACGACCTAAAGGAGGAAGTAATATTATAGTATACTATCTCGGACTATCTTACTACTAACTAGATAGTCCTAGACTCTACTACTCTACGTCTAACTTAGGTAATAACCCTACTACCCCTTATATAACTTAGCGATACCTATAAAAGTCGCTCCTACTTTATAACTCTTAGATACTCTATAGTCGATTCTATTAACTACCTATTATATATTCCTAATACTTTAGTAGCTTTTGCTAGATCCTAATAATATCTTCTCTTATACTCTAGGTTTAGTAATTAGAACCTAGCTTATATTTCTAGCTTATATATATATACTAGTAAGTAGTACTTTTATCTTGCCTATCTTTAATAAGATCTATTATTATACTTTAAAATCTAGTTATTACCGACTAGGTTGCTATTATTAGCTTATATATATATACTACGTTATACTTATAGTAAGTTATCGAGTAGTAGTTAATTGTTAGAAAACCTATAATCCTAATTTAGTTCGGTTATCTTACTCTATCGATTTGCTATAGTCTATATAGTATCTTATTATACTACTAGTTAAATATAGTAATATTTAGTAGAGAGGGATAGCTTAAAAATACTTCTTCTCTTCTATAGCTAAAAGAAAAGTATTTCGACTATATAGTAGTATAAGAAGATATAACGCTAGAGTATTATAAGTTACTAGGCTAGCGACTTTAATACTATAGTATATAGTCTAATAGTTTATTTGCTATATATATTATATAGCTAGTAAATAGCTTAAGCTACTATTCTAAAAGGCTAACTTAGGTACTTAGATTTAATTCTATACTATCTATAAATACTAACTAATATAAGTACTTTAGTTATTAAAGAGAGAGAGTATAGTATAATACTTAATCGAACTAGTATATATCTTTCGACATCTTCTTTTTCTAGGCGTATATATATATTTTTCCTACCTTATTCTATAACGTAAGATAGCTATAGTTAGTTAGGCTAATTATACTAGATAGTCGAGCTATAAGCTTAGATAGCTAAGCTAGTAAGCTAAGCCGCATATAACTTATATATATATATATTATACGCTTTACTTTATAACTAAACGAAGATAGTAATTAGTTTCTAACCTTAATCTATTATTAGTAACTAAGGCTCTATATACTACTATATACCTTTATATTAATAGCTTTTTATATACGTTATTATCTCTAATTACTTTATTCTAGTTATAGCCTATAGAGTACTTATAATAACTAGTATCTCCGCACCTAGCTAGGAAGGCTCTACAACTACTTATATATAGCGCTAACGTAATACTAAGGCTATAGGCAACTAGCTCGAAGTAAAGAAAATAGTCGATAAGAAGATAGCTTATCTTAAGTAAGAGTAAGTAGTACTAGATAAAGAGTAACGCTTCTAGAACTTCTAAGTAGATATAGTATATTAAAAGTACCTATAGATAGTAAGTTTCTAGGCTATAGAAATAGCGACTATATTATCTATATAGTCTACTAATCTACCTACTATATCTACGCGTAGCTTAGGTAATCTACGCCTCGAATATAATAGTAGGACTAGTACCTTTTTCTAATAAGGTTAAGGACTTTACTAATATATTTACTAATAAAAAGGATGTAGGTAAGCTTAAGGGCGTTAATAGTATAGAGTATACTATTACGTTATAAGGTAGTAAGAAGCTACCTTCTTATTCTTTATATAATCTATTAGAAGTAGAGCTTAAGCTACTTTAGGAATATCTTAATTAGGCCCTTCGGAATAGTTAGATCTAGCGTAGTACTAGCGAGATAGATACTCCTATTCTATTTATTTCTAAGAAGAATAGTACTATAAGGTTATATATAGATTGCTAGGTACTAAATAGGCTATAGTAAGAAATTATAATAGACTTTATTATAGACTTACCTCTTAGTAAGCTTCTTAATAATACTACTCTAGTAACTATCGATAGGTTCTCTAAAATAGTAATCTTCGTCCTAACTAATAAGAGATATACTAGCGTAGAGCTAGCAAATATTCTAGTATATAAGGTCGTACGCTATTTTAGTATATCTAAGAGTATACTCTTAGATTAAAGTAGCGTGTTTACTAGCTAGTATTAGAGCGACTTTATATATAAGATATAGCTAAAGTAGAAGCTTAGTATAGTTTTTTACCTATAAATAGATAGCTAAATAGAGTAGGTAAATTAGACTCTAGAATAGTATCTCTAGTATTACTATAATAATAAGTAGAATAACTAGATAGAGCTATTATTATAGGCTAAGTATATAAGTAATATATATAATAATACTACTACTAGTATATTATCTTTCTAGGTAGTACTAGGTATTATAGGTAAGCTAAGCGTACGTAGAGAGTTATAGTAGTATTTAACACATACTATAAAGGAGGAAGGAAACTACTTAGTAGACTCTAGAGAATTCTATATAGAGCTCGTATATACGCTAAGCTATTATTCTTACTTAGGGCTATTAGCCTAAGTTATAACCTAAAGGGCGCGCCCTTTATACTAGGCTTCTAATCTTTTCTAATACTAGCGCCTTAGGATAAGTCTACTAAGAGAAGGATACTAGCTACTATAAAGTATATATAGTAGTTACGTAATATAACTAAAAAGCTAAAAGAGAATTAGTAATAAATAGTAAACTAGTAAGTAGAGTATTATAACGTATAGTATAAGCGCTAAGTATACTTTATAGGTAATATAGTACTACTATCGACTAAGAACTTATAACTACTAGTATCTAAGAAGAAAATAGTAGCCTAATTTATTAGACCTTTCTAAGTACTTAATATAATTAGTAATTAAGCTTATTACTTAGTACTACCTACCTAGTACTAGATCTATAATATCTTCTATATCTTACTACTAGAGCTATAGAATAGCTAAGTAGGCGAGGAGCCTACCTATTCTATACTTCTTACTAAAGAAGATAGTAAATATAAGGTTAAGGCTATTAGAGATACTAGGATATATAATAGTATACGCTAGTACCTAGTATAGTAGAAGGAGTAGCTAGAAGACTATAACCTCTAGGTTAATAAAGTAGACTATAAGGATTTAATAGATCTAATTAAAGTATACTTAGTATAGAAGAAGAGTAAGAAGAGCTTAGGTAAAGAGAAATAAGAGCTTAGATAAAAACAAATAGAAGAGGTAAGCCTAGAGAGAAAACTATATTATAGGCTACCTATACTATAACTATAGATAGAGCGTAGAAGCTAAGTATACTTATAGCTAGAGCTACTTATCTTCTAGAGATACCTAAAGTAGGGCTACTCTTTATTATCCTCTACTCCTTCTATCTTATTATCCTTCTTAGGACCTAAAAGGTCTATAAGGCCCTTATACTCCTAGTAAGAGATTAATATATAATAATCTAGTAAGAGATACTTATAGAATAAACTTACTTCTATTTATTATTAAGATAGGCCTAGAGCCTACTTATAGTAGTATTAGTATAACTAAGGTTAGTAGTAGGTATATAGGCCTTGGGAACTAGTAGGAAGTTAGTACGTAATAAGTAAGTAATAAGCCTAAAGACTTATAGCGTAGCTAAGTTTAAAGAAGCTAACTAGGGCCTAAGTATTCTATACTATAGTAGCGATAGCTTAGGTATTACTACCTACTTACGCGACGCTAGTAATATACTTACTCTTAGCTATAATAGTAAGATAGCGCTAGAAGATAGAGTTATAATTATACTATAGCCTCTATAGATAGTTAGTACCTAAAGGCTATATCTATAATATATAATAAGTAGGCGAGGGATATACTTTAAGTAGCTTACGCTAGTTTATAGTAGCTTCTTAGAATACTTACTAGGCGGCCTTATAGTTAGCCTCTAAGATATTAGCGTTATATCTAATACGCTTAGCTTTAGTATATATATAGAATATAATATTATACTCTATTACTATAGCCTAGTTTATTAGAATATAGGTATAGTTATTCTTATTATAGCTACGAGCTTAATTAGTAGTTACGCTAAGCTAGAGAAGTATTTATCTAGAGCGTATAAATATATATACTAGTTATAACGCTATTACTATCCTAACTTAAAATATATATTATATTACTTATACTCTAGAGTAGAGTTAGCTACGCGTCTTATATATTTAAAATAGGCGACACTTATACTTAAGGCTAATATATTAGGCGTAATACTTATAGTTATTAATAAGAAGCTCCTTACTATAAGTATAGTAGCTAGAAGGCGTATTTAGAATAGATAGATTATATATAGGCTTACTAGAAGTATCTAGTAGAGCGCTAGTAGCGCGCTTAGAACTCTAAGAAAGTATACTAATAATTTAATATAGGAGGAGAAAGTTAGAAATATAGCGTATATAGAGTAGACTTTATATCTATATACTATTTATACTATAGAAGCTTCCTATAGGTAGAAGCTCTCTATTATTATAGGTAACCTATACTAGAACTAATTAGAGGCGTCGAGTATATTTATAATATATATCGCGTAATAATAATAAAGAAGTTATATTATATAGGTTATAACTAAGATATAATTTATAGTACTACCCTAGTATAGAAGGAGGTTTGTAGAAGAGACTAGCTACTTATAGAGTAGACTATAAAGAACTAACGCTTATTCTATATAAGTAGAAGGTAGTCTAAGTATTAAGACGACTCTTATAAAGAAAGGAGGCAAATAATACTAGATAGTCGAGCTATAAGCTTAGATAGCTAGGCTAGTAAGCTAAGCTATATATAAAGTATATATATATTATACGCTTCGCTTTATAACTAAACAAAGGTAGTAATTAGTTTCTAACCTTACTCTATTATTAGAGACTAAGGCTCGATATACTACTATATATCTTTATATTAATAGCTTATTATATATATTATTAGCTAACTAGCTAACAAATATATAGTATAATATATTACTACGAATAGGAATATAAATACTATATAAGTTAATATCTAGTAAGCTCGAGGAATACTATAATTCTAAGAGAGTAGTAGTAGACTATAACTATTATAACTATAATAGAGATATTAAAAGCTAGGTATAATACTAGCTAATTTCAAGATAGTCGAGACTACTATATATATAGATATACTAGTAGAATAGTTATATTAAACTACTAAATCTAGCGTAGTAGTAATAAGGATACTAAATCTATACTTCGTATATTAAGTAACTAGTTTCTCTAAACTAGCCTAGTAAGAATTACAAATATCTTTAAGAGCTAGAGTTAGTATAGTTATAATTATTAAGAGTCTCTTATATAGTACGCCTAATATCTACCTTATAGTTATACTAATAGCCTATCTTAGTTATAATATAGGTAACTTCTACTATAAGGAGTAACTTCTACTAAGAGTAGTAACCTCTACTATAAGGTAACTTCTAATATAAGTAGTAACTTAACTTCTACTATAAGTAGTAACTCTAGAAGATAAGATAGCTCTACTTATAAATAACGTTAAAAGATTGGCTCTAAGGACGTTAGAGTAGAGATAGCTATAATCTATACTTTATTTTAGTATTAATAAAATAGATAGTATTAGGATATTTAGCTATATATATATATTAAAGTTACTAGGTACGCTATAAGGATTACTACCTATAGAAATACTTAGGTATACTATCTTAGATAGAGCTCTCTAGCTAGTCTCTCTACTTATACTCTATATACTTTTATAAATACCTATAGTTACTAGATATAACTTAGTTTTAATATAGAAAGTTAGATCCTATACCTTAGATAGACTAAGCTAGTAGGTAGATTCTAAGAATTATAATATAAGAGCATCGATAGTTTTAAACCTACATAGATATTCTAGTTATACTTAGGCGTGGTATAAAGTTATATCTAATAGTAGCTCTAGAGAGAGCTTGCTATCTTATAGAGGAATAAGAAACCTTAGACTAAACAATTATTTTGTATAGCGAGTAGGCGATAGCATCCTAATCAAAAGACGTGGAGGTATAGGCAGCTCTATAATAAAGATGTGACGGAGAGAGACTGCGATCATTTAGGCGCATATGTGCTCGGAGCATAAAGAGAAGCCATCCGGGGCCCTTTTTTGGCGCCCCGAATAGCTGGCGGAGCCATCCGCAGCCCTTTTTTTCTCCCAAGTCAAACTCTCACTTGTACCAGACGAGTGGGACCCCGAAGAAGTATGTGCTCGACGACATCTACCTTTTGCTTGCGAATGCTTGCGTCAGAACTAGACGACTCGTCGCAAGGCGCTTAGACTTTCTGCCCGCAAGCGGCGAGAAACATCGATGTGATCCAGAGTCTGGCATTGGAGTCCAAGGCAGTAGACGTGCTGAGTTCATGTCCAACTTCGACTCGATCTTTCCACCCTCTCACCGCTTGAGACTCGAGTTCTGATGGTTCTCACAGCATGCGGTAGAGGTTCGGTTCGAGAGCGGGCAGCTACTACACGCAGACGAACACTCCCACTTATGCAGGACGCAAAGTCTTCCTCGAACCTGCCTGAAGTTCCTAGCCGCAAAACCTCGGCTGCAGAGGACGAGAGCGAGATTTTAGGTAAGAAGAGACATAGCTGCATGCGCTTGACCCTGCGGTATTGCCATCGAATTGAGTAAGGTTCGCCATCTCGATTGGATCGACTATCATGTATAAGCACCATCGCCTACAGCTTCAAGCCTGTCGATGAAAGGATGAGATACTAGGAAGTCAGCCATAGCATTGGAAGTCATTTCTAGGTCGACCAGGACGGTCTCGAGGGTCTCATTTCTTCTCGGCACCAGGTTCTTGCAGTGTATTGCAGTGGTACTCATTGTGCGGCTCCTTTCCCGAGGCGTTGGATGAGGGCGAAGAGTCCAACCTACCAGACCTGCTATCATTATCTTGTGATGGACGAAAGTGACCAGGCCCTGTTGAGAGATTCAGGATGGTCAACTGCGGACAGATGCTCTTCGAGGACAACGCGACAGTGGGCGCGACTCAGTTTTGACGAGGTACTTCGAAGCTATGAGCGGCGCGAGCGCTCGGATGCCAATACCGCATGTTGGATTCCTGTCACATATCGTATGTACATCATGAATTAGAGACTTCCATTACATCATGTGCAGCGAAGCTGCATGTCTTCTTGCGACACCCTACACAGACCTCTTCGGCACGCGATTGAGCCCCCCCTCCTATACTATCCATCCTCGTCAGCGGCGACGGCGGCACCCAGCTCGGCCGCCTCAGAGGTATAGAAGCGAAGCAGAGCCACACGCCGGCGCCGGTGTAAACGGAGCTCTCGATGGAGCCTCTCTGTGTGACGCCTCAAAGCAGTGGCAAAGTAGAAGGCTTTGAGTGTAGCGCCAAGGTCGCGGATCGTCTTCTGCTTTGACTCGAGCTCAGAATCAAGGCCGGCACATGCCTCTGGACGACTGCCCTTCTGATGTAACAAGTCCAAAGAACGCTTAAGAGCTCTGGCGTCTTCCGTAGTCTCTTGTAGCGACGTCAAGAGGCCGTCGAGATCATGCCCGAACTTAGCAAATCGCCCGTCGAGCACTGAGCCCAAGAAGGAGAGCAAGGAAGGGAGACCGATGAACCGTCTGTATTGAAGATTGACCTGACATGCATCTTCTATGTTGTTGATTGGCGAGATATGTGTTATCTCCTCCTCCGGTGCGTCAGAGCCCTGGAGTGTAAAGGCAGAAGACAAAATCTGGCGCCAAAGAGCCGGGTCCGCCTGTACCGGCTCAAGGTTGTACATCGTCGCTAACCCTTGGACAATGCAGTACAAGCTCGAGTTCCTACTATCAAAATGGGCATCCTCGGATCGCCAGCTACTCTCTTGATGTTCCCACTGATCCGAGCTACGAAGAGCAGGCTCACTCCGGCAAAGCATGTTGATGAATTCGGTAGCAGCATGCCTTGCCTCCAGGTGAGGTGTGCCTCGCTGCTGCATATAGTATCGAGCCTCGCATTCCTCGAGATCAAGAGTGATCAGGATCCATTCATTTGAGGCAAGCCGAAGCGGCAGCATAACAGAAGTGCAGCTCTTATCGACAGCGCATGTTCGACCGGCGTACGTCTTTACCCCCTCAAAATCCATGAAGTGCTGCTCCGCAATATGCAGAGTGCCCGGCGAGGGATTCATCAGCTGCAAAGTTGTGTGTATGGTGAAAGCATCTAGCTGGCAAGCTGTGGAATCGAGAAGCTGCACAGACTTGGCCATCCTAGGGTCGATCTGTAGCGACGCGTGGACGGTATCGCGCGTGATGCACGGCTTTTTGGAGACATCACTCAGCCAATCGCTATCGGTATCGGCAGGTCGCTTGGCCATATCTGAGGGTTGAACGTCGGCGACGTAAGTCCCAATGTCCAGAGAGGGCTCCACTCGTGGATGAGACTGGGCCTGAGCGTTACTGCTCCGCTGCACCTGGACCGATGACTTGCCCGAAGTCAGAGGGGAGTTGTCCCCGTCAACAAACGAATGCTGAATGTCGTCAAACTCGGGTTGATGAAGATTGGGCTGCGCTGCTAGTGACAAGGTTGAATAGCCGACCGTTGGGAAGGTAGCAGAAAACTCGTAGTCTGGAAGGGGTGAAATCGACCTGCGGGCTCTCTCGGGGGTGCGGGGATCGCTGTTGCACGCTAGCAGCTCACTCTCGGCGAACGATGGCTCCTCGAAAGCTGGCTCCTCGAACGCTGGCTCCTCGAACGCTGGCTCCTCGAACGCTGGCTCCTCGAACGCTGCTGGCTCTTCGAACGCTGCCGGCTCTTCGAAGGCTGCTGGCTCTTCGAACGATGCTGGCTCTTCGAACGCTGCTGGCTCCTCGAATGTTGGCTCCTCGAAAGCTGGCTCCTCGGACGCTGGCTCCTCGAACGCTGGCAACTCACTCTCGTCGAGACCTGCTGAAGGTGCTGGCGCAATCTGGTGAAGACCGGCTAGGTTCGACGTCTGCTGAGAGTCGTCAGAGCCGGCCGGTGATGGTGACTGGTCAACCTCGTCGAGGCGCGCTGGAGATGCTGGCGGCGTTGTCTTGTCAAGGTTGGCTGAAGGTGACGCTTGCTGAGACTCGTCAAAGCCCGCGGCCAATGCCGAATGGCTGGTCTCGTTGCGGCCTGCTGCGAATGACGGCTGCTCAGTGCCGCCACAACCTGCTGGAGACGCTGGCTGCTTAGGGTTGGCGAAGGTGGCTGAAGCTGATATCGGGGCAGAGACCTTTGCCGGCTTCCCTTTCGGCCGTCGGGAAGGCTGGGTGTTGGAGCCGCTAAGATGCCGAATGGTTTCCGCCAAATCCTGCACCGCCCAGCGTGCGCCCTCCCGAGAACTGCGGACGACTTTCTTCCAGCGAGCACTGCGTTGGGCTTCAAGATAGCCCAAGACCTCGTGGAAGGATCCACAGCTGCTAAGCTCACAGAGGGTCTCCAGGAACTTGGGGGCGGAGCAGTTACTCTTGCCGAAATAGGTGATGAACTCGTACGGTCGCAGCCAAGCCGTGTTAGGATCCTGGAGCAGATACTTCAGAGGCGGTCTCGACTTCTTGGTCTCTTGGCCCCGGTGGAAGATGGAGGCGGAGATGACACTGTCCAGCGCGTTGCAGGTTTCCGGCGTGAGTTGAGAGAGGAGCTCGGTGATGGAAGGCAGGGAGGCGCCGTCTTGTGCGCGGCGGCGTGCTCTGTCGCAGTCTTGGCCCAGCTTGTCGAGGATGGGGGTGGCGTTGGCGATGAGATCGCCGCCGGCGTTCAGAGATGCGACGGTGTTGCACAGTGATTGCTGGGTGGGAGCAGGTGTTGTCTGGTCGAGCGGCATTATTATTGTGCATGTGCACATAGACACATGTCGGCAGAATTCGGGGTTGGGCTTGACCGCGGGCCTGCCCGTGTCAGTTCCGCATCCACTCGGCAGTCGTATACACCAACTGAAGTCAGCGCTTGACAGATGGACATCATCGCGATTGCTATGATGTCGCGTCGGTCACGTGGGGTATGCACAGAATGCAGCGATCGCACGTGTTTGCCAGACTGCGCGGTCGAAGTGCGCGAACCACGTGGGAGATGAAATAAGCGTCATCACAATTTACCGTCTTCACTGCCGCGCATGACTCGCTCTGGTGTGACTGCGCTCTGACAAGCGGTTGTGCCTCGCTCGTTGAAGTCTTCATGGGTGCCCTCAGCGGGCGACGTCTCGGCATCCACCTCATGCTTTATATGCATCGCATCATCTGCGCATCCGTCAAGGACTGCAGACACCTGCTGATGTTGCCTCTCAGCCACGTCCTCAACTCACGGCAACGGTCTCTGCTCTTGTCAACGCTCGCAGGGCTGCCATTGCTCCTAACTGACGGGACAACGGGGATACCTACAGTAGTGCGGTCTTGCTCGTATTCTCCAGCCGTGGGCGAGACTAATAAATAGCCACGCTCAGTACCTTCCTTCAACTCCTTTGTCGTCAGCCTTTGAGCGGCGTCATCAAACGTACGCCTCTTCTCTGCCTCCTTCATGTCCGAATCCTCTAGCTCCATCGTCCTGACTATACGGCGGTGGCGAACCCGCTTCAGATAGCGCCAACTTCTGTTCGAAAGATCGCTATCGTATGATTGATGACCTTCTCGCTTGCCTCTGAACCAGGCATCCTTCAGCTCCGGGGGTAGCAGTGCGTAATACTGTTGTGGCTCGCTGGTGACCGTTAGAGTTGCCGGTTGGGTTGAGTTCGCGGTCGACTAAAACACCTGTCTTCAGCAGCTTGACGTTGTCCTCGGCGTCTTCCATGAACTTGCGCTTCTGGCCCAAGTCCCTCTTCGATGTTCAATTTGGCTCTGCTCAATATCGGTGGAGGATCTCACCTACTTTGACTTGCGTACTTGCCTCTTATTGCGCCGGCCGAGACCTGCTCTGGTCGCATACTTGGGCAGGCCTATTGCCGACTCGTGTCGTGCTGTTCGCATCTTGCTGCTTCTATGATCGAGACAACTTGATCACACGTTCTGACTACGGCGATGTAAAGGTACAAGAGGATATTTCACTGTGACTGACGACGCAGGGTATCCTGGTTCGCCTGGCATTCGCTCAGAGCTTCCAGATGCCGAAGAGAGGCTTGACCTGATCAGCCCAGGAGTCTTAACGGACTGCTTGGTAGTGCCGGTGGAGGAAAATCGGAACATCAACGTGCAAGGTCACTCATCTTGGGAGGAACCGCCGCGCTTGGAGAGATATCTCGCTGCGAACAACTGAGCAGCAAACCCACTATGCTGATCAGCGAGGAGCGCATCCTCCCCGATGCATATTGGAGTAAGAGGCAGATCGGATGGTGTCGCGAGTCGCGACCCGTCAATCTCCAAGACGTCTATACCGAGAAAAAGACTATGCATTGCCTCAAATATATGACGGACCACCGCGCCACGTCTTGTTGCCCGCAAGCTCGATCTGACGCTCCACATAATCTATTGCTCGTATCCATGCCTTCTTGCGCTATGCGACAGCCAACCCTGCTACTCTTCATACCGTACACCATCCTGCTCTTCGTACGGTCTCAACTGTTGCATCGTTTTCGGAGGTCCTAGACAAGTCGACCAAATGCCGGGGCGCAGAGTGACAGTGTAGGGGGCGAGGGGTTCAGAGCCGCATCCTCGACCGCGAAGATCTTGTTCTCGTACAATTCTGGAGCCGACTAAAGCTTAAGTGTGGAAGCGTACATGTAGTAACATAGATGGTATTGTAAAAGACTGGGCGGGCGAGGGGCACCGGGATGAGATCATCGGAGCGCGGAGAAAAGCCATCCGGTGCACATCCGGAGCCCTTTAGAGAAAGGCCATCCGGAGCGGAGGCAAGCCACCCGGAGCACCAAAAAAGGACTCCGGATGGTAGCCCTAACCCTAAGCACCAAGATGGGGCTCCGGATGGCTTTTCTCGCCCAGCAGATGAACATCAATCTCGAGCTCAACCATATTCCCTCTGCCTATTTTCCAAAACATCATGTCGCACTGCTGCTCTTAAGCTCGACGCCCTTTATGCCCATTCCCTGGAGGATGTGGCATGCGCTTGGCATCTGGAGTGCGAACAGGCAGGCCGTCAACAATGTCCGGATGCCCGTGCAAGGCGCAGAAACGATCAAGTACAGCTTTGCTGCAGCTCAAAACAGCCGAATAGGTGATTCGAGACGTTAAACCAAGTGATGAAATATGGGCAGCTCGTCACCAATAACCAGGTACAATTTCAGCCGAAATTCCGTGACAATATGCGCTCATATGATGACACGTCCTAGGGTCCACATGGACTCGCGCCTTCTTATGTGCAACCCTGCGACCGGCACCCTTTCGCCTTTGGATCCACGGCTTTGTACGTAGGGCCAGCGCTTTAGCAGTGGAGCATGTCACCCTTCCAGTTCGACGTCGCACCGCGTTCTGCCACCACCTCTCACGGGGCTGGAAGATATCGAGCTTTCTTGTAATAGCGGAGTCGAATTATCGATCGCCTCTTCATCGATGAAGTCACCTCGCTCGCAAACAGTATTGATCACTCTGGACTTCATTGATCACTCTGGACTTCCAGGCTCTTCCAGACTACACGGCAGCATTGAGCAGAACGGTGATTACTTGACGAGACAGGCGACCCGGTGCCTGGAAACATACAAGGCCATCGCCACGAGCACCTCAGTCAGCGCCAGGTGCTCCTTTGTCATTGCCAGCACGATCTCTGAGTCCTGGCCAGTCCTTCTCGGCAATCATGACGTTTGATGATTGCACACACGGATGCGATATCCCTCTCCAACAGTTCAGTTGAGTACACCGGCGAGAAGCAAGATTCCCGTGAATCTGTCAGTCTACGAGGCCGGAGAGACGGAGTTCAGGACAGCCTCTGCGAGCACAAGCGGGCAGTAGATGTGAAGCATGGAAGGAGTTATCTGAGTCGCGCACTGCTAGCACCGCTCTGGAGGCAGAAGGCAGTCAATCAGGAGGTTGCACTGATTGGAATTGAGAGTTGGTGAGGTGCAGAGTCTGTCTCACAAGCCTCGCACGCCCACGATGCCTTCCCACGATGCTTTCCCGCCGAGACGTCTCCGAGCAAAAGCTACAAGTACATGCACACCTTCGCACGGCCGAGGTGACCATCCTGCGGCCGGTTCTTGCGCTTCTCTCAGCACAATGCCCCAGCGAGCCAGCCATACATTGTCCTGCGACCTTCCCGGCACTCTGGCCTCGCTGATTGCCTCCCCGACTAGACAGCTCTGTGCGCGCTCCATCCGCCTCAGATCCTGATGGTGTTCCCGCACGATGCCGGACACATCAACACCTGCGCGACCACGGGTGACTCACGCCCTTGCTGCTTGGCGAGCGCCTTGGCCCACTGTGTGAGGCAGGATCGATGCGTGCATTTGCCGCAGCGCGTGTTGCTGCAGGTGATGACCTCGCTTTCGTCCTCGTCGTCCATGCACATGTAGCAGGTGCTCGTGTCACGGAAGCCGGCCCCAGAGAATTCGGCGATGAACTGGACATCTGGGGTTCCATTATCGTCGTCGCTGCTGTCGTCTGACGAGATCTCGATGACTTCTGATGACGGGTTGGTTTCCTGCTGAGGTGGCGCGCGGCGGCTCGTCGATTGGAGTCGAGGTTTGTGCTCTAGAGATGAGGCCTTCTTGTGCTCTTTTGGTGACGTCGCTCTACGTTTGCGTTTGCGCGAAGGCTTCACAGCCTCGGTGGGATCGGCGAAGTCTTCAGAAATCTACATCTGAGTGGTCAGTAGATTGACCACGGCGAGATCGCGATGGAACAACAATCTCCAGATATGGAGTGTGAAGGCACACATACCTTCGCTTCGACATCGGTAGAGTCTTTTCTTTGACTGTCTTTGCTCTCTCTCTCACCCTGCGCCCGTGTACGAATGCGCGCCAAAGTATCCTCATACGCCTCCCTCTGGATCCTGGCGAGCTCCTCCGATGAAATCTCGTTGCCCATTGCGACCTGTCGCAAACGGTGAATAGCGCAGGAGCTGGGCACACAAGAGCTTGCTGATCTCAGTATGAAGTCGCGATGTCAAGATGTAAGCTCGGCTAATAAAGCCAGTTCGCAAGGAGCCGTTAAACAGAAGGCATTCTTAGAAAGATGATGTGTGCGTGAAGGAAAGCTTTCTGCGTTATAAGAGCCACATGCAGTCACGCGGCTCTGCTAAAATGCCAGGACACGGGCAGCTACTTCGATGTCTTGATTTGATGCGGCACAAACAAACCTCCAGTCTTAGGCACATTTAATAACGTTTATCACCTGCGCGTAATAGCGAGGTCTCGCGACAGTCTTTATCTTATCCGCTTGTTCGAGGATAGCATAATCGGTTTGATGTACAGTATAGAGAGGTACATAAGGATTGTCAAGAATAAACAAATAAACTCTCTAGGTTCGCGTAGCGGCGGCTACTCCCGCTAGACCGACGCCCCGCGTCAACGTAGTCGGACCTTAGAGAAAAGCTTTCTAGAGCCCTTTTTAGGTAATACAGGTAGCCCCGCCCAAACGGTAGTCGAGCGACTAATATTGTTTTACGCGTTACTTTTCTAACCTATCTAGTACTAAAGCTAAGCCTTACTTAGACTTTAATATAAAGGCTACAATTATATAAGATTATACGAGTAGTTACTATATAGCTATAATAACTTTAGCTATTAAACTTTATAGGTACTAATTAATTAGGTTATAAGGATATAATAAAGATAAAAGAGACTCTATAGAGGATTATATAAAGTATATAGGCGAGATAATAGTAGCTACTTAAGAGGAAGTCTTAAGGCCCTAAAAGATAGTATAGATAGTAGTATCTTTTCTATATATAGTATATTAAGTCGATATATATTAGTATTATAAGGGACTAGTTTAGAGAGTTAACAAGTTCGTATATAAAGTATCTAAGAAGGTCTAGAAGGACTATAAAGGTATATTAGCTACTAACTAAACTATCTAACTTAGATCTAGATAGTATAGTAGCTAGTATAAGTTATAAGAGTAGTAGAGAGTTATAATACTACTCTCCCCCTTTAAGTCGTCGAGATCCTCTAAGACTATTTATTATCTATATAAAAGTAACGTCGTCTTCTATATTTGTCTCTACTCTATCTAAGTTTCTACTAAGTCTATATATACTATAGGACGCGCTTAAAGATAGTATACTATTCTATTCTTAAGGATATACTATATAAGGAACCGTTAAGTACTAAGTAGGTACTAGTATCGACTTAGAGGCTTAGTTAACTAGTAGTAAGATAGTCGGTTACTTAGAGGTAGGTAACTATACTTTATATTAACTAGTATTAGTTATTAGTAGTAATATAGGCAATAATACTAGCTCCTCTAATATTAATACTAGCGCTACTTAGTTCGTAGATATTAGTATTAGGTATCGCTTATAGTAAAGCTTTACTATCTCCTATATGTCGCTAAGTATATCTTCTCTCTCCTATATTATATCTACTAGGTCCTTATAACCTTTCTACTTAACTAGATATTTACGCTATTATAGCCTCTCCTAACCTCTTACTACTCTACTATACTATTTTACTACCTTAGTATCTATAATTACTTCTACTTTATATACTTTATTAGTCTTGCTATCTTTACTTATAACTTTAATTAGAGGAGGTAGTTCGATAATTTGTCTAGGAAGCGGATTATCGTTTGCTAGTTAAAGTAAAGAGGCGTAGAATATATTATATATATTTAAGGTTTTAAGTAGGTCGAGCTTATAAGTAGCTATGTTCTTACTAAGTACTTCTAGTACCTTATAGGGCCTAGTATACTTCTAGTTAAGTTTCTTCGATAGTCGCGTAGTAGTCTAATTATATATCGATATATATACCTTGTCGCTAACTTAGTATTATAGTATAATACGATAGTTTGTGTTTATATTATTAGCTTATATACTTTACGCTAAGACTAGCTACTAATATAATTTAGCGTAAAGAGTAGCTAAGTAGGTAGCGAATAAATATATCTTATCTACCTCTAACTTATATAGTCTAGCTAGTATTATAGTAGTTATTAAGTTCTTACTAAATTAGAGGTACTAACTAGAGCTAGTATAGAATAGTATAACTCTAGTACTCTTATTAATATAGTTATTTATTACGAACTTCGCTAATAGTAGCTAGTTAACCTAGTCGTCCTATATATAGTTAACAAATATCTAGAGATACTACTCTATAGTTTAGTTAGTATACTCTAACTAGCTATCTATTTCTAGATAGTATACTAAAGATAGCTTACGTTAGATCTATAGTATTTAATATAGGTGCTTCGAGAATAGTAAGGTAAATTAGGTTCCTCTATTAGATATAATACTATCTAGTAGCCTATATCTTAAAAAGATATATTATAAGAATAAATAAGTAGTAGCGCGTATAGTTACTATAGGCTCGTTTAGGGTTAGGGCTAGCCTCGATTATACTATAGAAAGG